>JAOTNS010000403.1:0-178867 GCA_028476615.1 Culter alburnus
TTTGGGACTGTAGGAAAAACTAACCCCCCACTTTTGTCAAAAGGTGGCGCTACTGAGCCCCTCCACCACGCCCATTTTCTATGGCTTTGTCCATGTCTACTGGTTGACAATATTGATGTGTGTGTCGAGTTTCATGCCTTGAAGATGTTAAGAGCCTCAAAAACACTCAAGAATATTATTAAGTTTGACCTGTTGCCATGGCAACAATATTTCAAATATCAAATCCTGTCATAGGTCTACATCTGCTGTGTATTGACTTACATGATGAAGTTTGAAGCAAATCAGGTAAAAATAAGAGGGTGATCTCAAGCATTTCAAAAGTGATACCTTCCTGCTGCCAGTTTGGTGGCGCTATAACTTGACTCACAATAGTCACATCCATGTGATCAGACTACTACAACCAACACACTGAAGTTTCATAAGATCAATAAATGTATGCAGGTTATAACACATTTCCTGTTTCCTTTTTCTCGCCATAAATTCGGTTGCCTCGCCACGGCCAAACCGTTCGAGATATCAAAAAATCCGCTGGCAATTTTTCATCATCAATGTCTTGACTTCATGCTGACCGAGTTTGGTGGTGATCGGATTAATCTCCTAGGAGGAGTATATCAAATTCCAGAGCATGCGTTTTTCAAACACCCTAAAACTGACTTCCTGTTGAGGTGGCGTTTAACTTAGAGTACGAAAGTTGTTTCGGCCCGATGAGGTCTATATGTGTACCTAGTTTCATACTAATATGCCAAGTGTTTTAAACAAAATTCTTCCCCCTCAAGGGGGCGCTGTCGAGCCCTCCTGCCCGCCAGGGTACCGTTTGTGGCCCCGAAATGGCAAAGCGTATTCATGTAAGTGTCTCCATTTTTTGCCCTTTAGGGCTTCATCCCTTGGGCTTTGGGCCATAATAATCCCCGAAGACAAGGAAAAAATTAAATAATTTAAGCTGCAAGCAGCGTTGAGAGGGCCCTCGCACCCGGCTCACCGCCACCCGTTGGCCTCAGGAAAACAGTGAACAGTGGGCGTCATGCATTAAGTGAGTGAATACAGGAGAATTATGCCAAAGTCATTTCGAAATGCCACACTTCCTGCGGCCAACAGGTGGCGCTTTTACCGTAACTGAATTTTGCCATGTTGATGTCTTCAGGCCAGGACTATCATTGAACACGTGAAGTTTGAAGCAGATCGGACATTGTATGCCTGAGTTACAACAACTTCCTGTTTCTTTCGTGGCGTTAATCGCATACATTAGCACTCAGCCAAGTGTTGCATGATTTAACGTGTTTCTAGCATTTTTTGGTACTGCGTGGCATGATGAAATGTGATCTGGTAGTGAATTACATATAAAGCATGCCACTTCCTGTTGCCAGCAGGTGGCGCTATGACTAACTGAATATTATCATATAGACGTCTTTAGGCTAGGACTCTTATCACACATGTGAAGTTTGGAGCAGATCGACATAGTATGCCTGAGTTACAACAGTTTCCTCTTTCATGGCGAAACATCAGACTTTGTCAGGCCGCCACGGACACGCCCTTCACGAAAACTCAAGATCTTTGATATTTATCATCGCTAAGGTCTTAAGATTAGACTGAAACATTGATGTTGATCTGGTTAAATCTCTATGAGGAGTTAATCACAGTGTAAAACATGTCATTTCCTGTTGCCTGCAGGTGGCGCTATGACTGTAACTGAATATTGTTATGAAGATGTCTTCAGGTCAGGACTCTAATAAAGCATGTGAAGTTTGGGGCAGATCGGACATTGTTTGTCTGAGTTACAACAACTTCCTGTTTCATGGCGAAACATCAAACTTTTGTCAGGCCGCCACGGACACGCCCTTCAGTGAAAACTCTAGATCTTCGCAATTTAACGTCAAAGGCCTTTAGATTAGACTGACCAAAATGACATTGATCTGATTAAATCTCTAGGAGGAGTTCGTTAAAGTACAACGTCTGGAAAATGCAAAAACGGTGAATTAATTCAAAATATCGACTTCCTGTTCAGTTTCGGATTTCGCTCCAAGAGAATTTTTTGTAGGTATTGGGCTGATAAATGTGTACCGAATTTCAAACCCTAGTGTATGTAGCGAGCGGGGCTGTACGTTAGATGGCGCTATCGAGCCATTTTGCCACGCCCAATTCCGAAACCCATAACAGACGTAAATTTTCACCACTTCTGACGCGTGTGCAAAGTTTCGTGAGTTTTCGAGCACGTTTAGGCCCTCTAAATGCGATTCACTTTGGAGAAGAAGATAAAATAAATTAAAGCTGCAAGCAGCGTTGAAGGGCCCTCGCACCGGGCTCACCGCCACCCGTTGGCCTCAGGAAACAGTGAACAGTGGGTCATGCATGTAAGCGAGTAATACAGGAGAATTATGGCCAAAGCATTTAAATGCCACACTTCCTGCTGCCAACAGGTGGCGCTTTGCTAACGAATATTGCATATAGATGTTTAGCCAGAAATTTATCACTGTGAAGTTTGGCAGATCAGACATAGTATGCCTGAGTTACAACAGCTTCCTCTTTCATGGCGAAACATCAGACTTTGTCAGTCCGCCACGGACACGCCCTTCAGCGAAAACTCAAGATCTTAGATATTTATCATCGCTAAGGTCTTAAGATTAGACTGACAACATATGATGTTGATCTGGTAAATCTCTATGAGGAGTTAATCACAGTGTAAAACATGTCATTTCCTGTTGCCTGCAGGTGGCGCTATGACTGTAACTGAATATTGTTATGAAGATGTCTTCAGGTCAGGACTCTAATAAAGCATGTGAAGTTTGGGGCAGATCCGACATTGTTTGTCTGAGTTACAACAACTTCCTTTTCATGGCGAAAACATCAAACTTTGTCAGGCCGCCACGGACACGCCCTTCAGTGAAAACTCTAGATCTTCGCAATTTAACGTCACAAAGGCCTTTAGATTAGACTGACCAAAAATGACATTGATCTGATTAAATCTCTAGGAGGAGTTCGTTAAAGTACAACGTCTGGAAAATGCAAAAAACGGTTTAATTCAAAATATCTGACTTCCTGTTCGGTTTCGGATTTCGCTCCAAGGAATTTTTTGTAGGGTACTGGGCTGATAAATGTGTGTACCGAATTTCAAACCCTAATGTAGCGAGCGGGGCTGTACGTTAGATGGCGCTATCGAGCCATTTTGCCACGCCCAATTCCGAAACCCATAACAGACGTAAATTTCACCACTTCTGACGCGTGTGCAAAGTTTCGTGAGTTTTCGAGCAGTTTAGGCCCTCTAAATGCGATTCCTTTGGAGAAGAGAAAGAAGAATAATAAAAGCGAGGGCAATTCCAATAGGCAGTCCGTGCTCGGGCCTAATTAAAGCTGCAAGCAGCGATTGAAAGGGCCCTCGCACCCGGGCTCACCGCCCCGTTGCCTTAGGAACACAGCAGAACAGTGGGCAGCATTAAAGTAATACAGGGAATTATGGCAAAATCATGTAAAGTGCCACACTCCTGCTGCAACAGGTGCGCTATAGCTGAATATTGTCATATAGATGTCTTTAGGCCAGGACTTTTATCACTCATGTGAGGGGCAGATCAGACATAGTATGCCTGAGTTACAACAGCTTCCTCTTTCATGGCGAAAGATCAGACTTTGTCAGTCCGCCACGGACATGCCCTTCAACGAAAACTCAAGATCTTCGACATTTATCATCGCTAAGGTCTTAAGATTAGACTGACAACATATGATGTTGATCTGGTTAAATCTCTATGAGGAGTTAATCACAGTGTAAACATGTCCTTTCCTGTTGCCCCAGGTGGCGCTATGACTGTAACTGAATATTGTCATGAAGATGTCTTCAGGCCAGACTCTAATAAAACATGTGAGTTTGGGGGAGATCGGACATTGTTTGTCTGAGTTACAACAAACTTCCTTTTTCATGGCGAAACATCAGACTTTGTCATGCCGCCACGGACACGCCCTTCAGTGAAAACTCTAGATCTTCGCAATTTAATGTCACAAAGGCCTTTAGATTAGACTGACCAAAAATGACATTGATCTGGTTAAATCTCTATGAGGAGTTAATCACAGTGTAAGACATGTCATTTCCTGTTGCCCCCAGGTGGCGCTATGACTGTAACTGAATATGTCATGAAGATGTCTTCAGGCCATGACTCTAATAAAACATGTGAAGTTTGGGGCAGATCGACATTGTATACCCGAGTTACAACAACTTCCTGTTTCATGGCGAAAACATCAAACTTTGTCAGGCCGCCATGGACAGCCCTTTGGTGAAAACTCTAGATCTTCGCAATTTAACATCGCAAAGGCCTTTAGATTAGACTGACCAAATATGACATTGATCAGATAAAAGCTCTAGGAGGAGTTCGTTAAAGTACAACCTCTGGAAAATGCAAAAAACGGTGAATTAATTCAAAATATCTGACTTCCTGTTCAGTTTCGGATTTCGCTCCAAGAGATTTTTGTAGGTATTGGGCTGATAATGTGTGTACCGAATTTCAAACCCTAGTGTAAGTAGCGAGCGGGGCTGTACGTTAGATGGCGCTATCGAGCCATTTTGCCACGCCCAATTCCGAAACCCATAACAGACGTAAATTTCACCACTTCTGACGCGTGTGCAAAGTTCGTGAGTTTCGAGCATGTTTAGGCCCTCTCAAATGCGATTCACTTTGGAGAAGAATAATAATAAACATCGAACTTTGCCAGGCCACCACAAACACGCCCTTCAGCGAAAACTCTAGATCTTCGCAATTTAATCTCAAAGGCCTTTAGATTAGACTGACCAAATAGACATTGATCTGATAAAGCTCTAGGAGGAGTTCGTTAAAGTACAACGTGGAAATGCAAAAAAAATTTTGTGAAAATTCAAAATATCACTTCCTGTTGGGTTTACAAATTTGCACCAGGGGCTTTTTGTAGGTATTGGGCTGTTAAATCTGTCTACCGAATTTCATAACTGTAGTGAAATGTAGCACGAAGGGCTTAATTGAAATTGTTAGGTGCGCTATCGAGCCATTTTGCCACCTAATTCTGAAACCCATAATCAGATGTAAATTTTCACCACTTCTGACGCGTGCAAAGTTTCATGAGTTTTGAGAACGTTAGGCCCTCAAAAATGCGATTCATTTTGGAGAAGAAGAAGAGCAATTCCAATAGACACCATCGGTGCTCGGGCCCTAATAATAAAGCTGCAAGCAGCGTTGAAAGGGCCCTCGCACCCGGGCTCACCGCCACCCGTTGGCCTCAGGAAAACAGTGAACAGTGGGCGACATGCATGTAAGCGAGTGAATACAGGAGAATTATGCCAAAGTCATTTCGAAATGCCACACTTCCTGCGGCCAACAGGTGGCGCTTTTACCGTAACTGAATTTGCCATGTGATGTCTTCAGGCCAGGACTATCATCGAACATGTGAAGTTTGAAGCAGATCGGACATTGTATGCCTGAGTTACAACACTTCCTGTTTCTTTCGTGGCGTTAATCGCATACATTAGCACTCAGCCAAGTGTTGCATGATTTAACGTGTTTCTAGCATGTCTGGTACTTCGTGGCATGATGAAATGTGAATCTGGTAGTGAATTACAGTATAAAGCATGCCACTTCCTGTTGCCAGCAGGTGGCGCTATGACTAACTGAATATTATCATATAGACGTCTTTAGGCTAGGACTCTTATCACACATGTGAAGTTTGGAGCAGATCGGACATAGTATGCCTGAGTTACAACAGTTTCCTCTTTCATGGCGAAACATCAGACTTTGTCAGGCCGCCACGGACACGCCCTTCACCGAAAACTCAAGATCTTTGATATTTATCATCGCTAAGGTCTTAAGATTAGACTGACAACATATGATGTTGATCTGGTTAAATCTCCATGAGGAGTTAATCACAGTGTAAAACATGTCATTTCCTGTTGCCTGCAGGTGGCGCTATGACTGTAACTGAATATTGTTATGAAGATGTCTTCAGGTCAGGACTCTAATAAAGCATGTGAAGTTTGGGGCAGATCCGACATTGTTTGTCTGAGTTACAACAACTTCCTGTTTCATGGCGAAAACATCAAACTTTGTCAGGCCGCCACGGACACGCCCTTCAGTGAAAACTCTAGATCTTCGCAATTTAACGTCACAAAGGCCTTTAGATTAGACTGACCAAAAATGACATTGATCTGATTAAATCTCTAGGAGGAGTTCGTTAAAGTACAACGTCTGGAAAATGCAAAAAACGGTGAATTAATTCAAAATATCTGACTTCCTGTTTGGTTTCGGATTTCGCTCCAAGAGAATTTTTTGTAGGTACTGGGCTGATAAATGTGTGTACCGAATTTCAAAACCATAGTGTTAATGTAGCGAGCGGGGCTGTACGTTAGATGGCGCTATCGAGCCATTTTGCCACGCCCAATTCCGAAACCCATAACAGACGTAAATTTTCACCACTTCTGACGCGTGTGCAAAGTTTCATGAGTTTTCGAGCATGTTTAGGCCTTTAAAATGCGATTTACTTTGGAGAAGAAGAAGAATAATAATAAAATTAAAGCTGCAAGCAGCGTTGAAAGGGCCCTCGCACCCGGGCTCACCGCCACCCGTTGGCCTCAGGAAAACAGTGAACAGTGGGCGACATGCATGTAAGCGAGTGAATACAGGAGAATTATGCCAAAGTCATTTCGAAATGCCACACTTCCTGCGGCCAACAGGTGGCGCTTTGACCGTAACTGAATTTTGCCATGTTGATGTCTTCAGGCCAGGACTATTATCGAACATGTGAAGTTTGGAGCAGATCGGACATTGTATGCCTGAGTTACAACAACTTCCTGTTTCTTTCGTGGCGTTAATCGCATACATTAGCACTCAGCCAAGTGTTGCATGATTTAACGTGTTCTAGCATGTTTGGTACTTCGTGGCATAATGAAATGTGAATCTGGTAGTGAATTACATCGTGAAGCATGCCATTTCCTGTTGCCAGCAGGTGGCGCTATGACTAACTAAATATTGTCATATAGATGTCTTTAGGCCAGGACTCTTATCACACATGTGAAGTTTGGAGCAGATCGGACATAGTATGCCTGAGTTACAGCAGCTTCCTCTTTCATGGCGAAACATCAGACTTTGTCAGTCCGCCACGGACACGCCCTTCAGCGAAAACTCAAGATCTTTGATATTTATCATCGCTAAGGTCTTAAGATTAGACTGATAACATTTGATGTTGATCTGGTTAAATCTCTATGAGGAGTTAATCACAGTGTAAAACATGTCATTTCCTGTTGCCTGCAGGTGGCGCTATGACTGTAACTGAATATTGTTATGAAGATGTCTTCAGGTCAGGACTCTAATAAAGCATGTGAAGTTTGGGGCAGATCGGACATTGTTGTCTGAGTTACAACAACTTCCTTTTCATGGCGAAAACATCAAACTTTGTCAGGCCGCCACGGACACGCCCTTCAGTGAAAACTCTAGATCTTCGCAATTTAACGTCGCAAAGGCCTTTAGATTAGACTGACCAAATGACATTGATCTGATAAATCTCTAGGAGGAGTTCGTTAAAGTACAACGTCTGGAAAATGCAAAAAACGGTGAATTAATTCAAAATATCTGACTTCCTGTTCGGTTTCGGATTTCGCTCCAAGAGAATTTTTTGTAGGTACTGGGCTGATAAATGTGTGTACCGAATTTCAAAACCCTAGTGAAATGTAGCGAGCGGGGCTGTACGTTAGATGGCGCTATCGAGCCATTTTGCCACCCCCCAATTCCGAAAAAACAGACGTAAATTTTCACCACTTCTGACGCGTGTGCAAAGTTTCATGAGTTTTCGAGCACGTTTAGGCCCTCTAAAATGCGATTTACTTTGGAGAAGAAGAATAATAATAAAAAGAAACGGAGCAATTCCAATAGGGTCCTCACACCATCGGTGCTCGGGCCCTACTTCCAATAGGGTCCTCACACCTCGGTGCTCGGGCCCTAATAAACGGAGGCATCCATGGTGCGGGCCCTAAAAAGAAACGGAGCAATTCCAATAGGGTCCTCACACCATCGGTGCTCGGGCCCTAATAATAATAATAATAATAATAAACGGAGCAATTCCAATAGGGTCCTCACACCATCGGTGCTCGGGCCTAATAATAATAATAATAATAATAATAATAATAATAATCCTTAGAAGATCAAGAGGGCCCTTCGCCATTTCATTGGCTTGGGCCCTAATAATCCTTAGGGGATCAAGAGGGCCCTGCGCGAATTTTCGCTTGGGCCCTAATAATAATAATCCTAAAGAAAACAAAAGGCCTCAGCCTTTACAGGGCTTTGGCCCTAATAATAATAATTCTAAAGAAAACAAAAGGGCCTTCAGCCCCCTGGGCTTTGGCCCTAATAATAATAATAATCCTTAGAAGAACAAGAGGGCCCTTCGCCATTTCATTGGCTTGGGCCCTAATAATCCTAAAGAAAACAATAGGGCCTTCAGCCCTTTACAGGGCTTTGGCCCTAATAATAATAATAATAATAATAATAATAAACATTAAACCATTAGGCTTTTCTTTATGATACAGGGTACCATTAAAGCTGCTTTATTTACAAAAACTTCTCTTTACTAATCTGGTAAATGGGTGGTGCATGTTGTATTGCTAAATGCACATTATACGCATGTGTTCTGTTTTTAGCCTATGCAAGTCTATATTTTTGAAGCACTGCAAAATCAAACTGATTGAACTTAAATCCATAATCATGCCAGTATTATCTAATTTATTTTCTACATTAAAGTTTATATTTTTAAACTATACCTCATTCTTAGTATACTTAATTTCATTACTGAAATCAGCAACCTCATTTCGGTAACCTATGTATCATTACCGCAACAGGTGTTTATTTAATATTTAATAAATAAATAGAAAAATAGTAGTTTGCATTTAAATGCATGGGCTGAATATATAAAATGTGTTCTTTCAGGTTTGCCACATAATTTTGAAAATATGTCAGGTATAAATAAAATAATTAAAAAAAAAATTGGTTGTAAATGGCAGCAGGTGTTGCAGTAATGAGAAAAATCAGTCAAAATCAAATAAAAATGTTAATTTAAAAATATATATTATTTCAGAGTTTCATGTAACTGTGCTTGACTGTTAATAAAAATGTAAAAATGTATTAGCTTTCCCAATGGTATTTATATTTTCAGACTGTTGCGGTAATGAGATTAAGGACTTGTTTTGGAAAATATGTTCAAAAACATATTATATTGTCAGTAAAACTTTCAAAATTAATGATCACAAACACTTTCAGACCTTGCCCTTAATGTCTAAAAAAGGAAATTTGTTGATACAAACATTTTTAAAATTTTCATGTTTGAAATCTTTGAAACTAAGGGTGCGTTCACACTTGTAGTTCAGTTAGTTTGGTTCATTTGGTCCGGACCAAAAAAGAAAAAAAAAAAAACATTTAGTCCTGGTCCAATTAGCATTCAGATTGCCAATTTTATCACTGAACCAAAAGATACCGAACCTAAAGGCATAGGGATACATTCACAACCTGATTGGTCAGATTTTATGACGTATTGCCTATTTTGAGACGGAAGTTACCGAACATCCAAAACAATGCTGTGTTCTGAGGTAAATGTGCTTGATGTGTGTGCATAGCCTGCATATGATGGTATTTTGGCCAGCTGGGAACTTGGTGAAGAGCTTATAAAATGTGTAAAGGAGTCAAAACAGCGGCGGGAATCCCTCCGTCACACACACAAACGATCTACTGCGTGCATCTGATGCCTGTGATGGGCAAACTTGCGACTTTGACGAGAAAAACTGATATACGTGAGGATTCTGTCCTTTTTAAGAGTCTCATCTTCCTGTTTTTGGGTTTGTTTACATGTCTTTGGTCCATGTTGCATTCATATATCATTCGAACCACACCAGAATTCGTTTGGAAGCGGACAGAGACCCATCTTTTCAGCGGTCTCGGTCCGCTTGTTTGGTGCGCACCAGGGTTTGGATGGCAGCGTTCACATATGTTCAAATGAACCGCACTAACAGAGCAATCGCACCAGGGTTCGTTTTAATCGAACCAAACATGACAAGTGTGAACGCACCCAAAGGGTGCTTTCACATTAACACTTTTGGTGCGCACCTGGGTTCGATTGACGTCAGAGTTCTGTACGTTTGGATAATGTGAACACTGTCTTCTGAACACGGGTGCGCACCCGTGAACCGTACCCCGAGTCCGCTTAAAAAGGGTGTCTGGGGTACGGTTCAAGCAAACTCTGGTACAGTTCGCTGCTGATATGAACGCAAACGTACCAAATCGCGGAAGTGAACCTATTAATGCTGTATTATTTGATAAAAATATTCACTCACTTTCCCGACGAGCGTGACTGATGCACTGCAAGCAAACTAGCAGAGAGTTTACATTATGCATTTTGGTGCCTTCTCCTGCACCATCGTTACTAAGCAACGGGGTAAACTGCTGGTTTGATGACGCAAACGAACCACAGGTCGGACCCAAATAATATAATATGAACATAGTCCAGTGGGGGCAGGGGGAGCAATCGAACTCGGGTTCGGTTCAAGCAATCGAACCAAGTGTTAAAGCACCCTAAGATTGTGTGAGAATCACCCATTTAAACCATAATGGATCACACCCCCACCCCCCATGTGAATCATTTATATATCACCTTTTGTCTCCTTTATCATGTCTGTTGTCCTCCTCTGGCATCTGAGAAGCTTCCTGCGGTCTGTCAGCTTTGTGATGCTGCCAAAAAATAAAATCATAAATAAAGTCAAGATTTACTGTGCTTGTAATATGATTCTTGAGATTAGGGCTGTCACGATTCCTCGATTAAATTCGATTGCTCGATTTTTAAAAAAAATTACCCGTGTCGATTAACCGGCAAAATACTGGAAGTGGTGCCATTCATTTTCTAGGACTGCATGATATATCAACACTATTGAAAAATGTTAATATAGCATGGTGCTATTGTGAAATCACAAAGGCTGTGATTCAATTAAATAAATGTATGCGCTCTGAGTTTGAAAGTGAAGCGTGACACTAATTATTTTTACATGGTTGCAGGTTACTCAGCCTCTGCATGTGCTGTTTTGGGTTTCCAAGAACATGCAATTGGGAAGGCATATAAAGTCTGATGTGCTTTGTGTTTAATAGCGAAGATCTGCACTGTAATTATTTACATGGGTGGAGCAATAGCTAACAAACTCCAGCTCTGCTTATGCTGCGAGTTTGGGTTGCTTATAACGTTCACCTGGGAACGCAACGTGCACAATTTTACCAGATTTGTAACATAAATCATTTATAAATCCATGCCAACAGAGAAGAATACATCAGTATGTTTCTAAATATGCAAACTGTTGTTCATCGCAATTTCAAAATAAATGTTTAAACCCTCGCTCTGAGTTTGCATGTTTTGATGTCCATATGTTCTTGTTCAAGACATTACAGTGGCTGTAGCATTTCTATAGTAAAAAAAGTGGCCAAATAATAAAGATTAAGTAGATATTTGAATTAAATGTTGTTTGGCCAATATTAAACAAGGATTTGATCATGCTGTAATAAAGTGTAACAACAACAATCACTAAGCCGTTTGCACCCTCTGCAGGCATTTGATATAATACATAATGTACATAAGTTGATTATGTTTATTTACATGTATATTATGTATTTCAACAGTGCGGTTCAATAAAACCATATGATTACTTGCTTTTGATACATTATTTGAATCTATTATTGCCTCATTGTTATTATACAGTATTTGTATTTTAAGTCATTTTAAAGTCTATTGTTCACTATTTTTAGTACCACAAAAAAAATCTGATTACTCGATTAATCATCAAAATAATTGATCGATTTACTCGATTGCTAAAATAATCATTAGTGACAGTCCTACTTGACATATTAAAGCCATGACACATTCTTAAAATCAAATTAGCATTAAAACAAATTACATTTACATACCGTGAAAACCGGCAAACCCATTTTTACAGCTTCTTTTTCTTGCTTGGAAAGCAACATTCCTCTTGTCCCAGCCCTGATAACAAATAACAGCAGAATCTCAGAATGTATCTCCGTTACATCTATTACATCTCTATTTATAACTAAAAATAAGATGAAAGTAGAGGAGCTAATTGCAGGCAAGTGCTGTTTCATAGATTGAAACAGAAAAGTGATTTTATTTTGTCTAACATTTCAATACACACTTCAAAAACTTATGCATTTCTATCCAGAGGGTATTCCAGAAAGCAAGGTTAGCTTACCATCACATCTGAACTCTCGGCAGTCTGAAGTAAGTTCAGTCAACCCGAGTATGAGTTAACGGTGACCACACAAAGACATTCTCAACCGAGAATGAACCATGAAAACAGACACTAAAGAACAAGCATGCCATACTTCTTTTGTTTAATGGCAATTTTCTTTCGAAAGAACGAGACGCTGAGACAGCCGCTGAGACAGCCGCTGATAAAGCCTCGGAGAACCCCGTGTCTGAGGCACTTGTACAAACGCCATACAATGGTCGACGAAGTGCAATGACATTGCAAGGTGCGCCCCAACGTATAAAAAGGGCACCTGAGAACATGTCATCAGCTTCTTTGTCCTCAGGAAGCTACTTGTTTGAGTGCAATGCAAGATAGCAGTGTTTTAAGAAAGGATAGAAGGTAAGCAGAATAATGGCAAGCAGACAATTCAAGTGCTGTTCCTCCATGCCTGCATTACTTAACACCTGGCGATGGTCTGCTGTGTGGAATTTCTCTGGGAGAAGAGCATGCACGTTCAGCCCTCAAGGAGCTGGATGCTTCCATTGCGATAATTTCTTACTGAGAAAACTCTTCTCCTGGCTCTAGCTCCGTGTTTGCTGAAGCAGCGTGCAGGCTACGATTGTGGGAATCTCAGACTGAGCTGTTAAGAGGAGCATAAGGGAGCTCCCCACATCTCTCCCGCCAACACCATCGTCTTTCTGGCAGAAGCAGAAGCCCACTCAGCGGTTTCTTCTGCAGAAAGCGAGGACTCATTGCTGTCCATGATTCTGATATAAAAGAAGTGGTGTCAGTATAAATAGATATATCTTATAGATCTGTTTCCTGCTCGACGCAGCAAACCACTGATCTGGTGAAGCTTATGACTCGTGCCACAGCCAAGTCTAACCTGTGCAGCTCCAGTGAACCTTCCTTTTCTTCCAGACTTGCACACTGAGATGTCATGTGGGTAAAGACATCCATACTCTGCCTGTGTGGTCCATTAGGCTTAAGGCCCCCGATATACTCATGGCAAAGTTATTTTTTGTACTTCGCTTAGGGGTAAAACAAAGACAGAAATACATGACCAGTGGTATACTGTTAATGAACATCCGACGCTGCCCACACGTTTAGATGAATATGTAAATATGTGCTGCATGCTTTCTTCTCAATAACAAAATAAACACACAACAAAATTGAGAAAACAGCTATAAATTTTTTTTAATAAAGCGTAAGAAAAGCATATGATCATAGCAACGTTTGCACTCTGCAATTCAGCAAGTCATGTAAAGTCATGTCAAGTTTATTTATATAGAACTTTATATAATAGATTGCTTCAAATCAAGCAGCTTTACCATATTAATATGAAAAACAGTGTCAGTGTCTCATTTCCTACTAGAAAGCAGCTCTCCAGTGTGTTCATGTTTTCACTCGTAGACATCTGACCTCGACGGATTGAACGGGAGAAATTAACTGGAAAAGATTTCCACGTGAAAGAAGGCAGAGCCTCCACACACACCTACCTATTACGTAATCGCCACAGACCAATACCAGCCATAGCTAACCTTTCCTGAAAGTCTGCTTTGGCAAGCTGTTTTGAACTCCCATAAATAACTCCAAACGAACTTCGTTTTGGCCTGATTTTGTTTGAAATTATGACCCATCAGAGTTTAGAGTTTTTTGAATGTAGAGAGGCTGAGTGAGCAGCGATATGGGTAGATGCCTTGGGTGGAAAGGAATTTAGCGAACTTCTACTCCGAGAAGTGGGGGGCAAAGGCGGCGCAGTAGGAGAAAGCCGTACACAGATCGGGGAGCTGTGGGTGTGGCGAAGAAAGAGAAAAATGGTTGAGCAAGGCTGAAGTATAAGCTCTCGCCTCCTTTTTTCATTCCCTTCAGCTCCTCATAAATCGTCTGTGCTTTTTTCAGGGAATGAGTTCCTGGGAGGAAGAGCAAAAAGCGAGACTGGCTGAAGTTAGCTCTCTTTCTGAGGAACCTTGTGTACTCCTGGTATATTGGCAAATTTTGTTAGATTTTGTATTCAAAGATTTTATATTCAAATTTTTTTCCTTAAAGGTGTACCAAGTCATTTTTCATAGACAGACAGACAGACAGATATAAGCCTGTAAACAGCACTGGCTTTACCTGGAGCTTCCAAGTCCAGAGACCCTGTCCACGTTCCTTTCATCCCCCTCACCTTCCCTCCTGCACACATCTGCAAGATCCTGCCAGCAATCAGAAGGAAAAATATGCATCAGAAAATGAAACAAAAAAATGTTTTCAAATAATTGAAATGTCCGTGTTTGGATGTTTACAAATGCAAACCTCTTTGGTAAGACCAGTTGGTTGTCTCTTGATTGTTTTATGACCCCTAAAAGACAAAAACATTAAGATTTATACTCATTTAATTTTACATGTCACTGATCAATCAAGCACACTTACAGTGCTGCCAACATGGCCTCATGCTCTGCCTCCCGTACAGCTGCCATCTCCTGCTCTTTAGACAGAGATGTGCCACCCTTCTTATCTTTGGCATACCATGTCAAATCCTTTCCTTTCTGCCACCGTCCAACCGGTGCCATGAGAGAATTCCCTGAAAAAATGAACATAAGATCTTAAGCGAATCTCACACAATTGTGCGTTCTGAATTGTGCGTTCTGTGTCAGAATGTATGTTTTTGTTTTGGACTGTTTTGGATTGCCAATTTAGTATTTTGACACCCCGGAAAGCCAGCAAAACAAACTAGGTCAGAGATCGGAGATTCTACCCGACCTAAAAAGCCTCAGCATCCATCTAAAAAGCTCTATGTCCAGAGGCATATTAAAACGCAGAAAAATCAACTCATCAGCTTTCAGTGCAAGGCTCGTCGCCTTCCATTGTTAATTGTGCTCTTTCCTAATGCATGTTCTTAAACAGGCAACCAGCATGAGCGTCGAATCTGAGGACAAACAACTCTTTCCAATATTTTTAATTTGGACTGCAGTATCCATTTCAACCACTAGCTGTCAATATTACATAATGCGCCTTTAAAGGATTAATTTTCTTTCAAATAAAAAATTTTCCTGATAATTTACTCACCCCCATTTCATCCAAGATGTCAATTTCCTTCTTTCTTCAGTTGAAAAGAAATTAAGGTTTTTGATGAAAACATTCCAGGATTATTCTCCTTATAGTGGACTTCAATGGACTCCAAACGGTTAAACAGAATTAATATTTTGGAAGTGAAATCTGAAAGGTGAATATAAATTATTTAATTTTTAATAATGAAAATGTGTGTGAAATGTTTTGAATTGAAATATTCACAGCTTAAATATATGACCATGTTGAATTTCAGCCCATAAAAATGCAAGCCCTAAAAATGCAATGCATCTAAATGCAAGCACAGTTAATATAATGCATTTTTTTTTTTCAATTAGTGCAATTCAACAAGCTTTTTATTTCAAAAACATATGGCATTAGTTTTCTTCCATAGTTGAAGGTTAAAATTAGTTTTAGTGCAGCTTCAAAGGGCTTTAAACGATACCAGACAAGGGATAAGGGTCTTATCTAGCTAAACGATCAGTCATTTTCTTAAAAAAAAAAAAAAAACAAATGTATATACTTTATAAACACAAATAATCGCCTTGCAAGTGCTTCACCATTCCGCCTTCCGTATTCTTCAAAAAGCTTATGCTGTATGTCCTACGCTTTCCCTATTCTACTTTCCGTAAATTGAATAGGGAAGGCATAGGACATGCAGCGTAAGCTTTTTGAAGAATAAAGCATATACATTTGTATTTTTTTTAAGAAAATGACAGATCGTTTCGCTAGATAAGAGCCTCCTCGTCTGGTATTGTTTAAAGTCCTTTGAAGCTGCACTGAAACTGTAATTTTGACCTTCAACCATTTGGAGTCCACCAAAGTCCACTATAAAGGAGAATAATCCTGGAATGTTTTCATCAAAAAAACCTTAATTTCTTTTCGACTGAAGAAAGAAGGACACAGACATCTTGGATGACATGGGGGTGAGTAAATTATCAGGAAATTTTTATTTGAAAGTGGACTAATTCTTTAAGATTTTCATGACAATTAAGCACATTTTTCCTCACAATTTTTAGAATATAAAAGCACAAAACTCTCATTCTTAGTACTGTAATGTTGAAAATATTATTTTACATTATTAAAGATTATATTGTTAGAAATATTAAATTATTTAAATTGTATTTGCACCTCATTGACTAGTATTGGTTGTACTGCATTTCATTTATTGTAATTAAAGAAAACAAAATGCATTACTATAATGACAATTACATTTATTTGCCTAATTGTCATGAAAATGATATCATAATAAAATTCTTTATGGTCAAGTGAAAGAGAATTGAATGAATGTATGATTCTGATTGTATTACATTTAGTGTAAGTGGCAATCAATAGTGGATAATAATATATAACGTACTGACGGTAACAAGGTTGCGCTGTTGAGGCTCATGCAGCTTCTCGAGGAGGAATTGAAACAAATGAGCCAGTAAACAGTTGACATACTGCAGTAAAAATTCAAATTGTGGAGTTTTTATATTTATAAGATATGATACAGTTAAGCAACACCACATGAATGAATCGATTGAGTTAAAGATTCAATGACCCATTCATAACAACTTCCTCATTCCTGAATGAAGCAGCCGTTTGAACGAATTGTTTGAATGAATGACTTGACTCACTCATTAAGACGGTCAACTGCCACCACCTACTGGTGGTTTAGTTTCATGTTTGTCATTTTTTCCCATTTCTTATTAAACAAAATATTTAAAATATAATATCACAACATTTCTAATGCAGTTGTAATTTTTTAGCGTAAATTATTTAAAGGTTCTCTAAGCGATCCTGGGTGGAGTAACTTCCTGTTGACGTTCGAAGTGTTGTCAAACAAAACAGAGGCTAGCTAGACCCTCCCTCCTCCTCCTCCTCCCCCTCCCCTCCGTGCTTCCTGAAACAGTCATGAACGCGCATTTAAAATCATTCTTGTCGGTTATTGGCTGGATCATGTTTATTATGATTCGTGGTCCAGGCTGCACCAGTTTGTTTTTATTGCCGTTTTCAGAGCTTGTGGCGACTACAGAGACCACGTTTTTTTACAGTGTGTTCAGGCATCAGGCAGCTATTGGATAGTGAGGAGATGTTTGCTGTATGCGACAAAAAATGTTTTGGCCTAAAACCGCGTGACATCACCTTTAATTTGATTGGTAAGAGCCCTGTAGTGTCTTATTATTCTAATTAAATTTATTAATTCAATTTAAGAATTTAAAATGAAAGATGAAGCATACATTTAATAAGATTAGAAAAAAAGTGATTTATAAAGTTTAAAAAAAAAAAAAAGCCCTTGGGGTAAATATCACATACAGTACAGTCCAAAAGTTTGGAACCACTAAGATTTTTAATGTTTTTAAAAGAAGTTTCGTCTGCTCACCAAGGCTACATTTATTTAATTAAAAATACAGTAAAAACAGTAATATTGTGAAATATATTACAATTTAAAATAACTGTTTTCTATTTGAATATATTTCACAAAGTAATTTATTCCTGTGATGGCAAAGCTGAATTTTCAGCATCATTACTCCAGTCTTCAGTGTCACATGATCCTTCAGAAATCATTCTAATATGCTGATCTGCTGCTCAAGAAACATTTAATGTGTACAACTGTACAAAATATTTGTGTACAATATTTTTTTTCAGGATTATTTGATGAATAGAAAGTTCAAAAGAACAGTGTTTATCTGAAATCTAATCTTTTGTAACATTATAAATGTCTTTACTGCCACTTTTGATTGATTTAATGCATCCTTGCTGAATAAAAGTATTAATTTCTTTAATTTCTTTTCAAAAAAATAAAAATAAAAATTCTTACTGACCCCAAACTTTTGAACGGTAGTGTATAATGCTACAGAAGCTTTGTATTTCAGATAAATGCTGTTCTTTTGAACTTTCTATTCATCAAGGAATCCTGAAAAAAAAAGTACACAACTGTTTTCAACATTGAAAATAATCATAAATGTTTATTGAGCAGCAAATCAGCATATTAAAATGATTTCTGAAGGATCATGTGACACTGAAGACTGGAGTAAACGAAACAGGAATAAATTACTTTGTCAAATATATTTAAATAGTACACAGTTATTTTAAATTGTAATAATATTTCACAATATTACTGTTTTTTACTGTATTTTTAATTAAATAAATGTAGCCTTGGTGAGCAGACGAAACTTCTTTTAAAAACATTAAAAATCTTAGTGGTTCCAAACTTTTGGACTGTACTGTATATGCAGATTTAAATATGCCAAAGCTGATAGAACACTTATGAGAATATTGCTTCAGAATAAATTAGATTTACACTACAAAAAAAACCCTATTTTTTCCAGACAAGCAACTTTTTTTAATCTGACAAGTAAATTATCTATTTACTTGTCCAAAGGACAAGCATATGACAAGGTGTAATGTCGAGTCGAGACAATATTTTTGTGTGGGGTGGGGCTTATAGATAATACATCACTGTTCTTATCAGTTATTGATATATAAACATTATATTTAAAGGTATTTAATTAAGAGCTTATGTTTGTGACAAGGATAGAAAATACATGAAACTCCAGAATCAATACCCTTCTGACTGATAGAGATAAGCAAGCAACTTTGTAAGTTAAATGGAAGTTCAGTTAAATGTCTTGCCACTGGTTTCACAGACAAAGCTCACCCCTGATGATTTGCTTCAGAATCTTTTGTTTGTTTCTTTTTTTTTTTTTTTTGTTTTTTAAATGGTTTTTGTATTCACCAAAAACAGTTTGTTTTTTTTCCCCAAAGGCACGTTTATAAAAGCTACTTAAATTTCCTAACTGAACTAAGGCATAATCTTATAGCTTATTCTAAGCCCTGAAACAGAGCCTTGGTGATTTAAAAAAAAAAAAAAAAAAAAAAAAAACGGCGTGGGGCGTCAGTTTGAGTCACGTTTACCCACTAGGCCTTACTGACGTCAGCACGGCATATAAAATATTCATAGTCCTAGCCTTCGCTTTAGCAATATTAATGAGCTACGCATGCGTTATAGTAGGATTCCTGGTTGCAGGATTACCAAGCAATGTCCGCAAAAGCTAAACCTTTGTCATAGTAGGATTCGTATACTGACGAGCTGCGTGCACGTCTCATGCGACTCTGGGTACTTTAACTAGAAAGCTCAACACGTCTACTACACCAACAAAAGGCACAACTGTGTCCGATACATGAAAATTAAATTAACAGACGATGTAATGAGAGATCACACTAAGGAAAAAGGTAGGGATGTCTGAATTTACATTACAAATACTAATAAAAAAACAAACATCTAGCTAATGCAACGTGAACCCAGAGGACAAACTGTCATAGGCAAACCATGCTGACATTGTGGATTAGCAGTATCTTTACAGAAGTGCAATCAAGCTACCCAACTAACGTTACTCTTGTCTTTACAAGTCTGCTAAAATGTCTTCACGAGTAATGTCATTCCTTTTAGATTTCTGAACCGGTTATCATGCCCGTGTGTCTGTAAACAACAAAATATAATCACAAACCAGTTACATGAACTCGAATTTGCAATCATTTGTTAATTCAAGCCTGTAAAGTGCAAAAGAAATCGTGCTTCTCTGAATATAATGCCATCTTTTGGGAACTTCACATATAAATTACACAATAATAGGGCTGATTGAGTTGCTAGCTACAGCTAGAGCTGCTAGCTCGACACTTACCCAAATAGTTCTCTCTGTGTTTATCCACTTTCACTTCATCCCAGTTGAACTGGTCCTGACCTCCTCTCACCCCTCCAGATCTCGATGAGCCAAACATGACTTTTGATCATCCAGGCACACTTTGTCTCCTAAAGACACTGAGATGCTTCACATGCGTGTAGTACAAGAATCAGGCCTCAAGTTTTTCACAACATCCGGGAAACCGCTTGTCTTTACATTGAAACAAATTCAGAATGAAGAGCTTTTTTAAACAACCACACACATTGTCTTGTCGACCAAGTCTTATTCAGAACGATACCACAAAAACGATTCCTTCCCGTAAAAAAAAAAGTGTGTTCCGTGTTGCTGGATAAGAATTTTCAACATCATCTGCAGTTTGGCGCGGTTCACGGGAATGCGGATGCTCTAAAGATCTGCGAAAACGGTCGCATTTGATGACGCCTGACATCAGTAATGGCTCTCATGCGAAAATCAGTCACCTGAGCGAGAAAGAAAGATTTTAGGCGGAGGGAGAAAGACATTCTCCCTATTTTTGATCAGTTTTATCCCAATGTATGTGAGGTTTATCTCCAGGCTTTTTTCAGGTGAGTTTAAATGAGCTACAGCTTTAAATCTTGTATGACGGGCGCCAGTTGCATCATATTTTTTTCAGTTAAGTGTAACAGTTTATTTGTGAAGTGCCATTATGATGTTGACTTTTCGTGGGGTTTGATTTTACTGTATACTTTCACGTAGCGGATTTTATTAATCACGTTCGGTATGTTTCAAAGTGAACCTGCTGCTTTATGCTTTAGTCATGTAGTACATGTGTAATGCATTGTGCAAACATGTAAATAATAATACAGCGTTATGGATATGCCTGGATCGATCTAACTGTAGTTTAAAGGGTTTTTGGTTGTATAAGTGTGAAGCTGCATGTGGATGTACAGTGTGGTCAAAAGACTACTAGTGAAAATGTTTCTGGTTACCATTTTTGCAATTTAATATTTAGAAATGAATAGTAAAGCATATTATCAGCCTAACATTTGAGAAAAAGTTCAATTGAAAAATTAACCTGAATTTAACAATGTTAACATTATCCAGCAAGATTAGAGATGTACCATCTTGTGCGGTTCAGCAAGAGTTAGATCTCTAAATAAGGAAATAGGAGATGTTTGCCTGATATTCAACAGCCAGTCAGCACTTTAAAACAGCCAAGAGGCAGAGGCAGGAAAAAAAAAAGTAAGAAGACAGAAGTGTTTATTGAGGAATCTTAATTGTGTCAGTGCTCAGTCTGACTTTGTCTGAGCAGAAAATCATCCAGCAATTGTCAACAAACAAAGGCATACTAAGTGCTTCTCATTTCTTAAATTGTGCACCCTTGTTTACTTTCCTCAAGTCCTGGCTCCTCTCAATGTTAGGAAAGGATGCAAGCATGAAGAAATCTAAAGACAACTTTTGTAAATTGGAATATTCTTGATCACTCAAGCATCATTTCAAAATGTCATTAGCTGTGCCAAAAGGATCTGTCCTCATGTTGTTGAAGTTTGTTTAGGAAATTAATACTGAGTATTAGTAAAGCAAGAAGCCTTGTTGAAATATGTGAATTGCACAGTTTGCAAAGGTAAAACCAAATCATTGTGATGTGAAGGGGAAGAGAATTTATACGTGCGTCAGATTTTTCGACAGCAAGCACTCTTAGCGCCTCTGAAAGAATCCTCAATCCTTATTTCTCTCAGTATAGTTAGAATCCTTTAATGTGGCTGATTCTGGGTCACATGCTGTTGGAGGGAGGATGGAGGAGTGAGGAAACAAGGAAGCATCAGTTTGAGTATTGAAAAGAACCCACTTGTTTTGTGACCTTGAAAACTTGGACATGGAGACCATGTTTTGTAAAGACTGGTAAAGATGATACAGCACACAACATGAGATTAAATGGTACTATAAAAGTTCATAAGGAAACACGCTGTCTTTAAGCACCAGCCAAAACTGGTCTCATGGCAAGGGTTTGTGCCGCATGACTTGCATTAAAATGTGGATGTCACACGTGGAGCTCATTTATTATTCATTACATCGGTTTGTAATGGAGGGGTTGAAACAAATGTGTTGGACACTGAATATGATAAACTATAGCTGAATATATGATAAACTGGTGTGATTACAGCTGTTTTGCAGTTTAATCTAGTCTGATGTCCAGCTGTAGTGAATTATGCAGCAATGGTGCGCATTCATTGTTCAGGGTTTAACTGGTCCTTATTTAATTGAATACTTGAATAGACATTTTAAATAATAGCACAAGTTGTCATGTTGTGGTTAACTGTACTTCATATTTTTTATTATAGGAGACGGTTTTATTTCTGTAATGCAAAAAGAGACATTTTTGCAGTGCACACTTTTTAGGTAATTTTGAGGGCTTGCATCACTTTCAGAGAGACACAAGAAATAAAAAGTGTGAGAACCCACTTGAATTAACTGTTTATGTAAACATTCTCTTGTGTGCAGTGGCTCTGATTTTGACACATAAAAGGAGCTGTTAGGACTTCCAATCCTATTACCTTCAAGTGCCTTATGTCACTCACAGCTGTGTTTGCTCTGAGACGTCACTTCAGCGCTCACTGGAATAAGTGGCTAAGGCTATTTTTAAATCAAAGATTTTAGGATTTTGCATTTTTTCTTTGGCTGCCCTGCATTGTGATGCTGTTTATTAGTTATACAGTGGTGGATGAAGAACACACATCATGTATTTAAGTGTATATATTCATGTATTTAAGTGTGTATATATATATATATATATATATATATATATATATATATAATATATATATAATATATAACATATACACACTTCGGTACCAAGTCGGTACTGAAATTTTGAAAATGTGACGATACCAGCATTTCTGTAGTAGGCCTACGGTAGTACCGAGAATCCGGGTATATTCGGTACCCACTGATAGGGCTGTGGCAGTATTTACGTGAATATGACACGAGTGAAGCACAAAGCTTTGTTTACAGTAGAAATAATAGGTTAGAAATTAAATGTGACTTCGTAGCCATGGAAACATTTTGGTTAATGCCGAATGAGAGAGGTACGCGAGTCCATACATTTAAGCTTCGTATTCTGTTTTCCGAATCGCGATCTGGTCACCTGATTATCAGAGAATTTAACAATATTCCATTAGTTATTCCACTGAACATATGTTTCTTTTCCCAAATCTTCACTCACGCAGGGGATTATAACGTTTCTTTCGTTCGCATTTAGGCCTATTATGCTATTCGCATTCTAGAAAAAACACCGTAGGACAGAAACCTTTTTGCTTGCACGTCAATTTCTATTTAACACAGTTTGTGCTTGTTATTAGACTTTATAAGGCGCGTCAAGTTTATTTGTATAGTGCGTTTCACACACCAGTGATTTTTACTTTCGTTTTCTCTGGCAGCGCTAAATCAAACATAGCCTGAATGTCTTGCTCCTGTGGAGGATAAAACTCGCTCTTCACACCTTTTACAACAAGTGTCGGTTGTTTGTAACATCAGGAGATAACGAAGATATTATTAAAGAGAAATGGTCTCTTTCCTGCTCGTGTCCCACATCCCTCTCAAAGCGCAAAGCAGTCTATATAAAAGTAATAACGGGACTTTGGCTATATGACGCGTCTTTGTGTGGAAATAAAAAACAAATGTTTTTTTAAAATAATATTTAACTTTCTTATTATTTAGGTTACCATTATTTACCGATATTTATTTCATAGTTTTACAGGCTGTAGTGTGTTGTTTCACTGATGGAATAGCTAAAATAAACACGCACGTGTGTTTCCCCTGTTGAAAAAACGAGCATATGCTGGTAAAGTAGGTTTTGAAGCTGGTATTGTGGTTTGAGCTGGTTTATGGTCCAGGACCAGTTTAAGACTAGCATGGACCAGCAGGACCAGTTTAGGACCAGCATTTGACCAGCATACAGCTTCAAAACCTACCTTACCAGCATATGCTGTTTTTTTTCAACAGTACACAATGGATGTTTGAGCATTTTTTTTATTTATTATTATTTCAAAATTTATTTAATTGAGGTAGCCTATATATACACACAAACACACACACTCAAAATCATATTTAATGTTTTTAAAATAGACTATATAAAATAGTAAAATAGTTCCAATAGATTTTGCTGTGGTACCGAAATTGGTAGCGAGAACCGTAAAATTTTCATGGTATCGGTACCGACTACTGGAATTTTGGTACCGTGACAACACACAAACATATATATATATATATATATATATATATATATATATATATATATATAATATATAGTACAGTCCAAAAGTTTGGAACCACTAAGATTTTTAATGTTTTAAAAGAAGTTTCGTCTGCTCACCAAGGCTACATTTATTTAATTAAAAATACAGTAAAACAGTAATATTGTGAAATATTATTACAATTTAAAATAACTGTTTTCTATTTAAATATATTCACAAAGTAATTTATTCCTGTGATGGCAAAGCTGAATTTTCAGCATCATTACTCCAGTCTTCAGTGTCACATGATCCTTCAGAAATCATTCTAATATGCTGATCTGCTGCTCAAGAAACATTTAATGTGTACAATTGTACAAAATATTTGTGTACAATATTTTGTGTACAGAAGCTTTGTATTTCAGATAAATGTTGTTCTTTTGAACTTTCTATTTATCAGGAATCCTGAAAAAAAAAAGTACACAACTGTTTTCAACATTGAAATAATCATAAATGTTATTGAGCAGCAAATCAGCATATTAGAATGATTTCTGAAGGATCATGTGACACTGAAGACTGGAGTAACGATGCTGAAAATTCAGCTTTGCATCACAGGAATAAATTACTTTGTCAAATATATTTAAATAGTACACAGTTATTTTAAATTGTAATAATATTTCACAATATTACTGTTTTTTTTTTTACTGTATTTTTAATTAAATAAATGTAGCCTTGGTGAGCAGAAGAAACTTCTTTTAAAAACATTAAAAATCTTAGTGGTTCCAAACTTTTGGACTGTACTGTATATATATATGTATGTATAGTGTATATGTGTATATATATATATATATATTATATATATATATATATATATATATATATATATATATAATATACATATACATATATCATATATATATATATATATATATATTATATATATATATATATATATATATATATATATATATATATATATATATATATTATATATGATATATGTGTATATATAGTACTATATGTGTGTGTGTGTGTATAAAGAAATTATTTCACCTAAATATTTGATCATGCAGTGCATTTTGTTTTTACATTGGGGCAATTGGTTCCACTGTCTTTGTTACACTGTATTTACAGTGCATCCGGAAAGTATTCGCAGCTCTTAGCGGCGCTAAGGTCTATAGGCTAGAGTTCAGTCTGATATTATTAATTATGAGTTGTGAAAAAATATACCATATAATTAAAAATAATAAATAAAATGAAGAAAAACAAAGTGTCTTCAAACGTGTGGTGACAACATATTATAAACATGCAATATAAAATCTGATCTTGCCTGTAGATTTGGCAGATGTGGTGTTGATTCATAGAAAAGTGGTGCACTAAAAAATAATACATTAAAGTAAAGAGATTTTAATGAGAATAACCATGAAGAATAATGGGTCCCACTCACTAATAATTGATGGAATCGGCCTAATTCACCACGTGTGTGTGTGCATGATTTTGTTCTTAACCTCATTTTAATGTTCATGAATTTGGTGTATTCTAAATGAGTGACTGCATGTCCAAGTTCATTTGGCATAAAACGTGCCCGTACCGTCTCCATGTAAGGCATTTCCGCACAACCTTTCGTTTACAGCCATTCATCATCATTTGGTAAACATATGACACTCATGACACTCTCTAAAGACACACTCTCGCCTGAAAGCATGCAGCAAGATCAAGTGTGCCATCCTCAAAACCAAATCAAACACAAAAGTATTTATGTATAAAATTTCATTTTAACATGATTATAGGCCACCCATAGTATGTGATTTTTGCATATGTGTGGCTTCAGTTGTTCCTACATTTTTTCATAAATTTATAATAAATTAAGTATGAAAGTTATTTATTTGTTTGTGAAAACGTTTGCACATATTTCACATGTAAATACACGTGGACCCAATGAGAATTATAGTATAAAATAATAATAAATATGAAAATTTTAGGGAAGGGTTAGTTTAATTGTCAAGAAAAATATCACAACGAAAAACAAATTCCAAACAGACATAAAAATTCATTTCTTTATTCAAAATAATTTTTCTTTTGATTTTGAAATTACTGAAATGCTGACCTGGACATGTTTATGCGAGTTTCACCTACCCATTTATAGCTAAAATATATCATTTGAATTTTATTCAAATGTGAACAATTCAGTAGCTTAATGGAAAAGATGGTGCTCTTGTTTTTGTTATTGTAAGCACTAAGCAGGTGTGTTTCTTAGTGCTGAGTCAGTATGGCGTAATGGTGATACCATGGCAGTAACTTGTGAAAAGAAGGCTGGGTTGTTTGACGGGTTTGGCTTCCAGTGAGCTGATTGGAGCAGGATCTTATCAGAATGCACACACGCATTCAGATCATATTGAGTGTTGTGCAAGTTTCTTTTGCACATTGGAGCAAGGTAAGCAATACAAACAGAGCTTGAATTGTGATGTAAATTGACTTATCGTTAATATAAATGTATTGAAATATTGTTTGAATGCTTAAATATAAACCCTGTAAACCTTTAACCCTCTGATCTTTTAAGAGAACAGTTTAAGCAGTTGATATCAAAGAAAATGTTTGATGAAAAAGACATAATTGACATTATCATTAACTTGTCAGTTGCTTTAATGCTTTTTAATGGTTGGGTCCTATTTGCTGGTTTGTATTAGGATTATTTGCTGTTTTTCCCAACTGGATGTAGTGGCACAATCATCAGTCATATTGCAGTCACAAATAATCCAATTTGAACTGACAGTGTGTATGTACCCTAAAATTATTGAAACTGTATTGCAACTGCTCAGATCTGATTTGTGTCTGACATGAGTGACGAGCATGCGCAGCTTTTGTGTAGTGAAGCTATCAATGGTCAGCTAAACAAATGTATTTAAACACAGACAATATACCATTGCATTATTCCTGGATAACTTTTGATTCATTATACGTTTGTGTTGTTTACATTACATGCACTTATACGCTGACTGCCGACAAAACAGACATTTGATGCAGTTTTACTTACCACCTGCGGTTCTGACTCATGACCGGGATCTTTTACCGCTGTGACCGCTCCATCTTTTAGTTTCAAACGATCTGTAAATCCAGCATCGAACTGGGCCTTGTTTATAAAACCATAAGTGTTGATCCTGAGGGCTCAAGCAGCCACGGAAAACATAAAATATTCTCCATTCATTTTAACCAATAAAAAAGTGATTGCAACTTTCAGACACAACTCTATCCTTATTTTGATAGTTAATTTAAGGCAGTTTCTATGGTTATTTTAATGAAAAATGTTGAGAGTGCATCAATATAATGCATGAGCACAAATCTCTCAGCTCCACTTAACGCTGGGTTCTTTGGAAAGCAAGGTTATCTTTCCCTCACAACCAAAAACACACTTCTTTGGTGAAATTGTTGATTTCGTGATAAGTGATAAGTTCTTTCTCGAGCAAGTCTTGTGCAGCACTGCCGATGACTTCCGTGAATTTGGTGTATTCTAAATGAGTGACTGCATGTCCAAGTTCATTTGGCATAAAACGTGCCCGTACCGTCTCCATGTAAGGCATTTCCGCACAACCTTTCTTTTACAGCCATTCATCATCATTTGGTAAACATATGACACTCATGACACTCTCTAAAGACACACTCTCGCCTGAAAGCATGCAGCAAGATCAAGTGTGCCATCCTCAAAACCAAATCAAACACAAAAGTATTTATGTATAAAATTTCATTTTAACATGATTATAGGCCACCCATAGTACGTGATTTTTGCATATGTGTGGCTTCAGTTGTTCCTACATTTTTTCATAAATTTATAATAAATTAAGTATGAAAGTTATTTATTTGTTTGTGAAAACGTTTGCACATATTTCACATATTTCACTTCGTTCGGGTTACTTCCGTAACCCGAACGAAGCATGCTCTCTCGCTCTGGTTGATGTGTGTGTGTGTGTGTGTGTGTGTGTGTGTGTGTGCGTGCGTGCGTGCGTGCGTGCGTGCGTGCGTGCGTGCGTGCGTGCGTGCGTGCGTGCGTGCGTGCTTCCGGGAGAAGTGCCCATACAAGGAATTTCACCCTTTATTACGTAATACAGGGCCATACTTGGAAAAAAAACTCTCAGAAACACTCTGTCATACGTCCAACTCGTTTTTTTGAAACTTTGGCCATGTTTAGCAAGAGAATCTAACTCTTTAACAGTGTAAATAAGTCAGAATGCATCAAATACTCTTTTCAAGTACTGGTCTTGCGTTTTGGTTTTTTAGCAAAAAGGTTCTAAATAGAAAAGTTGATACTCCCTGGCACTTTCAAATTAAAATTTCCTGATAATTTACTCACCCCCATGTCATCCAAGATGTCCATGTCCTTCTTTCTTCAGTCGAAAAGAAATTAAGGTTTCTGATGAAAACATTCCAGGATTTTTCTCCATATAGTGGACTTCAATGGCCTCCAAACGGTTGAAGGTCAAAATTACAGTTTCAGTGCAGCTTCAAAGGGCTTTAAAAAAAAAAATGTAAATGTATATGCTTTATATAGGCAAATGATCGCCTTCCAAGTGGTTCCGCCAAAACCGCACTTTCGTATTCTTCAAAAAGCTTACGCTGTATGTCTTACGCCTTCCCTATTCTACTTATGGAAAAAAATGGAACTGGCGCTGCATTCGTTCCGTAAGTTGAATAGGGAAGGCATAGGACATACAGCGTAAGCTTTTTGAAGAATACGAAAGTGCGGTTTTGGCGGAACCACTTGGAAGGCGATCATTTGTTTATATAAAGCATATACTATAAGGAGAATAATCCTGGGATGTTTTCATCAAAAACCTTAATTTCTTTTTGACTGAAGAAAGAAGGACATGGACATCTTGGATGACATGGGGGTGAGTAAATTATCAGGAAAATTTTATTTGAAAGTGAACTAATCCTTTAAGTGTACAAGGTGAGAATTCGGATGTGTATCTATTAGATGTGTGCGTGCATGGGGTCTTACTCTTAAAGTGACAGCAACCTATAAATACCTGCTGTTGTCTGTCATGTTAAAGCTGTGTTTTGTTGTTTGGTTTACAAAGATTAATCTATATTAAATTTATACAGTGAACAGTGGGGGGGTTGGGACAGAACTGGAGTGTGTAACCGAACTGAACTGTGTGGAGAATCCAAGGTGATACCCTGGCAGACGCCTACATTCATGAAAGAAATGTGATAGAGGAAGTGGAGTGTCACAATGTAGAGGACATACCTGTATTAGTGTGTCGAACTGGTCCTTGCAGGGTAGCACAGTCAACCCAGAAGGAGAGTGGCCAGAAGGAAAACTGCACGTGTTTCCGATTACGCAAGCAGCAGGCGACGAACAAATCGGAGGTGAGGGGAGAAAGCTTAGTGCGTCTCCTATCTCCCGTGTCAGAAAGGGGTGAGGCTGAGTGAACGCTGCGCACCAAAACGCGCTGGGCACTGGATTTGACAGAACTGAATGAGGAGAGCGAGTGAGAGGTGGGCAGAAACGCTTGCACGGTCTGACCCAACCTTAAAAGGCAGGGGAAGCTCTCCTCTTTCTGGCGTGAGGGTCAGGAGCATCTCGAAGGAGCTGGAGCAGAGGATTTGCTGGACCGCTTCAGCTCAAGACACCTATGGGGTCGCTGGCGGGGTAATGGACGACCACGGGCTCCCCAAACCATAGATGGTGGGGGATGAACCGGGTCACTTCTCCTACTGGTGGAATCCTTCCTATGTAAGGAGTGCTCTCTGGGTAGAGAAGGAGAGGGCTTAGAAGACTCCCTAACTCTCCTGGGCATAAACTGCCTGAGAGCAGCCGACTGGGACTTCGCAGCCCGAAATTTGTCAACCACTGTGTTGACTGCCTCCCCTAACAACCCAGACTGAGAGATTGGGGCATCCAGGAGGAATACCTTCTCCTTGTCGTGAATCTCCGTAAGATTGAGCCACAGGTGGAGTTCTGCTGCCACCGAGCCCGCCATGGAGTGCCCTATAGCACGCGCAGTATGCTTGGTGGCTCTTAAGGCCAAATCTGTGGCTCTGCGGAGCTCCTTGACCACTTCCGGTGTCAGGCCCTCGCCCTCATCAGTCTCTTTCAAAACGTCCGCTTGGTAGGCTTGGAGAATGGCCATAGTATGAAGCGCCATGCCTGCCTGACCAGCTGCCACGTAGGACTTTCCGAGAAGGGCGGAAGTAGTTGGAAGGAGGAGGCGGGACTTCCAAGAAGGAGAACTGAGTTCCACTATCACAGTCGCTGAAGTGCAGGTGAAGAAAACTCACAACAATTCAAACTTCGGGCCAGATAAACCATAGCAGAAGGGCTAAAATGGCTGCTTCGTGAAGGCAGAGAAATCTGAGGAGCAGATGCTGTGTTTGTCAGTATAGAATGGTGACGTAAGAGCGTGGGGGCTGCGCCCGCGGCATCAGCCAATGAATTGGTGTGATTCTATACGGGCTTCAGATAGGGATGTGACGGTGAGAAAATTTTTCCCACCAGTTAATCGACATGTGACAACACCGGTAATACCGGTGTCACCAGGGGGCGGGGCCTCTACCTTTTTTTTTTTTTTTTTTTCCCCCCCCAAACTGTGGGCTGTTCACATCACGTCTAAAAACGCGTGGAAACCGCTTTCTCTTTGTTTCCAAAGTACTTGCACTCCCATGGCGTCTGTTGTTGCTATGCAACCATGAACTGCGCTCTCCGCGATGAGGAATATTTTTGACATGAAAAATAAAAACCCGCCCTGTACAGCTATGATCAGCTGTTCAAGTTGTGTAGTTGAATTGTGTTTTAAAGGGCTTATAAAAGCAAGAGTAAGGCAAGATTTTATTTTTTATTTATCTATGAAGAAGGTGGAAAAGTTTGAAGAGTGTAGAAAACTTGCTGTGTTGGGTTGATAATGATGTATTTTCTTTTGCTGAGATTGAGATAATCTTATGAGGTGTTTGTAATGTTTTTTTTTTTAGAAATTTGTATTTAATAAAGATGTTATGAAATTCAAAAATCTCTCTCTCGCGGAGTGCATGCTGGGAGTGAGTGGAGCGTGGTGAGTGTGAGTGGTGGCTAGTGTTTATTTATTTATTTTTTGGATGTATTCTTTTTCTTTTTTCTTATTTTTTCCTCCTAATATTTTTTTGTTGTTGTTGTTTTGCTTTAGGGGGAATTATAATTGATGGTGTTCTCACTCCTGTCCTTCCATTGCCATCAGATTCCATTGCCACTTTCATTGCCATCAAAAAATGGTTGAAAGGTCCACCGTTCGTTAGCGATGAGATTTTATCTCAAACGTTGTCTCGCTTGGATAAAGGGGATAAAGGGGAGCCAAGTGATAATGTGAATTTGCAGGGAGATGTTGGAAATGTTCAGGAGATTGACGGTAATAAAGTTGAAATGAAGCAAACAGTGTTTAAGGTGCCACTGAAAAGGAAGTCAGATGAAGTGCATGACTCTCGACAACCAAAGAAAGTAGATCTGGAAGATATGAACAATTCAGAAAGTGACAGTGAGTTATCTGATTCAAGTGGCATTTTGTCACAAAGTGAGTTTTCCTGTCGCAGTTATGATGTTGATGATATTAAATTGTTCCTTAAATCAACAAAGAATAAGAGAGGGGTTCTTGTTAATGAATATTTTCCAGATGTAGGACAGTTTTTGGAAAAAACAAAGACTTTAATGGCTGAGGGGTGCTTCTCAAATAGAGAAGTGTATCGGCTAAAGAAAATAGTGCGAAAGATCAACATTGAGTTAAATGATGGCTGTGAGAAAGTTTAAAAACCACGAATGTGAATTTTGATTGTCTCTTTTTAATGTGGTTGTTTTTTCTTACTTTGATGGAAGTTTGTATTGCATCATTGCATCCTGTTTCACTACTTTGCTCTGTCTATAAATTGCTTTCTAAGGTGCTAGATAATAGGTTATCAAAGGTAATAGATCAGGTGGTGCATCCGGATCAGACCTATTGTGTTCAATATTCAGTATAATATTTTGACAATATTGCTTTGATTCGGGATACTTTTGATGTCTCCAAGTTGCTTAATATTGATATCAGACTTATTTCAATAGATCAAGAAAAAGCGTGTGATAGAGTTGAACACGCTTATTTGTGGAGAACTTTAGAGGCATTTGATTTTTGTAAAGATTTTATTATAAGGTGAAAGTGCTTTATGGTGACGTTGAGAGTGTACATAAAATAAACTGTGGCTTATGCACTCCTTTAAAGGTCTGTGGGAGTGTTAGGCAGGGGTGTTCATCATCCGGAATGTTGTATTCAATTGCTATAGAACCGTTGTTGCATCGTTTGAGGAAAAAATATTTGTGGTTTATTTTTAACAACTTGTAAAAACAATATTTGTTTGTCAGCTTATGCTGATGATGTGGCTGTTTTAATCAATGGGCAAAATGATGTGAAGGTTTTAATGGATGTTTTAGAAGATTTCAGAATGATTTCATCAGCTAAGGTTAAAGGTGCTACAGAGGATGTTTTGTTTTATACATTTTTGTAATATTACTTGAAACTGTCTTTACTAACTGATAAAAGACTATTTATTAGGTGCACTGAAAGGAATAATATTAATATACATCATCTGTGCACGAGGTAGGGCCTTAAAAACATCAGCCAATCATTTACGCGATCATCGCGTAAACGATTGGCCCTCTGGCTTGTCAATCACTGCTATTACGTTCCTTGTGAGAGACGTGCGCGGATTGGCCCTCTGGCTGGTCAATCACTGCCATGACATTCCTTGTGAGAGACGTGCGCAGCTGCGCGCTCCAGTAACTTTCCACACTCCACAGGTGCCTCATGCAATGTTTTTGTCAGGAGACAGGAGTAACAACTGCAGATTATGAGTTACCTGCCGTGAGTCCGACATAATGAATCCACTAACATGACACAGCGAATGCCGGTGGTAAACACTCGTGTTCCAATACTCGTGCACGAGTTTTGGGAGGCGTTCCCTCGAAATGAGCTGTGAAGGAGGGGGGTTGTTCTTACGCATGCGCTCATTTTAGAAACTCAGTAACAGTCTTTGGTTTCTCAGTCAACGAAAAGATCCTCTGTAGCACCTTTAACTTGAACAAGAGTGAAGCATTTTTAATTGGAAATTGGTTAAATGGGAAACCGTTTTGTATGGATCAACAGTGAATGGATGGCGGGGTGTAACATGCTCTATTTTACATGAAGTTGAATGTTTGGGGTTGGATAAATTTTTAATGGATCCTGTTAAATTGAATACAAAAGCATTGCCAGTGTTTTATTTTAATATTTTTAAGGTTTGAAGTCTTGTTAACTTACAGAGAGACAAGAAGACTTTCTCTCTTCATTGGATTTTTGGATGAGCCCTTAATAAATGGAACATGGTTTGATTTAACAAATGTTAGTTGCTCTTGTCATGGGGTTAATCAATGGCTGCTGGAGTCACGGATAATCACTTTTAATTTAGGACTTATTAATTTAGCTGGACTGGACTTTGAGAAGATGGAAGAAGTGGCCTTTTGTTTAAAAAAATCTGGGCCCGTATGTATAAAGCCGCTTAGAGTAAAATTTTAGTCTTAAGTGTGTCAAAATTCTAAGAATGACGAAATTTTACTCTTATTCTTAGACTTAAGAATAAGTGTGATTCATAAAGGTTCCTAAGTGTCAAGACTAGGTCTTAGCTCTTAAATTATTTAAGAGAGCTGGAGAGGTGTTTTAACCTAGTTAAGAGTAACAAGATGGCAGCAAAGAAGAGGAGACACGCGCTTTCCAATGAAGATATGCTGTATTGGAGTTATATGATGACATGGAGTTGATAAAATGATATAAACTTGATTGTCAATTCTTTTTGTAACTGACCTAATAAGAAATGTAATAACTTTAAATAAATGTAATATTAGTTAAACAATAATTAATATGTTTAATGCATTTTAATACATTTAAAGGTGCTGCAATTTCTCATTCGTTGTTGAACACTGTTGATTATTTGAAATCAACCCAAACAAACACACCCCTCTCTTCATTGCGCCACCACCAAAACTCACACTCCAATCCTAACCTCTGAGTCGCCACCCTGCTCTGAGTCAGTCTCGAACCTCAGCCCGATCGCTGCTGGCGTGTGAGGCGAATGCACTACCAATGATGTTAAACACCTCTTTCTCTAGCAGGTGTCAGTGTGCAGTAGTTTACCTGCAAAACTCTCAGAGTCTGGCCATTGTTACACAGGTAATGAGAGTGGATGTCTGTTTATCACAGCTGACGCGAAACAAAATGCTTCACGAAAAATAAAGTGCAGATGATGAACGACAAGGAAGCACAAAAGGTGAACATGCAGTACACAAGAGTAAATACAAACAAGAGTTTCTTGTTAATCGCAAACAATTTTGCTTAAACCATCAAAATATGAGGAAAATATTTTTATTTTTATATTATTTAAATGTTTTAAAATATGACATAGAATACAACAAAATCCGTTTTTAATATTTAATTGGTTCTCTCTTGTTTTTGTATGTGTTCATAATTTCTTTGTATGACAGACTGGCCAAACGTAATTTGAAATTTCATTTCATTATCACACATGAAACAATTGACTCCAAGCACAGCTAGTCAATGTGCTTACATCTTTTAACACATTTTTAATTAAGTTGAATTAAGGTTGAAGATGTCAATTTTCATATGGCTGGACATCACAATTGGCCTCTACTCTATGGCAGTTTATTGACTTTCCAACTGACCATCAAACCATGCGGCAAAAGAAAGCCACTTTTATGTTGACTGTGGGCTTCCCTGCAGTTGTTGGAGCCATTGATGAACTCAGGACACATCATTGCTCTAACTGTAAGAGGAGACATATATCAATAGAAAAAGATTCCACACCATCACTACTAATTTGTGATAATTTTGCACAATGCAAAGCTATTGCTTTTAAATCAATTTAAATATTAACACATTGATATGTTTGTGGTTTTTTTTATTATTGTTATTATTGTTTTTTATAATAACATTAAATGACTGGTATTGTGCTGCTGTGACTCACCCTTCCAGGGTCGCTATTGGCTGATTCAGAGGTTAAGGGTGGCCATTTTGAGTTGACATCATTGTAGTCCTTAGTTCACAACACTTAAGTCAGCACTTAAGAATCCGTCTTACACTTTACTAAAAGTTGCTTTTAGCTTCTTTATAAAAGTCTCCTACTCTTAGAAAACTCCTACTCTTTACTAAGAATTTTTTGACACTTAAGAATAGTCTTAAGTTTTGACTTAAGAGTATTTCTGAGAAGTTTTATACATACGGGCCCTGGGCTTGTATGTATAAAATCGCTCAGAGTAAAATTTTAGTCTTAAGTGTGTCTTCTAGTGTGAATTCTAAGAATGATGTAATTTTACTCTTATTCCTAAACTTAAGAATAAGTATGATTCATAAAGGTTCCTAAGTGTCAAGACTAGGTCTTAGCTCCTAAATTATTAGGAGAGCGACAGAGAGTAACAAGATGGCAGCAAAGAAGAGAAGACACACGCTTTCCAATGAATATATGAAGTATTGGAGTTATATGAGTTACATCAGTCCACAGTAAGCAGGCTCTTAAATAGTACTGTTGCTAAACTTACCACACCAAACATAGTGGCCAAAATTGATGTGCATAGTCTTTTTTTTTTTTTTTTTTTTAATGACCCTACAATTATGCTTACACCATCAAAATATGAGGAAAATATTTTTATTTTTATTTTTATATTATTTAAATGTTTTAAAATATGAGGGAATAATAAAACACTAAACAATTTGGCAAAAAAAGGGAAAACTACAGCTACAGGTTTCAGAAAAACAAAAAAGCTCAGAAAAAAAGAACACATTGACTACAACATAATCAGTTTATAATATTTAATTGGTTCTCTCTTGTTTTTGCATGTTCATAATTTCTTTGCATGACAGCCTGGCCAAAAGTAATTTGAAATATAATTTCATTATCACACATGAAACAATTGACTCAAGCACAGCTACACAATATGCTTACATCTATTATTTTAAAAAAATATTTGAATTAAGGTTGAAGATGTCATTTTTCATATGGCTGGACATCACATTTGGCCACTACTCTATGGCAGCTCATTGACTTTACATCTGACCATCAAACCATGCGGCAAAAGCAGGCCACATTTATGTTGATGGTGGGCTTCCCTGGAGTTGTTGGAGCCATTGATGGAACTCGTGTTCACATCATCGCTCCAATGTAAATGAGGAGACATATATCAAAAGAGATTCCACACCATCACTACTAATTTTTGATAATTTTGCATAGTGATGCTCCGATTGATCGGCCACCGATCATGATCGGCCGATATTGGCTAAAAATAGCTTGATCGGCGAACCCCAAAAGCGCCGATCAAAAAAGCCGATCGCGTGACGTAAAATACTCGCGCGACTTTTTCACACGTGCATGCACGCCGCACAGGTACACAACAGCAGAGCGGAGCTTGTCAGTGGCAACATGAGTTCTCCTGTCTGGAAGTTTTTCAAAGTGTCCGATAAAGACGTAAAGTTAGCCGTTTGCAATGTATAGGCATCTTTACACAGCCGATTTATGGCTGTTCTGAAGCGGGTCTGTACCTGCTCAGAATTCAGTGTAAAGACGCAATGCCGTGTTAAAGAAGACCTAAAATACGCCGGTTCTGACCCACCTCAGCCCCTAGTATCAAAGGTGAGTCTGATACTGTTCTGGTTCAGTGTAAATGAACGCGAAATATAGCCGCTATAACTACGTCATTGTCATGACAACCAAAAGATTTCTAGTAAGCTCAGGCGGCGCGAGATTCAAGAAGCAGGAGACGAAACATATAACTTAGGGCAAATAATAAAAATAACGTCTTACAACAAGGGGCATTGAAGTAAAAGAGTCCTGTACTCACATTGTGAAGCAAACCACCAAAATAACAGCAGAGAATCGTCGTGTGTCATCAATTGGCGAAAGCCGTTTGTTATCTTCCTATGAAGAGACTGTCAGATCAACGCGCTGCTACATTTCTCTCAGATAAGGTAAATGTTTAACACAATTGGCGTCACTGTGATTGTGCATTGTTATATTCCAAAAATCATGTCCTTGAGGACAATATTTCACCCACACACGACGGTCTGGTGACATCTGCTGCTGCCTGATACACGCAAACGCTAGCATCATTTGTTTCTGGCTCTTTGAAAAAAAAAAAAAAAAAAAAAATGTTTTTTAATCCTGTTGTGATCTACTCGGTGTAATAATGAATAATTTTTTTGTAGCATTTGTTACAACTGTAACAGTTTTTATTATGACAAACATCAAAGCGTGAGATATAGCACGCAGAGGAAATTACTTTAAAGTTTCGTTATTTTTATTTCGTTATATTTCATTGTTTATTATTTAATTATTTTTAAATTAATTTTGTTAAAACTGTTACTTTTGAAATACTTATGTTCAAAGCATTGTTTCCCATGAGCCAATTATTAAATGTAATCAGTGTTTTAAGAGGCTACATCCCATTAAGCTGATCTGATGTGTGTTGGTCTGCCTAACCCCTCTTTGTTTGGAATAATTTTATGTTACTCTGCCTTATTTGGGAAAGATGGCCTACAGTAGCCTTAAGTTATCTCATTTTCTAAAATAAACACTTGGTGGTTCTTCAAGATCTTGACTCTAGCCAATTTCTACAGTTTTTTTTTTTTTCTCAATACAGTTAATTTAGAGTTGGTTTCATTTCTACAAATGGTGCAAACTCTGCTAGATTATAGATAAAAGATTCCCATTCCCCTGCCATTCTGTGATCGGCAGTGATCGGCAATCGGCAGATCATGATCTTGGTGATCGGTAATCGGTGATCGGCCCCAAAAATGCTGATCGGAGCATCTCTAATTTTGCACAATGCAAAGCTATTTTAAAAAATAAACATTTCAGTGTCTTTTTAAATGATTTCTTTTATAATAACATTCAATTATTGGTGCTGTGCTGCTGTGACTTCACCCTTGCAGCCAAGCTCGCTATTGGCTGATTCAGAGTTTGAGGGTGGCCATTTTGAGTTGACATCATTGTAGTCCTTAGTTCACAACACTTAAGTCAGCACTTAAGAATCAGTCTTATACTTTACTAAAAGTTGCTTTTAGCTTCTTTATAAAAGTCTCGTACTCTTAGAAAAGTCCTACTCTTTACTAAGAATTTTTTGACACTTGAGTCAAAACTTAGTCAAGACTATTCTTAAGAGCATTTCTGAGAAGTTTTAAACATACGGGCCCAGATCTCTACGGACTGTTGCACAAATGCTGATGAACTGAAAGTCATTGGTCAGTAACAAAGAAAAAGAGTTACTGATAGACCACTATAGAGGAGGAAACAGTCGGAATATGGAAGAGATGTTTCCTAATTTGATTGTTTTAGCAAAACTAGATGGTTGTAAAGGTCCTTTGTTAGATACTGAAAGAGAATATGAAACCAGAATGGAGGTCTCTGTATAAACCACTGTTAAAAAAAAAGGACAGGGGATATACAGTGGCGACTGCTCCATTGTGCAATTGCAGTAAATGCATTAATTTGTGTTTTAAATCCTGATGTTAGCATGGAATGTCCCTTTTGCCTGAAAAGAGAGACAGTTTTTCATGCTTTTATGGAGTGTGATAGACTGAAGCCTTTATTTTTGGTCCTACAAAAATTGTTCAATTCTTTCAATGAAGTGTTTTCTATGATAGCTTTTATTTTTGGTTTTAAATTTGTTAAAAAGAAAAGTTGTATTTGTCAGTTGTTGAATTTTATTTTAGGACAGGCCAAATTAGCCACGTGAGCAGGAAAAATAAGGTTTGAAAGGTTGTCGGGGGAGGATGTAGTTAATGTTTTTAAATATAGTAAAAGCAAGAGTATTAATTGATTTTCATTTTTACAAATCAATGAAAGATCTGTTAACATTTGAGATGAATTGGTGTGTTAATGGAGTGCTGTGCTTGGTTGTCGATGAAGAGCTGTTTTTCACTCATTTGTTGTAATTTTGTTTTTATTTCTTTCTACTTTTTTTTTTTTTTTTTTGCATTTATGTTGTAATTGGATAATTCTTTTTGGGATAAAATTGTTTTACTGATGCATGATTTATTGTAATAAATGAACCCCCCCCCCCCCCCCCCCCCCTCTCCCTGGTGTGTTTGCAGCGATGGCTGGACCAAGGCCTGTGGTGATGAGTGGACCCTCTGGGGCTGGGAAAAGCACTCTGCTAAAGAAACTGCTCAAGGAGTTTGATGGTGTATTTGGCTTCAGTGTTTCCCGTAAGTCACATACTGTATGTGATACAAGTACAAATGCTAACTCAGCAATTCTTTTGAGGAAACTTTGCTAACACTTTACAATAAGGTTCATTAGTTAAACATTAGTTATTGTATTAACTAACATGAACTAACCATGAGCAATACATTTGTTACTATATTTACTAATCTTCATTAACGTTAATTAATGAAAATACAGTTGTTCATTGTTTGTTCATGTTAATTGCATTAACTAATTTTAACAAGATTTTTAATAGTGTATTAGTAAATGTTGAAATTAACATTAACAAAGATTAATAAATGCTGTATAAGTGCAGTAAATGCAGTTCATTATTAGTTCACGTTAACTAATGTAGTTAACTAATGTCAACTAATGAACCTTATTGTAAAGTGTTACCGAAACTTTTAACTAAAAAAAAGATCTCTGATGTCTTTTGTCAGATACGACGCGAAGCCCCCGTCCAGGAGAGGAGAATGGCAAAGGTTAGGCTTTTGATCTTGAGTGGTACAGAGAAAAATGTTTTTCTGAAAATATCTTTTGCATTACCTTCATTGAACAAAAAACCCAGCTAGCATAAAATATTTCCACAACAAGTCTTGTTAGTCGGCATGAAACGGAAGTTTGTGAGTCTTTTTATGATGTTTTATTAACAAAGCTCGGGAGGAGCACATTCAGATAATCTAACCAATCAGTGCGAGAGATCAAAAGAACATGGACAAAACAGTAACTCTTTGTAAACAAATGTTCAATGTGAGTGCCATATGTATGGAAGTTAATTAATGCTAAAAGTACTTGAAATAAAAAGCTTGTTGAATTGCACTAATTAAAAAAAAAAAGTCCATTGCATTAACCGTGCTTGCATTTTAATGCATTGTATTTTTAGGGCTTGCATTTTTGTGGGCTGAAATTCAACATTTTTGTATATTTATGCTGTGAATATTTCAATTCAAAACATTTCAGCCACATTTACATTATTAAAAATTCAAAGATTCATATTCACCTTTCAGATTTCACTTCCAACATATTCAGTCTGTTTAAAAATACAGCCTAAAATATTCAACAGGCAATTTTCGGTCCATTTTATTTCGCTTTACAAATTTGCTTCCACAGTGGTTCAAATTCGACAGAAAATTCAACATTGGACATCCGGAAACTGCAGGAATAGCAGTAGATTGTCGATGCATGATCTCCATCTACTGTTTGTCGTCCTCACCAGCAGGTGCCGCAAGCGGAGACCAGAGCAAAGGCTACAGTAATTAATCATTCATTCACAAAAACGGATTTACAGAAATAGAGTAAGTGGTAAGTGTGATTATTAGGGAATATATGCGGAAAAGCTGATAAAGACACAAAAGCTGTGTTTACGTTTAATTCAATGTCTTCACGATTACTTTCCCTATGTAGCTTATACCCTGCATGTAAGCTACTTTATCTACCACGAATGAGATTATAACACTTTTCCCACCCAATGCTGATGTACGTTACAGATTACATATTACATCTGAGGAAGCCATATATTGCTCTCGGCTGTTTAGTTTTCTTAACTTATATCGCAGCACTGTGATGCAGTATTAGGGTTTCCCTTATACATGACTCCAGGATTCCCCTGCTGTCAGGACATAGAAAACACTTAACGTAGCTTAATGGACTAGCACAGTGATATAAAATATCCAACTTACACCTTATTGGTGATGTTGACTCTACTATATAGGCTACAGGCAAGCAGATGCACTCAGAATAAGCGTTTCCCTGTGAAATACTGGCATAAAGTTGGCTTGACGTTTGGACGTTCGATATTCACAAATTTAGGGAGCGTCTCTAAAGTCACATACAATACTTAAACTCATAAAACAACTGTAAAGTGTTGGTGTCAGGCATGATGCACACTTTTTAGATTTTTGATATTTATTAAAATAAACTGTAAAATACTGTAAATATTGCTATGTATTTCACTACTCATTTCAATACACACAATGTACTATCATTTAAAGCTCAATATCATTTGAAGAGAATGACAGTCATAAAACCAAAAGTGTTTATGTAGGTGTCAGGTATGATGCACACCTTTCAGATTTTTGAAATTTAATAGAAATAAACTAAATTTTGTGTAAATATTGCTATTTTTCACTACTGCATGGGCCCTTATTTATTTTAATAAACATCAAAAAATCTAAAGGTGTGCATCATGCCTGACACTACATGAACACACTATAGTTGGTTTTATGACTTTAAGTCATTCTCTTCAAATGCTTTTGAAGTTAGAAACATGTATACTAGGGCTGTCAAACAATTAATCGCGATTAATCGCATACAAAATAAAAGTTTGAGTTTGCCTAATATATGTGGGTGTACTGTGTGTAATAATTATTATGTATATATAAATACAAACACATTCATGTATATATTTGAGAAATATTTACAAGTATATGTATTTATTTATATTTTTATATAATTTATATTATATATAAATAAAAATATTTTGTACATAAATAACATATTTCTCTTAAATACATACATTAATTTGTGTGTATTTATATATACATAATAATTACACACAGTACACCCACATATATTAGGCAAACTCAAACTTTTATTTTGTATGCGATTAATCGCGATTAATCATTTGACAGCCCTAATGTATACCAATGTCATTTGTAATTTTTGAGACGTTCCCTAAATTAACAGCTATCGGACTAAGCAGTTTCACTTAGAACTTAACGAGGTTTATTGTGATGATAAAAAAAAAAACAAATTCAGTATATACTATGTACATCAATAACCAGATGAGCCCAGAATATTAACGCAACATGCGAAAGCGTTTTTCTCCCATATAAAGTAAATGCTTAGCGTGCATTGTAAACTGTTGCATGATTTTTTTTTTACTAAGTACTTTCTGGGCTCTTCTGCTTGTTGTACATAGTATATATAGTGTTGTGTATATTGTACACCAGTAAGGTCAATACAAGATGTATGTTTTTTACGTAAAGTGTTATTGGGGAATCCTGAAGTATGACGTATGAGGGCAACCCCAGTATTACAGCACAGCATTGCACAATCTATGACAAAATTTAAGGAAACGAAGCAATCAAGATGTAATTCTTTAGCATTCCTCATGTTTGTTATAGGCTAACTTACATCAGCATCGGGTGGGAAAAGCGTGATAATCTCATTCGCAGCTTACATGCAGGGTATAGGCTACACAGGGAAAGTAATCATGAAGATAATGATTTAAATGTAAACATATATTTTTTGTGTCTTTATCAGCTTTTCCAGATATATTTTGGCCCTGATAATCACACATACACTTACCACTTTCTCTATTTCTATAAATTCGTTTTTTTGTGAATGAATGATGACTGCAGCCATTGCTCTGGTCTTCGTTAACAGCTGCTTGCGGCACCTGCTGGTGAGGACAACTAACAGCAGATGGAGATCATGCATCGGCAATCTACTGCTATTCCTGCAGTTCCCGGATGTCCAATGTTGAATTTTCTGTCGAATTTGAAATACTGAATTTGTGGAAGCGAATTTGTAAAGCGAAATAAAATGGACCGAAAATTGCCTAATAAATATTGTTGGTTGTATTTTAAATAGACTGAATATGTTGGAAGTGAAATCTGAAAGGTGAATATGAATCTTTAAATTTTTAATAATAAAAATGTGGCTGAAATGTTTTGAATTGAAATATTCACAGCATAAATATACAACCATGTTAAATTTCAGCCCACAAAAATGAAAGTCCTAAAAATACAATGCATTAAAATGCAAGCACGGTTAATGCAGTGCACATTTTTTTTCAATTAGAGCAATTCAACAGGCTATTTATTTCAAAAACATTTGGCATTAATTAACTTTCATAAGTATGCTCTATGACCAGTCATTTACGCCATTATCACCCAGGTGTTGATAGCGTGCGAACGCAGGTGAGACCTGAACAGCTCACATTGCTATCTCTGTTTAAACTCATTTAAACCTTTCCAATTTAAACATTCAACCTTAAAACGCGAAAGAGAACTTGCACACGCTGTGAGGAGATTTGTGTGTGTACTCATCCGAAGCGCAAACACAGAAGGCCACGTCACAGTGTGCAAATACTCACGCAATTCTCTTTCAAGTCTTGCACCTGAACAGACAAATTCACACAAAAATTGTCAACATGCCCATCTTAGTGAGTATCCTAACAAACATAGTAGGTTATGTCTTAAGAGAAAAACGAGACAGACAACGCATGTGTATAAGTGTACTGGATCTTTGAATTATGTCTTAAAGGGACAGCAGTCTAAAATTCCTGCTCTGCGTTTTTAATGTTAATCAAATGACAAAAGACAAAGAAATCACTCACTATTGAATGAATAGCTTTTGTAACTTCAATAATGTTTAATCTTTATTTAATTTATTCAAAGAAGTTTATATGCAGTGTTATCTTATATTTGATTACTTTATTCAATTTCCGTACCTGAAAACAACTGTTAGATACCTGAAAAACCTGTAAAGCATTGTTTATTTTATTTGTATCTTAGCTCTCATGTATTTATTTGTGCTTTTTCTTGTAGTTAGATTATTTGTATTTATTTTCTTTATTTGTATTTGACAATTGTCCTATTTTTTTACTGAACATAGCACATACCAAACCATACCGAAACCCTGACCCTAAAACCGTGATAAAAATTGAACCGTGAGTAATCCGAACTGTTCCACCCCTAATAGACAGATAGATAAATAGATGGATAAATATTTTGTATATATTTTTATATGTATATATTTTGATGTACATCCGGGTGAAATAGTTTCTGGAACAAGAACAAATGTAGGACGGGGGCTTGATTTTGTCAGTGGGGAAGTGACAGGTTGTCTTGCCATCTTGCCAGTAAACACATCATCAGAGAACACTCTAAAAGTAATTCAGTGGCTTAGTAAACATCACAGTAATAATTAACTTTATTAACTTAATAAAATCTCTGAATATCATTTACTTGATGGTTTTAGTTGAACACACCAAAATAATTGACTGAAAATCCAAGTTAATTTTGTCTAAGATTTACAGTTATATAGTTTGTGCGTTGTTTTTGTTTTTTTCACTAAAAGAATTTAGTATTTGACTAACGAATTCGTTTTTTTAAATATACTTCATATATTTGTGAAAATCAAAATATTTGCGAATGGAGAATTAAACTCATCTGTTTCAAGAACCACAAAAATTACTTAATTCAAATCAATATTATTAATTTTTAACACACACTAAAGAAATTGAGTAAGTTTACTCAATTAAAACATTGCACCCCTCCCCCACCCTCCGACATGACAACAACTCAACGGTTAAGTGAGCACGGGCTGTTTGAATACTTTCCAGTCTCCAGAGCAGTTCTCCCTTCTCAGCGTTACAGAATTGGTGCATTTCCTCTGTGAAATTCAGGTTTGTGAATGTTTTATTTTATCTATAAAATCATTACTGTGCTTTAAATCATTTTATTTAATGCAAAACAACATACAGGGATGCAATGGGAGTCACCTAAACGAGTGTCACATCTGTCTTTTTGCGTGATTGAAATGCCTGATGCCTTTCATAAAAAAAAAAAAAAAAAAACAAAAAAAGAAATACAACTGTATTCCTAAAGATAATGAATATAATTAATTTGGATGATAACATGTTCTCAGAACTCTGCACTGTTTGTTTAATAGCAGGTTATGGAGTCGTGAGTCCATCTCACTAACGAGAACCTACGCTGATACGGTGGAAATGGGATAACAGACCAGTTGATTATACATGAATTACCTTTAAATGTTTAATTTTTATTTCTAAAATGTTTGTAACATGATTTTTAATGTAGGTAATATTGTATACATGTTAAAATAGTATACATACCTGCAAACTTGTCTTCGCCGTTTTGAATCAAAATATGGGGAATTGCAAATTGCAATAAACCTCACAAGAATCAAAAATGGGCTACATTCCCAAACACTGGAGTGAGACCATAGACGTCTCTCAAGGTGTCGCGATCTTTCTTGGCGCTCTGTGGCGTGACAGATCGCTGTAAGGCTTCATTTCAAGCAGAGCGCACGTGAACCGACCAACTCTTCCACTTTACTAGTCACAACACAAAATAAACATGAATGAACATTCGAAAGTATGTTGAAAGATACAGTACAACTTACCAAAATCCATATCATGTCACATGTAATCGATTAATCTGTTTCAACCATGGAAAGGCATCAATAAAACAGCTTGTAAAAATGTCACATTTACCATCACATTTACCTCAGAAAAGCTGTTCAATGTCCAAAAACTCATTAGTCCGTTACAAAAATGAACTTAGAGAGGAGCATTCTGCTAAATGTATGATGCCCCCAGACCCCCCTACAATAATTTTGTTCAGAAACACGTCACCTTTTTCACCTCTTTTGTTAAAAGTTAAAATTACTCAAATTTATTGGTTTTTAAGTGTTTTCCCAAATTATTTCTACTCAATTTTATTTGTTTTTAAATGTTTTCCCCAATTATTTCTACTCAATTATATTTGTTAATGTACCAAATGCAGTTACTCGGAGCATACTAAAATTCGAGCACAGTCCAGCTACGACACCAGAGGATACTTGAAGGGTTAATTCACCCAAAAATGAAAATTCTTCATTAATTACTCGCCCTCATGTCACACTCTACACCCGAAAGACCTTTGTTCATCTTTGGAACACAAATTAAGATATTTTTTATGAAATCCGATAGAAAGGTACTAAAGACATGGTTAAAACAGTCGATGTTTTAACGATGTCAAGTGGTTCACACTTAATTTTATTAAGCGACGAGAATAACTTTGTGCGCAAAAACAAAACAAAAATAAATTTATTCAACACTATCTTCTGTCCTGTGTCATTCTGCTGCGTTGCTTACATCCAGTGCTTCCAGGTTCTACGTCAGAATGCCAACTCATTATTGGCCGGCTCCTGCATCAGCATTACACATGCGTTGTGCTGCTCATGTGGTTCAGCTTCATGGGTTCATGTGGTTCAAGTATTCTTGTCGCTTCATAAAATTAATGTTGTACCACTGCAGTCACGTCGACCATTTTAACAATGTCTTTAGTAACTTTCAGGACCTTGAAAGTGGTTGTAAAATTGCTTTCTATAAAGGAGTTATACAGCTATCGGATTTCATCAAAAATATCTTAATTTGTGTTCCGAAGATGAACAAAGGTCTTACGGGTATGGAACGACATGAGGATGATTAATGACAGAACTTTCATTTTTGTGTAAACTAACCCTTTAATGGCAGTCTTAAAGTTCCTTAAAGGGTTAGTTCTCCCAAAATTGAAAATTCTGTCATTAATTACTCACCCTTATGTTGTTCCAAACCCACAAGACCTACGTTCATTTTCGGAACACAAATTAAGATATTTTTTGATGAAATCTGAGACCTCTGTCTTGTTTTAAAAAAACATGTACTCCTGTGGGTGGGACAGATGTTTGTGCGTGTGTGTGTGGTTATGTAACTGTACAATTGCCTAATAAATGCACAATTTTTTGACATTGAGTTCATGTTTAATGTGATAGTTTCATCCTTACGTCTTACGTTAGTGAATAAATATATAGATCCACATTAAGTATTCATTAGTCTTAATGGGCTAGTGGTAGAATTTTCATTAAGCGTGCCAGAGGATCTGGGTTCTAATCCATCCTTGTATAGCTTTTTTTTCTCATTAAATCCAAAGATGTTTATCAGTGATTGTATATCAAATGCAGGGAGAGACACATTTGTTTGAATTTTGTTTTGTGATTTCACAGGAACAAATAAAGAGTCTCCGCAATGGTGTTAAGCAATAATTTAAAGCGCTCATCCGTGCGAAGTCTGCACAGTGTGCACAAGCATCAAGATAACACTGTTGTGCCACTGATAACAGCGGCATCGAGCACTCAGTATAATTTCAAAAACAACACATCCCAGCACCAGATCACCAAATGAATTGCTAATCAACTAGAGATGGTTCTTTTGTATTAGTATACATCAGTGGCGTGAGATGTTTAAAAAAGTAGTAGGGGCAGTATCGACCTTGGCAAAAAGTGGTGGGGACATGTCAATTTAATTACCACTTTCAAGGCCCAGAAAGGTAGAAAAGACATCACTAAAATAGTCCACGTGACTTCAGTGTTCAGCCTTAATTTTATGAAGCGACAAGAATACCTTTTGTGCTAAAAACATCTTGGTTACTTATGTAACTCTCGTTCCCTGAAGGAGGGAATGAAGACATACGTCAGAAGTGAACCAATGAATTGGGATATCGCATGAGAGCCCAATCACCTTCGATTGTAAACTAAATGAGCCAATGCACATTGGCGTGCGAGCTTTGCGTCACGCGACCCGCCCGGTGTGGTTATAAATGCGGAAGCGGGTGCACTCGCACTCTGTTTTTCACTGAGGAGACGAGCACGTAGCCCGCACTCAGCGTGGCACAGGAACTGTGGCGACGGGATGTACATCTCCCTTCCCTCCTTCAAGGAACGAGGGTTACATACGTTACCAAGATGTCCCTTTTCAGTCAGTCACGTTCGGCGTACGTCAGAAGTGAACCGACAAATTGGGATCCCTAATAAAACGCCACAGTTACTGACACTTCCAGTGCCCAGCGTAAGCCTCAGCATCCCCCCCGCACCTTGGGGTGGAAGATAGGACCGGGCCAATCAGTAATACTTGGATAACACTGGGAAAGCTATAAGGAATAAGGAATGCTGCAGAGACCACAACCTACACGAAGGGAGGTATTACATGGGAAGACAGACATGGACTGGCCGTGGGCAGTGCACATATGGAAGTCCCTGGGATGGCTCCGGCCAAAAGGGACATCTGATAGGGACAGCAGAGCGGACTCTACTGAGGGAAAGGCACGGGCTCACTGTAGGGAGACCGTGGAGATATACACACATGGGACCGCCGTAGGGGTCACGACATATGACACCCAGCCTAGCAAGTAAGCTAGGTGAAGTAACGAGTGCTTGGCCTAGCGACAGACACTTCGCAATGTCTGAGGCTGCAAGGGGTGGCAGAGGAACTCAACAGGGTTCACCGGCCAGGGAACTCACTGGAGCAATGAGCGCACTTATCCACTCCGAGAGGGGAATGGCGCTGCAAGCCGACACAAGAATGGGGGCTTCAGGCATTACTGGCCACTTGGGGCGAGCACGCGGGAAGCAACCAGTTCTACACGGAGACTATAACATCTAGCGAACATGTTGGGTGTTGCCCAGCCCGCAGCTCTACAAATATGTCAGTGAGACGCCATGCACCAGTGCCCAGGAAGAAGCTATACCTCTGGTAGAGTGAGCTCTCTCAACCCGAGCGGGCAAGGCACGCCTTAGGATTAATACATCAAGACGATGGCATTCACTATTCAGTGGGCCATCCTCTGCTTGGAGACAGCCTTTCCCTTCTGCTGGCCTCCGTAACAGATGAAGAGCTGGTCTGAGGTCCTAAAGCTTCATGTTCTGTCCACGTACATATGCAAAGCACGGATGGGACAGAGCAAAGCCAGGGCATGGTTTGCCTCCTTTAAAGGGCAGCGCTTGCAGGTTCACTACCTGGGGCCTCATTTATAAAACTTTGCGTAGATTTCATCCTAAAAGTGTACGTATGTGCAAAAGCTAGATTCTGCGTACGCACAAAAAAAAATCAGATTTATAAAACCATGCGTACGCCAGAACCTGCGCACAAATCCCTTTATAAATCCCAGTCAGCAGAAGATTGTGCATACGTGCATCTCCACCCTCTCTCCTCCCCGAAATCACCATATATGGAGTTTACGACGCCTAGTTTTACTATGCATAACCTCATCTGCATATCATTTCCATACATGTTCCCATCCACGTGACACCATGGTTAACGCCATCAAAGGTACAAGACAATGGAAAATATTATATATGGACTATAAATGCCATTTGTGCCACACATTATACTGATAAAGATCATCCAATATCCTCTTTATGTTTTATAATAAAATATATCAAAATATCCATAAAAACAAAATTGTATAAAATACTTAAGATAAAGGTTTTAGAATAGAGCTGATTCATTCATTTCCACTGGCCAAACAGTATTTTAAAGTTTTAAACAATTCAAATCAAATTTATGCAGTTTTGCTGATAAGGTGAACATATCTTTTAGGAACTTCACAGGCTATTTTTAGTGGAAACAGATAGGCCTACTTATTTATTGCAGTGTAATTGTCTGTCTCGGCGCGTCACTGACAAAGTATTTTAAAAAAGGAATCCTTCAAATGGTAATTGTTTGAAGATGCCTTCACACAACATCAACACCTCCTGCAGCTGCGGTTGTACAGTAAGCTATTATCATTGGACAACGGACCATTCGACCACCGAATCCAGCAGTGTCTTCCATAATATCGAAGTTAAGTGTGCATTGATCATAGTTCTCGCTAACATATTTTGTCATAACATCTGCAGTTTAGTTTAAAGAGGAATTATTGTGCTCCCAGCACTCCTCGCTGTCACTAAAACAGCGTGTCACAGGAAAAGTGATCGAAAGTAGCACATCTACTATCTCAATTCATATCACTTTTGTTTAACTTTTGTGTAATGTAATGAAAGTGTAATGTTAATGTAAATGTTTATCAAATGAAACGTGTTTCCATGCGAGTTTAAATCATTCTTTTATTTATTTAAACTGTTATTGTGAACATGAACTGTATTTATGATTATGACTAATAATGAGGATTTAAAGTGGTTTTCCTTCATCTGCCGTCAGTCCCTCAGCTCACCATCGGTGTCGCCAAACTGCTCTGTCTCCAAAATGTTCATACGCATGGGTCAGAGTTTGCGTGGAAGTGCGCAAATTTTCCCGTCAAGTTTGTTTTTATAAATCACAACTTATGCGTCGGAACTGGCGTACGCACTTTCAGGGCCTGTTTTGTGCGTAAGCAAAGTTTTATAAATGAGGCCTCTGGTCTCTGAAGGGAGTGGTAGGAACCTTGGGCACGTATCCGGGTCAGGGTTTCAGGATGACGTGAGAATCACTGGGTCCAAATTCTAGGCACGATTCGTCGACCGAAAAAGCATGCAGGAACCCTACCCTCTTGATAGAGGCCAATGCAACAAAGAGGATTGTCTTAAGGGACAGAGTTTTTAACTCAGCTGATTGCAAGGGCTCAAAGGGTGGTCCCCGGAGAGCTGTAAGCACCAGGGACAAGTCCCAAGAAGGTATAGAGTTAGAACGAGGAGGATTCAGTCTTCTCGCCCCCTGAGGAACCTGATGATCAGATCATGCTTCCCTAGAGACTTACCATCAACTGTGTTGTGATGTGCGGCAATAGCGGCAACATACACTTTGAGGGTAGAGGGAGACAGCCTTCGCTCCAACCCATCTTGCAGGAAGGAAAGCACTGACTGACCAAGCAAGTTTGGGGGTCCTCTTGGTGAGAAGAACACCACTTGACGAACAAGTTCCACTTCAGAGTGCAGAGGTGCCTAGTAGAGGGAGCTTTAGCAGAGAAGTGATGGTGTCTATGACCGACTGGGGTAGATCACCTAGAACCTCCGTGTCCCATCCAGGGACCAAACATGGAGTTTCCAGAGGTCCGGGCACAGGTGCCACAGGGTGCCCCGTCTCTGAGTCAGAAGGTCCTTCCTCAGAGAAATGGGCCAGGGAGGTGCTGTCGTGAGGAGCATCAGTTCCGGGAACCTGGTCCAGTTGGGCCAATAGGGCGCAACTAGAAGGACCTGCTCCTTGTCCTCCCGGATTTTGCACAACATCTGTGCAAGAAGGCTCACTGGGGGAAACGCATACTTGTGAAGACCCTGGGCCCAGCTATGTGCCAGTGCAAACGGCGCCAAATCAGCTGGACCACCTGGGGATGGAGTCTCCATTCTCCCGGAAATGGAGGCTGTCGTGAGAGCATGCCTGGGATGTGAATGGCACGAAGCGACCTCAGATGCTTCTGACTCCATAGAGGGAGATGGTGGGTGAATTGTGACATGTGATGGGAGCGTAGACCGCCCTGGTGGTTAATTTGTGAAATGGTCGCAGTGTTGTCCGTACGGACCAGTACATGCTTGCCTAGTAGCAGCCCTTTGAAGCGGACCCTTTGTCCACAGACCCGAGACTGCATGCCCGTTGTACATCGTCCCCACAACCGGTGGTGGAAGTATGTGGAGACCACAGCATGCCTGGACACCTGTTCCAGTGGAACACCGGCCCGCAGGAACGAGGGGTCTGACCACAGTGTGAGGGGCCGCAGTCCTGCTCTTGAGCGAACTCAGGCTGTTCAACACCGACTGGATGCGCTCCTCTGTGAGGCGCGCTGTCCGACTGACTGAGTCCAATTCCATCCCGAGAAAAGAGATCCTCTGCACGGGGGCGAGTTTGCTCTTTTCCCAGTTGACCCGAAGACCCAGCTCTCATGCGATATCCCAATTTGTCAGTTCACTTCTGACATACATTGAACTTGACTGACTGAAAGGGAAAAAAACAAAAATAATGACTTTATTCAACAGATTCGTCTCTTCCCTGTCATTCTCCTCCTCTCTTTACATTGTATAGACAGTGCAGAACTTCTGGGTTCTACGTCAGAGCGCCGGCTCAGTAGTGGCTGGCTCCTGCGTCAGCATCACACGCATGCGTCGTGCTGTTCATGTGAACAGAGTGCTGTTCATGTTTACTGAGTCGGCCTTCTGATGTAGAATCTGGAAGCGCTGAATGTAAACAACGTAGGAGCATGACACGGAAGAGAAGAAATTGTGGAATAAGGTCGCTATTTTTGTTTTGTTTTTGTGCACAAAACGTATTCTTGTTGCTTCAAAAAATTAAGGTTGAACCACCGTAGTCACGTTGACTATTTTTACGAAGTCTTTTTTACCTTTCTGGGCCTTGAAAGTGATAATTAAATTGCTGTTTCTGGAGGAGTCAGAGAGCTCTCGGATTTCATCAAAAATATCGTAATTTGTGTTTTGAGGATGAATGAAGGTCTTACAGGTTTGGAACGACATGAGGGTGAGTAATTAATGACAAAATTTTCATTTTTGGGTGAACTAACCCTTTAAGTGGACCCTTAGGTCTTTTCTTGCAACCCATGTTTCATTAAGGGTACCCTTAATCTTATAACTAAGGGTTTTCTTAACTTAAGGGCTTTCATGCAACTGGGCACTGTTATGTTATTATGAGAAGTTTAAATATATTTTCGGGTAGCAACAGACAATCTATATTGTGGTGGGCCGCCACCAATAAATCCATGTATGGGAAACAGTTTTTTGGTATTTTGGCTGTTTTCAGTTTTAAAAGTCAGTTGAAACTGTCAATGAGTGGCCTATCTTCTGAAAAAAAAAAATTCTTTCCTTTTTCAGATTATCATTATGTTACCAGGGAAGTTATGCAGGCGGGCATAGCAAATGGTGAATTTATTGAAAATGCTGAATTTTCAGGGAACATGTATGGAACAAGGTACAGCCCTCTTTGGAAAGTCTTGTTTATATGTGAATAGAATGATAGAATTTCTCAAAAGTGTTTGTTCTTATTGAATGGTCTATAACAGGGGTGTCCAACCCCCAATCAAACACACCTGAACCAGCTAATCAAGGTTTTCAGGGTTGCTTGATAATTAGAGACAGGTGTGTTGGAGCAGGGTTGAAACTAAAGTCTGCAGGATGGTAGCTCTCCAGGAGCAGGATTGGACACCCCTGGACTATAACTTAGCATGCTTGTCATCATATTCAAGCTTTTCAAAATATGTATGTAAAAATATTTATGTATTTATTAACTAACATCACTTTTGCCCCATTTACAGTAAAGCAGCTATACAGGCTGTTCAGGCCAAAAATTTGATTTGCATTTTGGACATTGACATGCAGGGAGTGAAAAACATCAAGAGAACCGATCTCAACCCCATCTATGTGTCCATCCAGGCCCCGTCAATGGACATCCTGGTAAGAAATACTTTAAATAATCGCTCTCTCTCCAAATATTATGTTTACATGTCTTCACATTTTAATATTAAAGGGGACCTATTATGCCCCTTTTTCAAGATGTAATTTAAGTCTCAAGTGTCCCCAGAATGTGTCTGTGAAGTTTCAGCTCAAAATACCTCACAGATCATTTATCATACCATGTTGTAAATGCCCATTTTTGAGTGCATGCAAAAACATGCTGTTTTCGTGCGTGTCTTTAAATGCAAATGAGCTGCTGCTCCCCGCCCCCTTTCCAGGAAAGCACTTCTTTCAACAGCTCCTGCCTGCATCGGATACTCTGCCAAATACTAACAAAACATCTGCTTGGTTTTGATTTTCATCTATATCACGATCACCCTTATGGGCATTGCAGTTCTTCTTCATCATGAAATCTGCATGCTACAAGCTATATCAGTTTAAACTTCTAATTTGTCATTTTCTCTGAGCGCACACATCTAAAGCACATGCACAGAAAGCTGGCTGTCAGATGACAAGTCTTGTGAGTATTACACTAACGTCTCTTTCATGTTTTATTGTATTTAAACTGTCAAATACACACAAGGTTATGTCAAAAACACACAAAGTTCACAAACACAGGCGGTTATGTCTGTGAACGTAAACAGCCAGGACAAAAATCGCATGTGTATATTAGATCTGTGGCGCATTCCCTTCAAAAACGAAACTAATCCACTGCATCTTCAGATGTTGGTGGGGCCTTTACAATGTGATGTCACATTGTACAGAAAATGAAAACAGCTTGTTCTATGAGACTATTGGTTTCATAGGTATTAAAAAAAAAGGAGTGGGTGGATTTTTATTATTATAAGGTGGCTGTGTACACACACTGCCAACACACATTTATGTTCAAACACCATGTAAAAGAGAATTTTGCATAAAAGCTCCCCTTTAAATCTCTAACTTTTTATTTTTATTTTTTTATTTTTTTAAGGAAAAACGATTAAGGGATAGAAAAACTGAATCTGAGGAAAGTCTACAAAAACGTTTACATGCAGCCAAAGTTGACATGGAAATAAGTAAGTATCTGTTACTATATGAATCATTTTTAATAAAATGCTACAATTTTTTCACATCTGGAATAGCATGCTAACCTTTATATATCCATATTTCAGGCAAAGAGCCTGGATTATTTGATGTGGTCATTACCAATGATGATCTTGACGTAGCATATGGGAAATTAAAAGATGCTCTTCTCAAGGTAAAAATTTCCAGTCTAAATGTTCATCACTAGGAGTGTAATGGTTTGAGATTTTGATGGTATGAAAGTTTTCATGAAAATTTCACAGTATTAAAGGCACAATATGTAATATTTTTGCATTAAAGTATCCAAAAACCACTAGCACAGTGTTATATATATTTTGTTGAATTGTATACTGATATTATCCCAAATGTTTCCAACAATGTTTAAATCTAGAGAAATGAGCAATTTTAACCAGTGTAACTGTCTGTGTCATTATGCCGTATGTCAATGACGTAGTATCTGTCAACAACGTGGTTACCCTGGATTTCCGGATCTGCTTCAGTGAAAACCATAAAAACACCAAAGACGCTTTAACCCTCTGGTGTCTGAGGTTTTTTGGGAGGAAGTTTTGACATGCCCTGACATTTGTGCTTTTTTCAGTTGCTTATAAACATATTAATGGCAAAAGTGTCATAACACTGTATTTAGCATGAACTAGGCTGTATTTTTGAGAGAATAATGTTTATGCATGGTTATTGAAAAAACAAAAAAATTAAGTTACTGAAATAAGGCCACAAAACAAATACTAAATATGTGTCCACAAGACTTCGGGGTACTGAATGTAAAAGCCTAGAATTTTTGCTTCAAAATGATATGAAAATCATCCTGCCTACTCACATAAAACAATATACTGATTTAAATTTTGTAAGACACTTTTTGTTTAGAAAGACAGTATGTGTGGAGGCGTGAATAATCCTGAATAATGCTGTGTTTAACACCTGAGGAGAAAATTAGCCGCATAATGAGACTTTCAGTGAGGTATGTGAGAGAGAACTACAAGAAATAGCATGAGGACAAAGTAGTTTATTTTGTAGTTTATTTAGAATATAGTTAACATACTAACATTAACATAATAAAAAAACTTTCCTGCTTCCAGTCAGTGATCTCACCATCATATTTATTCAGAATGTCCAATGTGTGCCAATATCTGGTCACTATGATTCTCAAATATGTGAGATAAAATAAAAAACCATCTGTGAGCATGCTGATAACAGGATCACATCAACTATTGTATTAACATTAAAATAATGTCCACTCTTAACAGAAAACATGATTTTTGTGATCTCATATATGCATGTATTAGTGCACATCTTGCTTGTATGCAAAAAGTTTGTATAGGCCTATTATATTTTAAATTATATACAGTACCGGTCAAAAGATTGGACACATTACTATTTTTAATGTTTATGAAAGAAGTCTCATGCTTATCAAGCCTGCATTTATTTGATCAAAAATACAGAAATAGCAATATTGTGAAATATTATTACACTTTAAGATAATAGTTTTCTATTAAAATACTTTAAAATATAATTTATTTCTGTGATGCAAAGCTCTAATTTTCATCTTTTATTGCAAACAAAAGCTTCATTGATGTGGCACTAAGCTATTTCATAGTAAAAACTTCATAATCTGTTCAAAACAGGCCAAAGAAATCTTGTCTATTCATATTACCTCAACATTATTACCTCTATGACATTTTATGTATCATATTTGTTATATTATAGAGCCTATAAATGTTAATGTTTTTTTTTTTTTTTTTTGCAAAAAGCACAACATTTTGTTTTTACTGTGAATGTACACAAATAAAAAGACATTTCACAGTTTTGAATGATGTTTAGCTCTTATGTGTATGTCCAAAATTGACAGAGTATTTTGAGTCTCTTTCGCACTGCTAAGAAAAAAACCGAGGTGGTATCGCCGGTGTAACGCCGACCCCTGATAGTTAATATGTTATGTGTTTTATTAGATATATGCAACAGTTAGGATACCTTTATCGACAGAAAACTGATCATTGTTATATAGCTCAACACGGTTAGTTTTGTCACGGTTAGTTTTGTTAGCTTGTCAAGTGTCTAACATAGCATAATCAGAAAGATCTTTATTTGTAATAAAATATCGCATTTTCTCCACCACACAATATATTTTACAATATATTAGTCAAATTAACTGCATGCCATTTAGCAACATAAGTCATCCAGGTTTTATTAATATGATAATCTAATATCGATCATCGTTAGCTTATGTTATGACATAACATTCAACACACTCAATTGTATTTCAGTATGATTGTTTTGACAAAGTAAAACAATGCTGCATTACCACACAATTTTAATTTGTCAAATAAAGGAACCCGTATAATAATTCAGCACTTGCGGCTACTTCATTAGAATGAGATAAAATAATGTGAATTTAAGTGATCAAACGTAACTGTAACAAAGTTCAAGTTCAGGGAAGGAGGTGACAGGAAGCGGCAAACATTAAATGTTTAATGTTTAACATTTAATTAAACATTAAATGTAACTAATTAAAGACATTGAAAACCACTGATTCAAAACAAAAGATTCGTAAAGCTTCGAAGCTTCATGAAGCAGTGTTTTGAAATCACCCTTCACTAGATATTGTTGAATAAATTCGTTATTTTGTTTTTTGTTTTGTTTTTTTGGTTTTTTGGCACACAAAGTATTCTCGTCGCTTCATAACATTAAGGTTGAACCACTGTAGTCAAATGAACTGTTTTAAATATATCTTTACTACCTTTCTGGGCATTTGAAAGTCTAAATTAACTTGCTGTCAATGCAGGCCTCACTGAGCCATCTGATTTTATCAAAAATATCTTAATTTGTGTTCCAAAGAGGAACAAAGGTCTTACAGGTGTGGAACGACATGAGGGTGAGAAAATAATGACAGAGTTTTAATTTTTGGGTGAACTAACCCTTTAAATTTGCAATTGAATTGGAAACTGATGAGTGACAGTAGCTGCGTTTCCATTACCCTTCAAATTGCGGAAATTGTAATTGTGAATTGAAATTACGCTCAATGGAAACACATCAATTTCGCGAAAACTCCCAAATACCGCAAAAAAAGTTTTTATGCTCGCATGAGGGGGTTTTTAAGGCAATTCGAAAAAGGAATATTTTGCAAAACTGCAATGGAAAGTTTTTTTCGCATTTAGGTCAACTGACATACAGTCACATCATTATTCTTTAAAGATAGCGCAGTATGTTTGCACAGAAGATGAGACGGGGTGCTTTTCTTTTCTTATTTATGCATCTCTTTCCTCGCGCCTCAGCTTCACGAGATGCAATGGGAGGATGCAAGAAAAGAAAACGAGGACAGGGTAATCGAAGGAAATCTTATTTGTATATTGGAATATTCTTGATCCCTCGAGCATCAGTTTAAAGCGTCATCAGCCTCGAGGGATCTTATGTTATTGAAGTTTGACATCTAATAGGCTATTAATAGTATTAATCTATTAATAATTAACATAAGAGAAACTAATAGTATTAGATGTCTGCACCTGTGCATCCTCGCTCATAGCTCCTCAGGAAGCTTTCGAACTCCTTGTTCCTCACCTCCTCATTGTGCATTTATAGAATTAAAATGGCCTTCGAGATTTTTTTTTGATCGGTTTCCAGGTCACAGGCTGTAGAATGGAGGAGCGAAGAAATGAGGAAGCATCCAAGAAATGAGGAAGCATCCATTGGAGTATTGAAAAGCACCTAGGGAAGCATATGAGGGAGAAGGGCTTCCAGAAGCCGTGACAAATATTACGCTCCAAATAAAGCTCTCAGAAAGAAGTATCTTTTTGAAAATGACTCATCGCAAGAGTTTTAGTCGCATAACATTGGTTAATGGAAACACCGTCATTTCGCAAGTTTTTTTATTGACATTTAGAAAATATTGCAAAAGTTTTGTTCAAATCTACAGTATAATGGAAATGCGGATAGTGATAACCAACAGACGAGACAAAAAGCAACATTTTTTTTTTTAAAGTACTTAATTCAGCAGTTTTTGCTCTGGTACCGAAATTGGTACGGTGAACCATGAAATTTTACTGGTATTGGTACCGTTTTTGGTACCATGACAACCCAATTACTTTCTATTTACTGGGTTTTTATTGTTATTATTTTACAAATAGATGTGTTTTTCTCTGCTTGTGTATTATATGAATATAAAATATCAAATTTATGTATATAATGCCTAAGAGTTAACTGTATCAGCTGTGCTCTCTGATGGGCTGTTGTTGTGGTTTTGGTTGCCTTATTGAGGCTGCTTGCTGATTATCCCGTCTATAACGGCGACTCCCACACCAAACCCTAACCATACTGGGACTAGGGGATTTCCGATGGAAGGACAGTTGAATGAAAAGAGGATTTAAACATTTTTGAGCATAACGGTCATTTTTTTAAAAAATATAGGTGGAGTCTAAGTAAAAGAATTAGACTTCCATTTATTATACATTCAGTGTACCGCAAAATCATCATACCCTTACATCCTTATTCATTTTAAAATTCTTTTAGTTTTATCTTTGATGTCTTATGTGAAAGTATTTCACTTCCCACGTGGCTTTTTTCTTCCTTTAACAGGAAATCCAAAAGGTCAGAGACACCAGCAAATCCTAGATGAGAACACACTTGCCAACAACAGCGGCTTCTCTGTTCACTTCCAACTTAGTTTTCAAATCTGAACATTCCACCCAGGGAAGACTTTATGAAGTTTGATCAGTACTCCAACAAAACTGAATGTAAAATATGTTCATTACTAAATGGTGCAGACTAATATATTCCATGTTCAGTTTAATTATTGATCATGTGTTACTTCATTCCAGGGCTAAAGCTAAAAAAGCATGTAAGATTCAACCAAGAAACACTCTTAACTCTCAAGGCCTTCTATTTGAAAGTTTGTTTTTATTTTTTATAATGAAGGAAGATTGTTATATCTTTGCTATATTTGCTGTATTGTTTGCTCTATCTATTTGGTATTGATATATCTAACTAGCATATTCCCTAATGTGTTGCTTTTCCATGCTGATCTTTTTTGATGACTTTAATTATCTTTTATTATAACATTTATCTTAGTTGCTGCTGTATACAAATAGGATAAGCAGCTTTACATTTGTGATATTTAAACATTCTAGCTATTATCTGCACATATGGCTGCTTTTATTCTTACAATTGGATCTGAACATCTGACATAGTAATTAGTTAAGAAAAGAAGCTTTGCTCGACTTATACAAATTCTTAAATAATGGTAATGGTTGCTTCCCATAGGCTGGTGTCTTGAATTGCACAATCATGTTTCACATACACAAGTGAAATATTGTCCTTATTTTTTTTTTTTTTTTATTATTATTTTTTTATAAAACATGTTTGTTTTATAAAGAGTTCAAAGGCAATACAGATGTTGTTTCAGATTTTTAGTGTAAGCCAGCTCATAAACACAGCCACAAGTCTTGTAGCAGTAGGTTTAGGACATGTCGTTGACACAAAGCTTTGTCTTATACAGCTGATCTTTAGCAGATGTTCAGATTGCTCCAGCAATTCTAATCTGTCCCTGTCAAAATTAAATGAGTCGGTTAAATAATTTGGAAACCAAAATAAAACATAATTTTTTTTAAATATGAAACTACAGAATAATTTTTTCTTGTTGATTTGTTTACACCCTTATGTTTATCAGCAGTTAAAACATTTATACAAAGTGATTTCACATGATTAAATACCTTGATAGACATAAAATATTTGTTACCTTCCCATATTTGTCAAATGTCATGAGCTATGTGGTTCCAGTTTACCTGATATAATGTTATAACATAATAGATTGACTTTTAAAATGTGGTCTTGTATTTTTTTTTTTTTTTTTAATTATTATTATTTAGCACAATACACTGTGGCTGCAGTTCAGCAGAAGAAAGTTTGGCATCAAGTTTATTTGATTCTCCAAAACCTTCAAAGTACTGTGTGTGACTTTTTGTCCATTGAGTGTGAAAACAATGTAATAAAAATGCAAATTGTGATGTATACAGATACATGGTTTATCAAAATTGAACAAAGGTTTTCTTCAAATTGCACAATTTTAAAGAATTTAAAGAAACCAAATGACCAGACACCAGCTGTTTTTGAAATGTAGAACAATCCCGTGTATGTTGCGAAACTTCTAATGATTTAGGGGGAGGGGGGTTATGCATATACAAGTTGACAGATTTTCTCTATGGTATCTTTTAAAACTGCAGAACCTACTTCAGAGTTATTTTATTCCTTGGTGCATATTAAACATTTAGTTGAAATAGACCTGTCAAACATTTGTGGTATATATGAAATCTGAGAAATGCATTTAATGTCTCAAATGTATAAACCAAATGTCACTGTTTTCTTTTTTTATTCGTAAACTGTGTACATGTACCATGCAGGTGTAATAAAACTACGCTATTACAGTTAAGTATATGGCTGATTAGTTGTCAATGTAAATTTACATTGTGATGTTATTTGCAACTTTGAATTTAGGCAGTGACTTGAGTATATCACTTTGGTATAATTAGGTGATATGGGAAAGACAAAAGAATCAACTGATCATAAAATTACATTTAAATTCCTATTCACAAAAAGTTCCAAAACTTTCATTGTACTTGATTAATGATAAGAAAGTGAATGGGCAGCTTCATTTTGGTCTGATTTTAGGTCTGTGTCTGTAAAATCACAATTCACTGTAGGTTAAAATCCTTTGTGAATGTCTGTAGTGGTCACTGAGTCAGATATGGGAGTCTCACTGGAGTGGTAAACCATTTCTTTTTATTCCAGGAAATTGTTGATATTAATGAAATATTAAAGCTCTCAGCTGAACAAATTCTAGTGCTTAAATTTATTCAAATATGTTAACAGCAATCTAGCAAGTGTCCACAAGCTTAAGATTGTGAGAAATAAAAAAAAGTATAATACAGAAGTGCAAATTGTAACAAATAAAATATTTAGAAATTAGGCAAATGTGAAACTGAACTCAACAAAATAAGCAAATTGCTGGCTAAAATGCACATCAACACTGAGATGAAAAAACCACAAACAACGCTATGGACTGCATAGGTGAACTAAGTGACCTTTTGAAGCAGGCTGTTATACACAAATGATCTCAAAAAAAAAAAAAAAAATACACCTTGATGCTTCACTCCCAAACAATGCTGTGGGTCTTCTCAAGTTCCCAGGCTAACATATGAGATTCATACCATGTGTCCTTCTTAACTCATTTAAAAGTTACAATAAATTAGACAATCTAAAATCAGTTACAACAGTGGAGTTAAGTGATGTTGCTGGGTGTGAATATCAGAGCACGGCTACACCACCATCACAGCGGCTGGTGATCATGTTACCAATCTCCGTCCATGTGTCCAGGTGGGGGTCATAGATTTCGACCGAGTCTACAGTAACTGGTGCTGAAAAGTCCCTACTAGTGGTCCGACCACCTACCGCATATAACAAACCATTAACGGCTGCAACTGTTACCCCAGCGCGCGGGATGGCCATCGACGCCACCTCCACCCACTTCTCCTGTAAGAAGAGAGCCATAAACAGCATTAAAAGGAGAAGTCAAAACATTTGCATAAAGGGTCAACTTGATATTTGTGGACCAGACTTTATGGAATCCTAACCTCCTCTAGGCAATATTTTTCCACAGTGTCCAATGATCCCAGTGCCTCATTCCAGCCACCTACAGCATATATGCAGTTATTGAGACTAGCTACACCCACGTACGCCCGTCGGGTCACCATTACAGGCAGGGCACTCCAGCGGCGAGAGATTGGGTCGTAAACCTCAGCCGAGCGCAGCTCCGTACCCTCATCGCTGATGCCACCAATCACATAGATGAAGCCTGGAACATTCACACACCATACTAAAGACAAGGGCCTGCATACTTTTTCCATACTTCCACAGTGCATTTTAGTGCTTTTGGTTCCATTGTCCTGAAGTCAATGTGGTTTTGGTTAAATGCCTGAAATAAGATCTGTGGTGAACACAAGCTCAAGATATGTTCAGGTTTTATTCTACGACATAAAATACATCATTAAAGGGATAGTTCACCCAAAAATGAAAATTAGCCCATGATTTACTCACCCTCAAGCCATCATAGGTGTATATGACTATCTTCTTTCAGACAAACACAATCAGAGATATATATATATTTTTAAATATCCTTAGTCCTCCAAGGTTTATAATGGTTGTGAATGAGGGGCCGCGTTTTGAAGCCAAAAATAATGCATCCATCCATAAAAAAGTAATCCATACAACTCCAGGGGGTTAAAATTTTATAAATTCAAATAACTAACTTCCGGTGGATGATCGTACACAGAATCGGTATGTGGCGGAAGAGCATCCTTTGACCTGACGCACAACAACGCACAATGACGAAAGCAGAGGTGCAGAGGATAGAGCAAAATAAATCACCGGTCAAGGATTATAAGTCTAAAACGATAATTTTTAAAGAAAAATGTTAGAGGATTTCGATATAAAAAAAGAGGAGCTTAAATTTGTTGCACAGCCCTATTTGTTTGAACCGCGAGAGGCATCTAAGCTTACAATACTCCAACATCCTGTGTCATACATCGCGTCAGAGGATTACTTATCTGGCACAAGTCGACTTGCGCATTCTGTGAACGGTCGTCCGCCAGAAGCTAGTCAGTTGAATTTCTAAAGTTGTAAATATGGATATTTTTCTTACAAAAATGCATTGCTTCACTTTATAAGGCCTTTATTAACCCCCTGGAGTCGTATGGATTACTTTTTTTTTTTATGGATGGATGCATTATTTTTGGCTTCAAAATGCGGCCCCCCATTCACAACCATTATAAACCTTGGAGGACTAAGGATATTTTTTAAATATATCTCCGAATGTGTTCGTCTGAAAGAAGATAGTCATATACACCTAGGATGGCTTGAGGGTGAGTAAATCATGGCATAATTTTCATTTTTGGGTGAACTATCCCTTTAATACCTGCTTGTGATTTTTAAAAAGATTTTACTAGTCTCGCACTCTTGCAAACTATTCTAATTCAAACTTTCAAGGAAAATGTTTTTAAATAAAGACTAAAAGAGTTGTTGGAAGCTTGGTGATGGTGACTGTAGTGTAGTTCATTTATAGCCTACATTTAGCTTCAGCTTCGAAATTCATAAAAGTTGTTCATTTGTGAAGATTGTCTTTAGCAAAATGTGTAAGAATCACAAAACTTTCTCACAGAGCTTATTTTCTGCAATAATCCAAAAGCCAATGTAAAAAATCCTATTGGGTTTTTGTTGAGGGAACCAGGGTGATGCTAACTTCCGGGTGGGCCTACAAAAATATGTAATCACTGCAGCGCTTTACAGTTATGTCCAGTTTGTGAAAAACACAATCTTTTGTATCTGTTCTTTTTAGTGAACTGAATGAACATTTTAAACAGGTTACGGCTTGAGTAAAAATGTGTCACAATTCACATTTTTTTCATCATCGTTTGACATTTCTCCCCTCAAAATCTGAAACTACTGGTTATTCTAACATCATATCGTTTCACACTGTACAAGTTTGCCACTGCAATGCGCACAAGTTGTGCTAACCCTGCTCTATAGAGCAGAGAGTGAAAAGCCTTTTTGATGAAAGAAGAGGTATAATGTTGATGTAAAGAATCATGCACAATTAGGAGAAATGTATTATAAAAGTAAAAAGGGTCCAATTTAATTTTATGTTGATTTTAATGCTACACTTTTTGAAATAAATGGGTTTATGAAACAAAGTGGGTGTTTAAATCAAATATATTAAACCTTTAAAAGTCATTTATTGGTCATTAATATGGTTCCATGAGGACATACCTTGCAGCTCACAGCAGCCAAAATAATATCGAGGAACAGCCAAGCTTCCAATAACCTCCCATTTATTTTCTGCTGGGTCATATCGTTCCATGGTCTTCCCAATTTCCGATCCAATCCAGCCACCTGAAACAATAAACGTTTACATGCATGCATTTGGCTGACACTTTTATCCAAAGTAACTCATATTGTCCCCAATGTGTACATTTTATCAATTCATGCATTACCAGGGAACCCATGACCTTGGCGTTGGCAGAGCTATGCTGAACTACAGGAATGTAGCAAAATGCATTCATGCAATCAATCAATCATGGTGTTATAGTGCAACTGAACAAAACCCTGAAGAGAGCAAGTTGCCCTGCCAGAAAGCATCTAAATTTGCATACCAATTGCATAAAGAGCTCCATGACACGAACAAACTCCGACCCCACAGCGTGGATAGGTCAGAGACGCCACTGCCGCCCACTGCTTGGTCACTGGGTCATACCGCTCCGTACAGTCAAAGATCATGGAGTCTTTTTCTCCTGTGCAATACAAGATGGCTGTATATTTTTCATTGTCTCCTGAAAATCATATTCTAAATACTATTTTAGTACATTGCTATGAGGTTGCTAAAGAGTTCTGTATGTATGCTAGGGTGCTTTAAATGATGGCTTAATGGCCTAATGGCATACACCAATATTTCTCTATTCTATCTCATTTTCAGTGTAAATGCATATAATGATAACTAAAACTAAAAAGTTATAATAATCATTCTCATTCTATGAGAATAGTGAAGTCCACACCACATCTATAACGATAACGACACAAAGGAATGATTTTGTTGGAATAATTTCAAAACTATTTTTCCAGGTGATGAAAGATAAAATCAGACAACATAACTGCAGCACATGCTAATAATATGCAGAATGATATTGCTGGTGTGGATGCTAATATAGTTTTTTGTTATAGTTATTTGTTTTTGGTGTAAACGGGCCTTAAGTCTACAAGGTTCTGTTTTCTCAAGTATAAGTTAGTAGAAGTAAAATGGAAGTTTGAAATTTTAGTAGAGATACTGATGCTTCCTTTTAAAAATGATGCACACTATTTGGACAAAAGTACTGGGACATATTGTGAATTCAGTTGTGGTACTGTGATAGGATGCCATCTATGCAATAAGTTAGTTTGTGGAATTACATCCCTGCTAGATATTCCATGGTCAACTGTAAGTGGCATTATTGGAAAGTGGAAGTGTTTAGAAACAGTAGCAGGGTCACCAAGTGCTAAGGCGCATGGTGAGTAGAAGTCACCAATGCTCTGCTGATTACATAGCTGAAGACTTTCAAACTTCTACTGGCATTAATAACAGAAAATATCAAAAACTGTGTGGCAGGAGCTTCATGGAATGGGTTTCCAATGGTGAGCAGCTGCATGCAAGCCTCACATCACCAAGTACAATGCCAAGTGTTGGAAGGAGTGAGGTCAAGTATGCAGCCACTAGACTCTGGAGCAGTGGAAATGTGTTCTGTGGAATGACGAATCATGCTTCTCTGTTTGGCAGTCTGATGGGCGAGTCTGGGTTTGGCCGATGCCAGGCGAATGTTACCTGCCTGACTGCATTGTGCTAACTGTTAAAAGTTTGGTGGAGGAGGGATAATGGTATGGGGCTGTTTTTCACGGTTTGGGTTTGGCCCATTAACTTCCAGTGAAGGGAAATCTTAATACTTCAACATTCCAAGACATTTTGGGCAATGTTATGCTACCAAATTTGTGGGAACGGTTTGGGGACGGCCGTTTTCTTTTTCCAGCATTACTGTGCTCCAGTGCCAAAAGCAAGGTCCATAAAGACATTGGATTGGATGAGTTTGGTTTGGAAGAACTTGACTGGCCCGCACAGAGCCCTGACCTCAACCTCATCGAACACCTTTGGCATGAACTGAAACAGAGGTTGTGAGCCAGGTCTTCTCAACCAACATCAGTGCCTGATCTCACAAAAGCTCTACTGGATGAATGGTCAAAAATTCCCAAAGAAATACTCTAAAATCTTGTGGAAAGCCTTCCCAGAAGAGTGGAAGCTGCGAAGGGAGGGACCAACTGTATATTAATGTCTATGTATTTAGAATGCAATGTCATTACAGTCCCTGTTGGTGTCATGGTCTTAATACTTTTGTCCATATAGTGTATTTCATAGAGGGTTAAGCCAAGAAGTCATTTTTCCATGGGCCCTAATAATATTATGTGGCAACACAATAGAAAATACACAAAATATAAACCCACACACTTACCCCCCACTACATATATCATGCCTTCCAGTACCGCCACCCCGAGTCCACTGCGGGCCTGATGCAGGGAAGACACGGTGGTCCAGTACTGACTGAATGAATCAAAGCGTTCAACACAGCTCAAAGCTCGACTGTCACTCCATCGGCCACCCTGCAGACGAGTGTAACCACCTGAAAGACAGAAGGAGAAAGAAGATGAATTGGATGAACATGACTAATGGCTTGAATATACTATACAAATTTTGCCAAGATTTTTGCACCGATTTACAGTCTGGAAGAGTCGACGATAGTTGCAGAAAGTCTGCAGATTTAGAAAAAAGAGCTATATAAATAAAGGTGATTTTACTTGACAGATTTCACTGAAAATTGCGTAGTGTATAATTGGAATAGACTTTTGATTTTTTAGCTTCAGATTATGATTCCATTCATTTAACAGTATATGAAACATATTTGATATTTTAGAACACATTGTTTTCATGTGTCTCCTAGCAACAATGCATGAGTTTGTGCTTCTGCATTATTTTGTTGTGTTCAAAATTACTTAAAAATCTAGTATGGTGTGATCCTCAGTTGTTTAGTGTATGATGCCCAGTTCTATTATGTACTAAAAAGTTGGCACGTGTACGATGCCTAGTGTTTAAACCTGTTAACTGTCAGTGTCCCGGTAGCGGGACATTTGGCATTTCTTTTTTTCCCCCATCACTTATTTTTTGTAATCATCATAAATTTGGTATCATTTGGACCCTTAAACACTCAAAATTTGTATGTTTAAAATTTCAAATCAGTTTCAAATTGGACATTGCATTGTCATGGAAACCTTTTAGCAGGCTTAATTTTTGTGATATCAACTTTGGAACTTAATAACTTGGTAAGTCATGACTTTGATTTTCTATCAATTTATGTTCAAATTATTTAGTAAAATATAGTAGTCAACATCTGAAGTGGATCAAAAAAGTTAATCAAAGTTCTCCTAAGAACGAAGCTGTCCTAAGAAGAAGGTTTTAGGACAACTTTGATGAAAGGTTTTGATCCACTTCAAATGTTGACTACTGTATATATGTATATTGTACAATACATTTAGTTTAGTACATTTGCTTAACACTAAATATTTTTGTAAGCACTTCTGCAATAATATGCTGGGTGTCCTCTTTAAAAAAAAAAAAAAAAAAAAAAAAGACCATCCTTAGGTCTGTATTCCAAAGCATTCATGAATTACAACCATTTCAGTTCAGATCTATGCTCAACAGTTAACAGGTTAAAATCAAAATGATTTGAAAATTCGTGTAGTGTATTCCAGCCTTAAGACAAATATTACAGCTGCACATTGGGGAAAGAGTTTACGTACCAATGGCATATAGGTACTTGCGGGCTTTTCTCCTGGGCCGGGTCTTGGCCGTTTGCAGAAGGCTGAAAGGTTTGCTCTCTTTAGGGGACTTGTTGACTTCAGTGTACTCTCTCAGAAGGGTTTGCAATGCAACTCGCAAACTGAAGTCAGAAATACCTGTCAGGGAAAGTGTCATCAAGAATGTGTGCACAAAAACAAACATAATAAAACAAGTAATTCCAGCTCTAAAGTATGACTGGATGAGCCACATGTGTTGAAAAATAGACAAGATATGGACACCTACACATTAATTCAATTCTATATCGATAATGAACTTCACTTTATTTATTGCACTGCATTATTTTATTTGTTCATATAACCTTGAAATCACACCTTTTCTTTTCTTATTGTTTTCAAACAATTTTTTATTATGCTTCATTTTTAAATCCTCTTAAAATGTATATGTAACACATTTTGAAATACCATCGTATATAAATATATATTTTAACGTATTTGCTTTGCCTTTATTATTTGACAGAATATTTTATTCAGATTATTATTAATAATAAATGTAATTATTTATCCTTTGTGTTTACATGTATTACTGCTGCATTTTAAAAAAAAAAAAAAAAAAAAAAAAAAACCTCGAATCTGTAACACTGACTTGACCACTGTTACCACAGCTATACTTTCAGTCAGAAAGTAAGGAAACTTGTTTCTGCCCTGAATAAAAAATAAAAAGGTAATTGCAACTATCTCACAATTCGGACTTTTTTTCTCAGAATTGCATGATATAGGGCCCTATTTTAACAATCTAAGCACACAGTCTAAAGCGCACGGCGCAAGTTGCTTAGGGTGTGTCTGAATACACTTTTACTAGTTTAAGGATGGGAAAAATTGAGCGCCAGGCTATGGTCTAAAAGGGTCGTCCCTCTTAATGAGTAATGGGTGTGTTTTGGGCATAACATGCAATAAACCAATCAGAGTCTCATTTCCCATTCCCTTTAAAAGCCAGTTGTGCTCATGCCATGGAGGATTCGCTATTTACATGGCGGAATTTGCAAGCGGAAAAACTAAATGCTTCTCTAGTGAGGAAACAGATCTGCTTGTAAACGAGTTTAAAGCATCATCTACAAGAAAAGCAGGATTCCACCAAAGCATTTTATCTTTATGCACACAATAATAATCTTTACATTGTAATCTTTTATTTTTAATTGGCATTTGTGTGCTGCTGCACATCCCTGTGTGTGTAATAAGCAGAGTGTATGCGCGTTGTGCACCCGCATGTAGGCGCATATTACTAACACGCTCTTTAAATAACAAAACAAATATTGCGCCATTGACTTTAGACCAGGTTTCAGTTGGTCAATGGCGCAGTCTATTTCAGTTGCCTCAAAATAGTAATGCACCAACAATGCGCCTGAACACACCTCGTTTTCAGACCAGCACGCCCATGGGCGCACTAATAGGTGCAAATGCATTTGCTATTGAAACATCGTGGCACAGGACGTGAAAATGATGTGAAAATAATAACTGCGTCGGGATGAAACTAGCAAAAAACACTTGTGTCGCACCTGGCGTCGCATTGCACTGGGTGTATAATTGGGCCCATAAACTCAAAAAATTCTAACAAAAAGTCAGAATTGCGTGATAGAATTTTGCAGTCGCGAGTTATAGTCAGAATTGCATGTTATAAAGTCAGAATTGCAAGTTTATATTTCAAAATTTTGAGAAAAGTCAGAATTGAGAGATATAAACTCTCAATTGCGACAAAAAATAAGTCAATTGCAAGAAAAAAAGTCAGAATAAAAGTCAGAACATGAAAAAATGTTTTCATTCATTAGTCACACCCATCTGAAACACAGTATCTCTCGCTCACCCTCAATGTACTTGTAGAGTCTCTGTGGTGACAGCAAAGGGAAGCGCACAGGTTCCAAAACTTCCACCACATGCTTCTTCCTGTGGGGCACGTTGTGGTGCAGCCAGTCCATAGCAGCCGTGAACACTTGATACTCATCTTCGATCCTGAGCTCCTCACTGCGGAGCAACTTCACCAGCTGATCTTTAGACAAGCTTGAGAACTCTTCTGAGGAGCGAACCTGACACCAGACACATGACTGAACATGATTTGAAGGTTTTGATTGGTTCTCAAAACCACAAAATACTGACAGTCATGGTGGCTGAGTATTTGGGGCTATAAAAAATCACTGTAGAACAACAGTGGGCAGTACTGACAATAGTAAGTCATTTAACTGGGTGACTTTCTATACTTATTACAGGTTCAGCCTTCCTGAATGTTAAAAGCAAAGAAGAAAACAATGCAGAGAATATTTGAAACAGAAAACTTGAGTCAATAAACCCACCTCTAGAAAGTGGACGTGGATGTAGTCTTCAGTGAACTTTAACAGCTCCATATAGGCGATCTGCTCCAAAAAGCGATAAATCCCCGACACAGTTGGATGGGTCCATATGAGCCCGGAGAAATTCTCCACATATATCCACCACCTCACTCAACTGCAGCATGTCTGCAGCCACCATCAGCTCTTGCACAGTGTCCACTGTCACATCAATAGACCCTATCAGGAGCAAAAGAAGTGCTTCTTGTAATATGTTTAGCATTCATGTAGACAACAGAGGATGAAACAATTTGTTTTGTTTTGTTTTGTTTTCTTTCAAAATTGAGCTTTTACATTACACTATTACACACTATTTAACAGAAAAGTTTTTATCCAAAGAAACTTAAGTTATGTTTTGTCCAGTCCCCCTGGACACAATAGACCTAAAACTTATGTAATATTTTAAAATGTATTTTTTTAAAAAAACTCTAAAACTGATCAACTTTTCAATGATTAAAATTAGCACAGTCTAATAAACTGTTATTCAGCTTTGGGACATACTATCACGTCATACAATGGACTACTTGCACAGCTACTTCCGCTTTCTACTTATTACGGCTCGAGCGTTTCCGGTCAGCGTTCAGCGCACTTATACAGAGAGCTTCTTGTGAAAACGCAGATTATTACTACATTTTAGGGCTGCGAAATGTTTTTTAAACAATTAAGCATATTCTCTGCATTAACATTAATTATCTTCAACCTGCTGAAATGTTTATTAATATATTTCCCTTCCAAATGCGCATTCTGAATCATAGGCGCCGATTTCTGTTTCTGCCGGTGGGTGCCCGGCACGCACGCAGCCCCCTTGCGAGCCAACCATGACTTCAGCACTGGGACATCTTGAGCTCGCAGCTTTAAAAGTTGAATCAAATTGGAATCCTCATCTGTGTGCCCTCGAATTGCCAATCCCTGGCACGCAAGAAATTGGAGGGATGATAAAACACGCAATAAAGCAATTATTGCGTCTTCCATCTGCTTTTGTTTTCCTGAATTTAGAGCAGTTGCCACATTAGTACCAGCACTGGCGGCACTAGCAATACTAACCGCAGCTCGGTGTAGATTTGATCTCTCATGACACCTAAATCTTTCCAGTGCTTTTGACCATCTAGAAAAGCCATCTTTTACAAACGCCTAAAAAGATTCTTGCTCATGTGTGGTAGATGGGAGCGGGGCGTGCATGTCTTTTGCTTTAGAGCAGAGATCACAAAATACCTTGTTTTTGGTAGCATCGTATGCTATCCAGGGGAATGTTTTTTTCCAGTGATTCCAGTGATCGATATGTTCTTGACGCGTTCTTTTGACTCCCGGCTTCACATCTGCTGTTGTCGTTACACAACGTCGACTGGACATTTGAAGTAGCAGCATCACTGCTAATTGAAGAAAGGCTAGTGTCAATTGATTTTTTCGTTTTAATTACAAACCTATCCATTTGAAAGCTAAATTCCCACCACTGCTTTGAAAAGGCGGGCACTCTATCTATGTCCATATAAGCATATGGTAGATATTACGACCTGCGAGATCCACCAATCAAAGAGGTCCCCGAATTTAAATATATTTTTTGATTGGTTAAAATTAATGGAGAATATCTCGTGATTTTCCGTGGGTGCTCGAACATTTCCGTGGGTGCTCGAGCCCCGGAGCACCCATGGGATCGGCGCCTATGTTCTGAATAATAAATAAATATATTTCCCCACTAACCTTCCGCCGTCAAGTGCTCGTCTTCTCATTAGCAGTGTTTTTCTCTTAGTCATCATATTTCATACCTGTTAAATTTACATTTAAATGAATTTGACTTAAGGAAGTGCATTGTTTTACTATGGTAAGTGTAGTAACGATGGGTGACAACGCATTATCACGATGGCAAGACAAAGTTAAAAAAAAAAAAAAAGTTAAAACTGTCAAGCATCTGCAGCTGCCGATTGCTTGCATTGGTGCTCTTTTATTCCAGTGTTTGAAATAGTTGAATGAATGTGATAACTGCTTTAACGGTGTTATTAATTAATCTTAAAGAATAACGCAATGACAGCGCAACTACCTTGAATATTAGGATTTTTTGGCATAAATGTGTGAATTACATAAATAGTTGTCAGAAAAAATGGCACAGAATAGAAAAAAAAATATTATGTTCATTCTGATCTTATTTATCACGTCTCACACTGCAGCGTCGCAATCACTAGTAGAGCGCTGACACCCTGTGGTGAAAGAATCACAGTTTATGTTGGATTAAAAACTTAAAGTTCCGTTGAGTTTGGAAAGGTCTGTACACGGTAATAATCTCTTATCTTGTCTCTGAATATGTCTGGAATTTAAAATCATCCCGAGGACTCTCGTTTTAAGAGGGGTTTAGTTATCTATGTGATAACGGCGCATTGAAAATATATATAACCGGAAACAACTGAGCCGTAATATTTCAAACCGGATGTGCGTCACGAGGCTCAGTGCAAGTAGTCCATTGCGTCTTTTCTCTCTGTCGCATCCAGTCAGCGTAAACTGGCCTGTCAATCATCTTACATCCTCCACATTTCATTTAGCTAATTTCCTACCGTATCGGAGAGAAATGCAGCATGTTGATCTGCAGTCGCGAGTCTTTCATGTGGAGAACTCTTCTCATATTAATGCATAATGATGCATTTAAAAGTTAATGGCCAATCAGATCTTTATAAAAGTCCACATTGGTATTTGCAGATGAAAAATAACACATATAACATTAAAATAAATATTTTCTATCAGTTTGAACTGATTATTAGTCACTCAAACAACCTCTCAGCAATGGGTTGTGGGCAATATTAGCCTCTATAGTGTGCACGGATCCACACTTTGAAAATCTACCGGAAATAGTAGACCATCCGGGGACTTTTGGCATACTCTTTTCAACATACTATGCTTTGGGACACACTTATTTTAATCTCACATACTATTTAGGATGGATAGTATGGACATTGGGACGCAGGGACAATTTGGGTATCTCACATATTCTGAATGTCTTCGGCAGAATTCAAATGAGCCATTTTAATCTAGATTAATCTAGATTAATTCCAAGATTAATCTAGATTAATCTAGATTTAAAAAAATTAATCTATGCCCACCACTAATATATATATTTATTTATACAACAGTTCTGTCTGGTTCTCGAATCTGATTGGCTGATAGCCATGCGATATTTCAGTGATAACAGCACTCCTACTGCCTTTTCACCGTTTGTATCACTGCGCTTGAAGTGACCGTCATGGCGGCCGATCAAATCAACCATAATTTTTACAAATACTACTTCTTGTACCACGAACTGTAGTTTTAATAGTTTTTTTAGGCGAGAATGTAGTTGTTTAGACCTGAAATATGTGACTCATATTTAATAAAGGCGCCTATTTTACAATTTGTTTTGACGTTTTCAGAGATGCGATCTCGAGTGCGTCAGCGGCCGTTCAGTGCTTCTGTAACCGCAGAGAAAAAGCTTAATCTCGGCCAGTGCCTCGGGGATTTGCCGCTGGCTCTTATAGTGGTTAAACACGAGACATAATTCAATTTGAGTACATAGAACGGGCAATCTTTGGTCTTATTAATCTATTATTTGTTCCAGAGCAAGTCGAATTGTGCTATATTAAATTTGATAATAATAAACGTTACGTTACATCCTTATATAGCATATTGGCTACAACTAGACGGGACATATCAGACTCTTCTCCGCTCTTTAAATACGTAAAACATTAAACTTTATAAACATGTTTTTTTGAGTAAAGAAAACGCTTTACAATTTTTTTTCAAACATCAGATCTTTATTTACCTTTGCATTGCACAGAGATGTCCAAACTGCGTGCGCACTTCATATAGGAGGTGAGGCAGATTAATGAGGTTTGATTGACAGTTTGAGGATCCAATGGAGTTAGGAGGTTTTGTCACAAGCTCTTTAAAATCCTTTTCATTCGTTAAATATTTGTACAAGCGTAAATGGTGACCTAATTTTTTTTTTTTTAATAACTAGTGCTTTATGTTTGACTGAACTGGACAATTGTGCTTATTTGTTGTTCAATAAATATTATTTTATATAAATATGTCCATTAAGTAATATGGATTGAGTGAACATTACATTAATACGCCATTAGATGGCGGCAACACTTTACAGGAGAATGAGTCAGTGAAGCACAAGAGACTTTTAAATTGAAAGGAACTTTTGCAAAAGGAAGTTGTTTTAGCGCTGTGGTGTAATGGATGCTATGGAAAATTCCCAAAGCTGTAAAAAAGACAAAGATCGCTTTCCTCAGCGGACATTCAAACGGACTTGTATAAAGGATATAATATTATGGACATCGACTTGAAGAATGAATGTAATGCAATATACCAGACACAGGTAATAGCCTACTCTCTCTCTCTCTCTCTCTCTCTAATACTGTACAAAATTCATGTGTTTCAATGAAGCGACTCAACGTTCCTTCGTTACTAGTTCTAAAGTGACGTTTTAGAGTTAGTAACGGAGGCTTGGTTCAACTGACAACTTGAGTTTTGAAACGTTCCTTCGTTACTACTTCTGAAGTGACGTTTTAGAATTAGTAACGGAGGCTTGGTCCAACTGACAACCTGAGATTTGAATCCGTGGCGGAAGGAAGTAGTGCTGCACAAAAGAGGGTTTTAAAGACACTCCGTTGTTGTTCTTATTTATATACACACTCGTGCCGTCGAACTGTTGTATAAACGCAATATCACACGAGTAGCCGTGCGATATGGCTGTATATCAGCACGCTGTGATTACCTACGGCACGCTGTGATGGCCTGCGGCCTCGTGCCTACGGACGAATCACAGCCGTGCTGATATACAGCCATATCGCACGGCTACTCGTGTGATATTGCTCATATATATATATATATATATATATATATTTGTAGTATAAATTAAATTCGGACGCACTACATCCGAAATGTTGTTGACACGTTACCTACCAGCGTCAGTTATGTCACTTCACTTCCAGTCATAAATCCCCTCCCATGGCTTCATGGGATAGTAAATTGTCCATCGAATACGCACTTTAGAATCTCGGTGGTCATCTGGGGACTTTACACCTACGTTTTTTTGATTACAATATATTTTGACATACTACTCTTTTGGCTTACTGTTTTTCGCATACTATATAGTAGGGAAGTATTTGATTTTGGACACAGCGATTGTCCTGCAGTGAGAAATGTGTTTTGACTGGAAATTCAATCAGCAACAATCTGCAGCCAATGAGAGAACAAGATACAGGGCAAGGGAAATTTCAGAGGGAGGAGTCATAGACCTGAAACAGAACATCAGCAAGCATGGTTCCTCCTTTATATTATTATTTTTTTCCTTTTTCCGCTGCAAATCAGCACACAGACAACTTTAATCGTAGGCTTCTTGCAGGGTACCTTTTTTAACAGGAAGAAATCCAGTCTCGCACGAGAACTCCTGTATCACGCATGATTTACATTATTTCTTGTGTCACTTCTCGCTAGGGTTAAAATGGTTCTCAGTAAAAAATCAAGTCAAGTCACCTTTATTTATATAGCGCTTTTTACGATGCAGATTGTGTCAAAGCAGCTTCACAGTGATAACTGGTAAATAATTTTGACTGCACAGCAGCTCTAGAATAAAATGGTGTCACTATCCAGCTTAAATAAATTCAGTATTGATTCATTCCATTGTAAAAATCAATAGTTATTAATTTAGGTAATTTATCTATATGTCAGCACTGGAGAAAACAGTGATGTCATTGTCCAGCTCAGTTCTGTTCGCATACAATGGTGTCAATGCAGGCAGATCAAAAACATTGTTGAATATCAAAAGTCCCTAACTAAGCAAGCCAAAGGCGACAGTGGCAAGGAACCCAAACTCCAACAGGTGACATCAGGTGACCAACAGGTGACAAAAATGGTGGAAAAAAACCTTGGGAGAAACCAGGTTCAGTCAGGGGACCAATCCTCCTCTGGCCAACACTGAACAGTGCATGATTATGATACAGGCAGCGTTACAGGTCATAAGTCTGATTAGAATCGCAACAGTCAAAATATTTAATCCAGTTCCATCTAGTTGAAGATCGTATTCATCACGCTGTTATGGGATGGTTTGTTGGCAATCTGTGCCACTGGCTGTCATGTCAGTGAGGCCTTCACAGGGGATGATCTAGACCCAATCTCTGCTAACACTTCAGGGCTGCGTTGTCATCGTGTCTAGCCACAGGTTCTCCATCTGATCTGGATACGGTCAAGATCCGGCTGACTACGGTAAACCTCGGGATAAACAGAGAGACTAATATTAGTGTAAATTCCATTCTTCTTCTGATGTAACAAGTACATCTGGTGTTAAAGGAAGACCTAATTTATGCAGCCTAACAATCCTTTAACGGATGTGAAAACACATAAATTGATAATATGTTATGTGTATGCCAGGTTAAAGAGATCCGTTTTTAGTCTAGATTTAAATTGACAGAGTGTGTCTGCTTCCCGAACAATGCTAGGAAGACTGTTCCAAAGTTTAGGTGCTAAAAAGGAAAATTATCTACCGCCTGCGGTTGATTTTGATATTCTAGGTATTATCAACTGGTCAGAATTCTGAGATCGCAATAGATGTGAAGGACTATAATGCGTTAAGAGCTCGCTCAGGTACTGGGGAGCTAAACCATTTAGTGATTTGTAAATAATTAGCAAGATTTTAAAATCTATACTATGTTTAATAGGGAGCCAATGCAGTGTTGACAGAACTGGACTAATATGGTCATACTTCCTTGTTCTAGTAAGAACTCTAGCTGCTGTGTTTTGTACCAGCTGTAGTTTGTTTATCAAGTGAGCAGGGCAACCACCCAGTAGAGCATTACAGTAATCTAGCCTTGAGGTCATGAACACATGAACTAACTGTTCCGCATTTGTCATTGAGAGCATATGACGTAGTTTAGATATATTTTTAAGATGGAAGAATGCGGTTTTACAAATGCTAGAAATGTGGCTTTCAAATGAGAGATTGGTATCAAAGAGCACACCCAGTTTCCTAACTGACGACGAAGACTTAACAGACCATCCATCATCAAGTGTTAGACAGTATTCTAGGTTATTACATGCAGAAGTTTTTGGTCCAATAATTAGAATCTCTGTTTTTTTCTGAATTTAGTAGTAGGAAATTACTTTTCATCAAATTTTTTATATCAGATATGCATTCCATTAATTTTGTTAATTAGTAGGGTTGACCGATGTAGTGAATTCCAGGGCCCAGTTTACGGCCGGGCCCCTCTCTCTCCGTAACAGTGGACAAAGGTTTGCTACATTTTGATTGGATCTTGGTGGACTAACACAAACAAACTGTCCAACACCATCAGATAAAGATGTAAGGACAACATCCAGACCTCTCTTAGAGGGTAAGAAGAAGACCTCTTGTACCAAGCCTGGGAAGGACAAGGCTTCTCATTGGTCCACAGGCAGTTACTGCCCTTCACCCATCTAAACACTACTTCCTAAGGTTGGCCAGAGACTGCCATAAAAATTCCTCGGGACCTTAGCAGAAATGGGTGAAACAAAGAGAGATCACAAAGACCCATCCAAATCCATTCAAAACTATGTTTGAAAACCTTAGAACTGATGCAAACTACACATCCATTTCACACTTATTCACAGAAATAAGTATTCTCAGTGACAGCCATTTGTAGTGCAACATCTGATACAAATCCAGCTGTTAATGTACAATTGAATGACAGTTCAATCTTTTTCCATCATGTTTAGTCTCTATTTGTTTAGAATATTGCCAAAGGTATTCTGGTGGTGGTTTGGAAAGTGAGAAATGCGTTGGTAAACTTTAAAGACACTGTAAAGACTTCCAACTTTGTGCTTTATGCAAATGAGCTCCACAGGGGAGAGAAGGGTGGGCCACACTCTGTGTGTCCCCTCTGATGCCAGCAGCCAATCACAGCACTCGAATGGAGAAGCGCCAAAATGCAATCTCCTCCTCATCGGAAAGGGATAAAGGTACCCTTTCAACAGACACTCCTTGTTCTGAGTCTGTCCGTCAAAGGGGATAGACATTAACAGATATTGTTCTGAGTCTGTCCGTCAAAGGGGATGGGGATAGACAGATATTGTTCTGAGTCTGTCCGTCAAAGGGGATAGACATAACAGATAGATCGTTCTGAGTCTGCCTTTCAAACAGTGAAAGACATAACAGATATTGTTCTGAGTTCCAGCTTGCGAAGCTGAGACACAACAGATACACCGTTCTGAGTCTGTCCTGCACTGGGACAGATATTAACAGATACAACACCGTTCTGAGCCTCTGGTCCATCCAGAGAGACAACAACAGATCCCATGATCTGAGTCTACAGCTTGTGAGGCAGCAACAGAGACGACCACGTTCTAAGCCTCCAGCTTTTGAGGAAAGAGACGTTAACCAACACTACGTTCAAAGTTTCCGTCCAGCGAGACAGTGACGACATCTGCAACAAGGTTAAGCTCAGGAGAGCAAACCTTCACTTCAAGGTACCTTCGTCTGCGTGTTCCAGATTGTTAAGGACCTTCTGCACCTACACCAGGGCCTCATCTGCGTGTTCCAGATTTTAGGCCCCTTTGGTGCTCCAGGAGATCAGCATCCCACAGAGCTTCGTGTTCAAGACTGTTGAAACAGATTCTGGCTCCTCTCCCCACTGCATTGTCACCCAGCACAACCAGTGGAAGACGTCACCGTCATCGGACTCAACCAAGTGGAGCGTAAATATCACTTAACCAAACCTCTTTCCAGAGACCTTGGCATTGTTGTATATTATCAGTATATAGTTTCCTAATTCCTATTAGATTCAATATAGCTGATGTTAGTCAATAACAAATAATCTCTCATTTGTTTGTTTGTTGCATAATAAGGTTTTCCACCTTATTATTTTTAGAGAAACAGTTTATCTTTCCCTAAGATAACGTAACTCTTCCATAGCCACACTCAACTTAATCACTTGTATTCTATGTATCTTATGCACTTTATTCCTTTATCATTCATGGTATTCATTTAGTAGTTGTGTTAGTTATTCTTGTTTATCTTTTTGTTAATAAAATTTATTAACAACAAATTTATTATTGGATGGACAAAGTAAAAATCACTACACCGATATATCGCATGCTACGCAATATCGCGTTCATATCGCAGATGAATCGCCTTCGATAATGAACGCGATATTGCGTGGCTTGTCAGTGAACTACGGCTCTGTCTATTAAATGCTGCTCCATTTGAAAGCAGGTGATGGCGATTTAGTGGCAATCAGGGAACCGGCTTTACTGACGAAATGCGCGTGACAATCGCATGCGATATATTGGTCAGCCCTATTAATTAGTAAGTTTCGTAAGGGTGCGAAGAAATATAGAGCTGAGTATCATCAGCGTAACAGTGAAAACTAACACCATGCTTCCTAATGATATCTCCCAAGGGTAGCATGTACAGAGTGAAAAGCAACGGTCCTAGTACTGAGCCTTGCGGTACTCTATATTGAACTTGTGATCGATATGACATCTCTTCATTTACTACTACAAACTGATAATGGTCAGATAAGTATTTGAACCATGACAATGCAATTCCACTTATGCCAATGTAATTTTCGAGTCTATTTAAAAGAATGTTGTGGTCAATAGTGTCAAATGCAGCACTAAGATCAAGTAACACTAATAGAGAGTACAACCACGATCTGATGATTTAAGCAAATCATTTGTAATTTTAATGAGAGCAGTCTCAGTACTATGGTACATTCTAAATCCTGACTGGAAATCCTCACAGATACCATTTCTTTCTAAAAAGGAACATAGTTGCGATGATACTGCCTTTTCTAGTATTTTTGACAGAAAAGGTAGATTCGAGATCGGCCTGTAATTGACTAATTCTCTAGGATCAAGTTGTGGTTTTTTTAATAAGAGGTTTAATAATAGCCAGCTTAAAAGTTTCCGGTGTGTATCCTAGTCATAAAGATGAATTAACAATATTTAAGAAGAGGATCTATGACCTCTGGAAGCATCTCTTTCAATAGTTTAGTCGGTAAAGGGTCTAACATACATGTTGTTGATTTTGATGATTTAACGAGTTTAAACAATTCTTCCTCTCTTATAGCAGTGAATGAATGGAATTTTTCCTCAGGGATACTACAATGCACCGTCTGATGCGATACTGTACTAGACTGTTGCATGGTTAGAATTTTCTCTCTAATATTATCAATCTTGCAAGTAAAGAAGTTCATAAAGTCATTACTGCTGTGCTGTTTGGAAACATCAGAAGTTGAAGCTTTATTTCTCGTTAATTTAGCCACTGTATCAAATAAATACCCAGGGTTGTGTTTGTTTTCTTCTAAGAGATTTGAAAAATAAGTAGATCTAGCAGTTTTTAAGGCTTTTCTGTATGTAAAAATGCGTTCTTTCCACGAAATGCGAAAAACCTCTAGTTTTGTTTTCTTCCAGCTGCACTCCATTTTTCTGGCTGCTCTCTTAAGGGCCCGAATGTGCTCGTTGTACCACCATGTTGGACTAATTTCCTTAATCTTCTTTAAGCCCAAAGGAGCAACTGAGTCTAATGTGCTGAAAAAGAGAGAGTCAATAGTTTCTGTTGCAACATCGAGATAGCATCGAGTAAGCAATCTGGTATGCTAAGGAGATGAAACTGATCAGGAAGATTATTTTATAAAGCAATCTTTAGTGATAGAAGAGATAGTTCTACCATATTTGTGGCAGGGTGGCGGTTTTGTAGCCTTGGCTAAATGTAGTATACACGAGACTAGATAATGATCTGAGATGTCATCGCACTGCTACACAATTTCAACGGCATCAATATCGATTCCATGTGACAATATTAGATCTAAAGTATGATTACGACAATGAGTGGGTCCTGACATGTGTTTTCTAACTCCAATAGAGTTTAGAATGTCTGTAAATGCCAATCCCCTTTTTCATTATCTACATGGATATTAAAATCACCAACAATAAGGACTTTATCCGCAGCCAGTACTAACTCTGATCGAAAATCAGCAAATTCTTTGATAAAGTCTGTATGGTGCCCTGGTAGCCTATATACAGTAGCCAGCACAAATGTCAAATGGGATTTGTCACTTACATTACATAACGTTACATAAAGCACCATCACTTCGAAGGAATTATATTTGAAAGACTTTTGAGTAATACTGAAGATATTACTATAAATTACAGCAACACCTCCCCCTTTGCCTTTCCGACGCGACACGTGTCGATAATAGTAAACTTGAGGCATGGACGTCTGGTTTTAGCCAGGTTTCTGTCAAACACAGCACATCTAGATTATTGTATGTGAAAATATAATTTATAATAAATGCTTTTGAAGAAAGGGATCTAATATTAAGCAAACTGAGCTTTATCATTTGTTCATCAGAATTGTATCTGTTTTTTAATTGTTGAACATCAATTAAATTTTTACCCTCAAATGGGTTTGGGATTTTTTTGTATTTATTAATTCGGGGTACAGACACAGTCTCTATGTGATGATATCTAAGTGAAAGAGTCTCTATGTGATGGGATTTTTCTGACTTCTGTGATGTGAGACAGCTAGCAGACGTCGGTTTAGCCAGTCTGCCTGCTTCCTGACCTGGGCCCCAGTTTGTTATGTTTCAGTTATGTTTCAGCTCTAAGACTATGTGCCATATTACTAGAGAGAATAGCGGAACCATCCCAGGAGGGACAGATACCATCTCTTTTCAATAGGTCAGGTCTGCCCAAAAACTTTTCCAATTGTCTATGAACCCTATATTATTCTGCGGACACCACTTAGACAGTCAGCCATTGAGTGATGATAGTCCGCTAAGTATCTCATCACTCCGACAAACAGGAAGGGGTCCAGAGCAAATTACAGTGTCTGACATCATACTTGTGAGTTCTCAAACCTCTTTAATGTTAATTTTAGTGATCTCCGACTGGCAAAGTCGGACATCATTAGTGCCGACATGAATAATAATCTTAGAGTATTTATGATTAGCATTAGCCAGCACTTTTAAATTAGCTTTGATGTCAGGCGCTCTGGCTCCCGGCAAACATGACTATGCTGGATAGTGTCTCTATTTTCACGTTCTGTGTAATAGAATCACCAATAACTAGGGCACTTTCCACAGGATTCTCAGTGGATGCATCAATGAGTGGGAAGAATCTGTTTGATGTTCTAATCGGAGTGGAAGAGCAGTGTTTTGTCCCGCGACTAGGCCGTCTCATGGTCACCCAATTGCCCCGCTGCGTGGGACCAAACAATGTACAGAGTTCATTAAGCTAGTCGCATCCAAAGCAGTATCTGAAGCCCTTACATTCTTACTATCCTCGAATAAAGTTTGGATGTGTGTGTCTAATTCTGAGATTTTCTCTGTCAGCCTAACTATTTCCCTGCATTTATGACATGTGAATCCCTCGTCGCTGACAGAGAAAGCTATACAATACATGTGTCAGGCAGTGCAAGAAACAACAAAAGGAGAGGATGACATAACTCACCGTGTTTGTAGACTGATCCGACTCACCAGTTGTGTGATGGATTCATAGAAAAAAAAGGAGCGCGCAAGAGAAAAAGACGGTAGGCACAAATAACAAGTTAACAGGCTAGCAAAATGCTAACGAGTTGTGATAGCGTTTAATTTTAAAGATTAAAAGCTAGCAACATCAAATTAATGCGATAGGCAATATTAGACAATATCAGATGGTGATGATAATATAAACAACAAGGAATGATAGTAAGAGATTCAAAAGGCACAGTACCGTTCTCAACCCACGGTTCAGCATGCACTTGTACCGCGGTTCATCTAATATCTGACAATGCATTCGCATCTATAATATGGTTCGTTGAAAATAAATAAAACAGACAGAGTTAGGCTAATGTATGTTTCTAATGATGGATACTCATTCTGGCTTCCCCTAAACTTTGTTCAATGTGAGTGCCGTATGCTCTATATGAGCAGTCATTTACGCCATCATCACCCCGGGATGTTGATAGTGCGTGAGGGTAGGTGAGACCTGAACAGCAAACATTGCTATCTGTGATTAATGTACACTCATTTAAGCTTTGCTAATTTAAACATTTGAGCACAAGATGCAAAAGGGAACTTGCGTGCACGCTCTGAGAAGATTTGTGCACTCATCCGAAGCACACACACGGATTCTGAGTTCTTTTTCAAGTCTTGCGCTTGAACGGACAAATTCACACAAAAAAATATGTCCCATCTTGGCGAGTATCCTAGCAAACATAGTAAGTTATGTCTTAAGTGAGCTTAAACACTCGATCTGTATCAGTGCATTATATCTTAAAGTGACAGCAGCCCTTGCATTCCTGCTGTCTGAATTTGTTTTTAATGTTAATCAAACAACAAAAGACAAGGAAATCACTCATTGACCTTGACAGAATAGCTTTTGTAACTTAATAATTAATAATGATTAATCTTTAGTTAATTTATACAGTGAATTATATGCAACAATGTTTTACATTTGATTACTTTATTCAACTTCTGTACCTGAAAACTACTGTTAAGATACCTGAAAAACATTAAAAGCACTGTTTATTTTAATATGTATCTTTGTTCTACTGTATTTTTTTGTGCAGTTTCTTGTAGTTAGATTATTTGTTTTTATTTTCTTTATTTTTATTTGACAGTAGTCCTTTTTTCCCTGAACATAGCACATACCGAACCGTACCGAAACAATGACCCTAAAACCGTGGTAAAAACCGAACCGTGAGTAATTTACCATTGCACCCCTACTTCTATGGTTGTGAAAAGTAGTTTTTAGACCAGACAGAGTTGTCGCTAATTCATCCTATTGTGAAAGTTGTACAATGCGTGGCCTAGGGCTGCTTGATTATGGCAAAAATTTTATCAGCAATACAATAAGAAACTAATTACAACCGAACAGACAAATAAATACAACAGAACGAAAACATAAATTAAATAAACAGTGTTTTAAGTTTTTCAGAAAGATGTACTAACAGTGGTATTCAGATAACTGATACAACAAAAGCCTACAACAAAAAAATGTAATAATCAAATGTAAAATAACACTGCATAGTCTTACTGTACACATTAAATATAGATTAATCCTTATTAAAGGTACTTAAGTTATTCAGTCAAGATCAGTGAGTGATTTCCTTTGTCATTTTTTGTTTGATTATCATTAATGACAGACTGTGGCAGCTATATTAGGCTGCTGTCACTTTAAGAGCTAATGCACAGATCCAATATACTGTTATACGTGCATTTTCTTTCTCAACTGTGTATGTTTATTTAAGACATAACCCACTGTGTTTACATGAATACTGTCCAAAAAGGCATTTTGACATTTTTGTTCACTCGTTTAGGCACGTATCCGAAGCTCATTTGTTTATTGCACAGAGAGCCACCTGTGGAACTGTATCTCTTTTGCGCCTTAATGCACTTTTAATAACACTTAATGCACTTTTAATCCCACATTTTATCAACAGTAGCCTGCATTTTACGCTACTCACTTATTTGGCTGATTTAGATGTTAAGTTTGGGCTTTTAGGGAAAGTGTACCGCTGTGAAGGAAAGGAATGTGCGCTGGACGGAATGTGCGCTGGACGGAATGCGGCAGCGGCACAATAATAATTTTACCTCGATTATCTTGTTTTCATAATCGTTGGAAGCCAAAATCGAAATCGCAAATCAATTATGATTAATCGCACAGCCCTGGTGTGACCCCCGTCACCAATCCGCTGTGTAATGCGCACACAACAGCAACTAAATGGTACCCCACACAGTCGTGTAGCGTGAGAAGAACAGCGATCTGACAACTTTGAAAATCGTGCAGTGTGTACTCGGCATAAGTCAAATAATAGCACACCTCTCCTCAAAAAGTTGAATGATTTGAGGTATCGTTCATGTAACAGGTTGAGTTTAATACTTCTGAATAGAGGTTTGTTCAAATTAGTAATATTAATAGTGACATTGGCCATTAGCAAACACCACTAACTCGCTTCCTAGAGGTGTCTGTAGTGATGGACAAACATACAACATATATGACTCCAGCATACCAGTGTAAATAAATTCTAGGAGAATTTCAAAGACATCAGCCTCCACTCCAGCAATGCAAACCTCCTCCTCATGGGCTTCACTCATGCCTCCAGAGAACAGAGCAGCAAAATACGGGCCACTGGCAGCCAGCACCAGCTTATGGACCCCAAACACCTGTCCGCCTACCAGCAGTCGCACATCGCAGAAGTCAGAATGCAGACGCATCTTGTTCATCTGAGCTAGGAGGAGACCAGCATGTCTGTCTGAGGAGTAAATCCCGTGATCGCTCACTGCCTTGGTTTCATCTCCTGCCACAGAACGCCGAGGGCATGGCAGAAATGGACCAGTGGAGGACATGATGATTTAAGCTGGGGACCACAACAATGCTTTTACCTAAAGCACACAGAGACACACAAACAGACACATTTAATAATGCTGTACTGTAACTGACTTTCTCATCCAAAGCCCCTCACAGTACACTTTTTATGAAGTCATGTAGAGTCACAATTGAACTGAGAATGCCTATTAAATTACAATTCAATTCTAAAATTGAAAGAATTTTAGAATTTTAGGAAGTTGATTACCTTTATATATTACATTGGATCATATTTTACTTTCTGTTTATGAGCCATGCTGGAAGAAAATTTAATCGACCACAAAAACCTAAAATGAAATGTAAACAACCATATAATGAACAGATTCAGCAAACTGATGTCAATATTTACAGTTCTGCTCATAAATTTACACATCCCTTGCAAAATATACTAGATATTAATAATTTTAACAAAATTAGAGGGATCATTAAAAGTGTGTAATTTTAAGGGGCTGTAGCCCCTTATTGTAATTGTTAGCTTTCTTCTTTAGGGCCCAAGCCCTGAAAGGGTAAAGGCCCTGTTGTTTTCCTTAGGTTTATTAGGGCCGGAGAACCGATGGTGTGAGGACCCTATTGGAATTGCTCCGTTTATTATTATTATTAGGGCACAAGCCCTGAGAGGGTGAAGGTCCTATTGTTTCCTTAGGATTATTATTATTAGGGCCCAAGCCCTGAAAGGGGCTTTTTGGGGGCCTTAACATGCTCAAAAACTCTTGAAAATTGGCACAAACATTGGAATCTGCGGCCATTAGGATGCCACAGAGGCTGGGACCTGGGTGTGGCGCAGGAACTCTACGGCACCCCGGTGAATAGGGTCCATATATCCATATATCAAACACGCTTGCATGTATTATTGCATGAATGGTGTTGCCATGGCGATGGTTTAAAGTAAGGACAAAAAAGGGAAACAGAAAGTGTCTCATATCTTGTAAAATCATTGTTTGATTTAAATTAAAATTGTATGTTTGGTAATTTAACCTGGATGAATTTAAAATGATGTACATATTTTCATATATATATATATATATATTATATATATATATACACACACACACACACACACATATTTATATATATTATATATATATATATATATATATATATAACACGCATACAGTGGGTATGGAAATATTCAGATCCCCTTAAATTTTTCACTCTTTGTATATTGCAACCATTTGCTAAAATCATTTAAGTTCATTTTTTTCCCTCAATGTACACACAGCACCCCATATTGACAGAAAAACACAGAATTGTTGACATTTTTGCAGATTTTAAAAAAGAAAAACCGAAATATCACATGGTCCTAAGTATTCAGACCCTTTGCTGTGACACTCATATATTTAACTCAGGTGCTGTCCATTTCTTCTGATCATCCTTGAGATGGTTCTACACCTTCATTTGAGTCCAGCTGTGTTTGATTATACTGATTGGACTTGATTAGGAAAGCCACACACCTGTCTATATAAGACCTTACAGCTCACAGTGCATGTCAGAGCAAATGAGAATCATGAGGTCAAAGGAACTGCCTGAAGAGCTCAGAGACAGAATTGTGGCAAGGCACAGATCTGGCCAAGGTTACAAAAAAATTCTGCTGCACTTAAGTTTCCTAAGAGCACAGTGGCCTCCATTATCCTTAAATGGAAGACGTTTGGGACGACCAGAACCCTTCCTAGAGCTGGCCGTCCGGCCAAACTGAGCTATCGGGGGAGAAGAGCCTTGGTGAGAGAGGTAAAGAACCCAAAGATCACTGTGGCTGAGCTCCAGAGATGCAGTCGGGAGATGGGAGAAAGTTGTAGAAAGTCAACCATCACTGCAGCCCTCCACCAGTCGGGCTTTATGGCAGAGTGGCCCGACGGAAGCCTCTCCTCAGTGCAAGACACATGAAAGCCCACATGGAGTTTGCTAAAAAAACACCTGAAGGACTCCAAGATGGTGAGAAATAAGATTCTCTGGTCTGATGAGACCAAGATAGAACTTTTTGGCCTTAATTCTAAGCGATATGTGGTAGAAAACCAGCAAGGCCCATCACCTGTCCAATACAGTCCCAACAGTGAGCATGGTGGTGGCAGCATCATGCTGTGGGGGGTGTTTTTTTAGCTGCAGGGACAGGACGACTGGTTGCAATCGAGGGAAAGAGAATGTGGCCAAGTACAGGGATATCCTGGACGAAAACCTTCTCCAGAGTGCTCAGGACCTCAGACTGGGTCGAAGGTTTACCTTCCAACAAGACAATGACCCTAAGCACACAGCTAAAATAACGAAGGAGTGCTTCACAACAACTCTGTGACTGTTCTTGATGACTTAAACCCTGACTTAAATCCTGACTTAAACCCAATTGAGCATCTCTGGAGAGACCTAAAAATGGCTGTCCACCAACGTTTACCATCAACCTGACAGAACTGGAGAGGATCTGCAAGGAGGAATGGCAGAGGATCCCCAAATCCAGGTGTGAAAACTTGTTGCATCTTTCCCAAAAAGACTCATGGCTGTATTAGATCAAAAGGGTGCTCTACTAAATACTGAGCAAAGGGTCTGAATACTTAGGACCATGTGATATTTCAGTTTTTCTTTTTTAATAAATCTGCAAAAATGTCAACAATTCTGTGTTTTTCTGTCAATATGGGTTGCTGTGTGTACATTAATGAGGAAAAAAATAACTTAAATGATTTTAGCAAATGGTTGCAATATAACAAAGAGTGAAAAATTTAAGGCGGTCTGAATACTTTCCGTACCCACTGTATGTCTTTAATTATTTATTGATATAATTCAAATTCATAAAAAAAACCTATTTAAGTACATTTCACATGATTTTATAAAAGTGGCTGTTTAAAATAAACTTGCATAAATGAGCAGAAAAATCTAGACACGTATCTTACTCTTACCTGACACTGATAATAAAATCATCTTTGCAGTTTCTTCGTGATTTGTCTCCATTTATTAAATTTATAATAATTTTTTTTTTTATCGGATACCACCCATTTTGCTCAGGTAGGTCAAAAAACACATGCAGAGAAGTGTTAGGATAATACAACATCAGCATTCAGACGGCATTCTGCACTTTTTGTAAATTTGTAAATGACCTATGACATCCTATGACATCTAATTAATCTAAATTTAAATGATCACATAGATGTGGCTGTTGTGGTTCGTGGTCATAGCAGCACCAACTAATGCAGTAAATGTGGTGAATACAAATGACTGACACAGTCCTTTTATATTTTTCCCATTTTAAATGCCTATTGCCGGCCATGCACAGTTGCCCTGAAGCCATCGGGGTGGCGGTGGCTCTGGGGCTTGGGCCAGTCATCGCTGCTTGCAGCTATTTTTTTTTCTCTCAAACTTCCAGGAAATTTTGGGGGCCTTACCATGCTCGAAAACTCTTGAAAACTTGCACACATGTCGGAATCATCGGCTATCAGGGCCGGGCAGAAGCTGGAACCCGGGCGTGGCAGGGGGGCTCGACAGCACCCCCTTGAATGGGGTCCAAAAACTTGGCCCATATGACAAACATGCTTGCATGTATTCGTATGAAGCTCGGTACACATATAGACCTCATTGGGCCAAACAACTTTCATGTTCATTTGTTATACTTTTCATAGGCGATTAATCAGATCACCACCAAACTTGGTCAGCATGAAGTAAACACACTGAGGATGCTAAAGTGTGAGCGGATTTTTGATATCTTAAACGGTTTGTACGTGGCGAGGCAACTAATTTATGGCGAAAAAAGGGAAGCAGGAAGTGTGTTATAACTTCTGCATACATTGATTGATTTTGATGAAACTTCAGCTGTGTGTTCGTTGTAGGATACCGATAACATGGATGTGACTATTTTGAGTCAAAGTTATAGTGCCACCAACTGGCAGCAGGAAGTGTGCCACTTTCAAAATGCTTTGAGATCACCCTCTTATTTTTACCTGATTTACTTAATCAGAATAATGTCAAGACATGGCGAATATAGACCTGTGTGAAAAGATTTTTGATATTTTAAACACTGTTGCCATATGAACAGATCAAACTTCAATATTTGTTTTGGATGCTTTTGAGACTATTAGCATGCTTTGAATTGCATGAAACTCAACACACACGTCAGAGATTTCATCCAGTAGACATGGGCAAAACCCTAGAAACGAGCGGGGAGGAGGGCCTCTATAGCACCACCTTTTGACAATAGTGGGGGGGGGGGTTAGTTTTACCTGCAGTCACCAAACTCTGTATATACTGATCTCATCGAGCCGAACAACTTTCTAATTTACAGTCATTACCTCCGACCAACAGGAAGACAGATATTTTGGTTTGATTTGATGTGGATTTTTTGAATAATCATGCTCTGCGTTTTTATGTACTCCTCATAGGGGCTTCATGCAATCGCCACCAAACTCGGTCAACATCAAACAAAGACATTGAAGATGCTAAATTGCATTGATTATAGGATATCTCACACATTTATCGATTACATTGTTTCACCACCAGGTGGCGACAAGTGAGTGTTAAAAAAATGTATTTGACGTTGAATCTTCATTCAACAGATTCTTTCAAATACACTGATTCCTCCAGTAATGAAACAAGAGAATTTATGAGCGAATCATTAAATCATACGTCCAAACAGATTTCATAAAAATAATTAATTCAAATAAATTTTAAAAATAATAAGACTGCAGCAATTAATATTTTGTCAGAACCTCTAGTAAATTAAATGTTATTTCGTTTAGTTGTCATTCAGAATTGTGATCTCAGTTTGAAACAAACAAAAAAGTTTCTCAATTTATCCAGAATTGTGCAGCTCTAAGTTTCTTTAACAGTTATTTATTTAATATTTATATAAATATAGAAAGATATGTTTACATTTTATTTTGCTTTGATTTAAAATTATTTGTCATTTACCTTAATTAAAAATGCATTGGTTAATTTCAAACATTTATTTCTACTGGTCTTTTTTAAAGGTTATTAAAAAAATTTCAATAATAATCGATACCGAACAACATGAAACATTATATCATGATACATTTTTTAGCTGTATCGCCCAGCCCTAGCACAGAGAATCAGATCTGTTGGATTTACAACACGTGAATTCATCCACTTCTCCTGAAATACATGAAAGTAAGTGAGCCAGTGAACTGGGGAAGAATAGAGTAAACTTTAAAGTTACTTACACAATGTGTATCTGATATGAATAAAACTTGTGTATCTGATATGAATAAAACTTGTCGTTTAATTATAATGGAAAGGATTGTTATTGCCACTTCTATAGACCTCTATAGACCTAGTGTGTATTTTACAAACTCTAAATGTATTTTTTTGTTAATACTCATGTGTATTTAAATGTCTGAAACCTAAAATAAAACTGGTTGAAACACTGGTTGAAAACACTGCATATTTGTGATATCAAAAGCAATGAGCGCGTCCGGCTTTGGCTCGGTGCCAGCCAAAGCGCACAAGCACATTTGAATTTGGCAGTTGATCATGTGATGCGCTGAATGTTCTAATCACAATGGTGTGATCGTATGCTCCAGGGACCAGCCAAGACTGATCACACCAGTGTGATCGTACTTGTCAAAGCCCTTAGTGTGAGTGACATTACATACCAGGCTGTACGACCTGGTTGAAATGCGCCAGAGAGGAGCCCTTCCATCATCCAATGGCTGCTCAGCCGTCATTCTCTGCACAGACAGAATGTGCGGTGTGAGAAAGGGAATTTCCAGGTTATAAAACCTGCTGAACGTGTTTTTGAGCCACAAAACAAATATCCTGAATAGACATGCCCTTATCCCAAGCCCAAGACGACACCAGACTCTTCATGGAGTGGGCACGAATCTCTACTGGGCAATCGACACCTCGGGAAGCATAAACCAGGCGAATAGCTTCCACTATTCAATATGACAGTCTCTGTTTTTACACTGAATGCCCTTTCTTAGCGCCTCTGAAGCAGACAAACAGCTGCTCAAATGTACAAAAAAGGCTGGTTTTGTCCACATAAGCATGCAATGCACAAACAGGGCATAGAGCATGCATCTGACAAAGCTTGCCAGAGACTGAGTCAGGAGAATGTAACGCCTGTAGTGTTATAACCTGAGCTCTGAATGGCATTGATAGCACCTTTAGTGTATAACCAAACCCAGGCGTAAGCCTGTCCATTAGGGATGTAACGGTACATGTATTCGGCCCAAACCATACGGTACGGACGGCACAGTTTGGTGCAGTTAGACGACGAATACAGTCAGTCACAGGTGATCAACACTCCAATCCAGAAGGGGGCGTGCGCGGTAATGTATTGTAGCCTAACCACTTTTAACAAGCATTAACCACCAATAATCAAAATAAGCTCTGTGTTTTGTTACATTTGATAAGAGAAACAAAGTGTCAACTTTCATATTCTGTCGATTTTATCATGAAATTCAAACAAAAAATGCAGTTTTGACGCTTTTTGATGTGGCATAACAGACGCTGTATAGGTGCGCTTGATACACCGCGCAGGGGTGCGGTGGGTACAAAACGAGCCAATGGGAATTGGCCAGTGAGATTTACAGGGTATAAATAGGATTTACGGGTATAAATAGGACCGGCATATTCACTTCCATTCATGCTTTTGCTTCGGAGCCGAACGGTCACACTGATCGGTCTTTCCTTTCACCTTCAAAACTGAAGTGCAAATTTCCTTCAACAAGAGAGCAAAACAGCAATTTGAATTGCTATTTGGGAGTTTCTCCTCAACAACAATTTTCATTGCTTTCTGCCTCGAAGCTTCTGCCTACATTCTCGGCTGGTGTGAAGGCACGGCTCAGCGGTGTGTGCGGCAGCGCACTGAGACAGGACAGCGTAGCATTTCATCCCTGAATGCTTCAGCTGTCAGATGTCTTTTTGCCCATGTGTTTCTGGATGCGGTCGTTTCCTGACGGCCACAATCGCTATCTCGCATGCCTGGGCAAACAGCATGCTGAGTCGGTGCTCGTGGATGGTACATGCCCTCACATTCGGCGCTCCAGGTGAGGATCTGATGTCGATCGCTACATCAGAGAGTGGGCTTTTGAACTTCAAACTTCCGGGGTGGTCGTTCAGGCTGAATCGGATTCAGAGTTAATGGCCATGCTTGCCCAGGCTGCCACGGGCATCGGGCTCGAGTGGAACCCTCCACCGTGTCCCGAGCGCTCGCGGTTGGATGATTGGTTTCTGGGTGCAGGGTGTGGTTCTCAGCCACATGCCGCCCCAGTGCCCTTCTTCCCGGAAGTGCATGAGGAGGTTCAGAAGGATACAGAAGGCACCTTTTACTGCCAGGAACCGTTCTTCTGCCTCCTCCACTCTTACTAGCCTCAATGGTGGGGCCGCCAAGGGTTACGTGGACATTCCACAGGTGCGAGCCCTGGGTCAGACGATATCCAACCCTAACCCTAACCTAGACCCTAACCTGCTCACCGCCAAGGGCGTCCCCCTGCGGCTGCACAGGCTCCCGGGAGATCGGATTCGTCCCATCCTCACCGAGCCTCCAGCAGGAAGGCGACGCAGCCCGTCCAGGCTGCTAAGCCCTCAAAAAAGAAGTCTCTAAAGCGTTCCTGAGACGGGTGGCCCAGAGATGGAGGGGACTGCTCTGTCCCAGGAGATGGTGAAGGCACCGCTCCTTCCCCTGGGAGAAGGCCGGGTGTAGAATCCTGTGTTTCATTTTATTTTCTTACCCACCTTTTCAATAAAAGAGCAGTTTCCAAAATCTCTGGGTCATACCAGGTCTGTGCTGACAGTGGGCGACGAACTGCTTCCTCACTCTCAGCCACACCCTCATTCGGGTAGGGCTTTGGCACTTCGGGGACATACAGCCTCCCCACGCCTCCCTGCCCTGTCCCTCACGGGACACTCGGAGCTGTGTGAGTGCACCCCTCTCACAGCCTCTACTTCAGGATGCTCTGCCTCCTGGGTTGGGCCACAGTGCTCCACACTGCTACTTCCATGTCTCGATCCTCCCTCGACAGACCGTTTCTACATTTTGCATTTGAGGGTTGGGCATACCAGTACAAGGTCCTACCCTTCAGGCTGTTCCTGTCTCCCCGTGTCTTTACCAAAGTCGCGGAAAGAGCCCTTGGCCCGCTCAGGGAGGTGGGCGTTCGCATTCTCAACTATCTCGACGACTGGCTCATTCTGGCCCAGTCCCAAGATCAGTTGTGCGAACACAGGGACCTGGTGCTCTCGCACCTCAGGCGGTTGGGGCTTCGGGTCAACTAGGAAAAGAGCAAACTCTCTTCTGTGCAGAGTATCTGGAGTTGAACTCGGTCAACATGAAGGCGTGTCTCACCAACGAGCGTGCACAGTTAGTGCTGAACTGCCCGAATTCGTTCGGCCGCAGCCGCGGTCACGCCACTCGGATTGCTTCATATGAGACCACTGGCTACACAGCCAAGTCCCGAGGTAGGCATGGCACAATGGCACGCTTCGTGTGGTCATCACAACGAGTTGTCGCCGTACGTTCAGCCCGTGGTCGGACCTTGCTTTTCCACGGGCCGGAGTGCCCCTAGTACAACTTGCAAGTGCTGCCCCTGGAGGAGGCAGACCCAGCCCTCACGTTGCTGTGTCCCGTTGGTGCACTGTGCATCTACATGGACTGCACACAGAGCTTCAGAAGCTCTGAGCAGCTCTTTGTCTGCTTTGGAGGTAAGCAGAAGAGAAAGGCTGTCTCCAAACAGAGGTTGGCCCACTGAATAGTGGATGTCATCGCCTTGGTGTACCAGTCCCAAGGCAAGCCGTGCCCCCTCGGGGTGAGAGCTCACTCCACTCGGGGTGTTGCTTCCTCCTGGGCGTTGCTCTATGGCGGACATTTGCAGAGCTGCGGGCTTGGCGACACCGAACACATTCGCAAGGTTTTATAATCTCAGAGTGGTCCCGGTGTCCTCCCGTATGCTGTCTAGATAGCCACGGGTTCTCGCTTGCTGTGCCATTTCCCTCTGATGAGGGAATACGAGCACTTTTCTGCTCCTCAGTTCAATTCCCCAGATGGTGAACCCTGTGGAGTTCCTCCGGCATCCTGTGGCAGTCAGATGTGGTGGAGGCGTCTGACGGCAGGTCCAGTACTCGTGTGCATGCCCGGTTGGTCAGCCCTTGTACTGGACAAGATGCCCATGTGATGTGATTCCCTCCGGGTAATCCCATATGTGTTTGTCCACGGTACGGTTTCCCTGTTGGTAAACCCGTGTCTTTCCCTGGGCGGCTCTGCTCTGCCCTATCTCTGTTCCATAGTGTTCCTCCCTGGTTAGGTAGGTCCTACCTCAGAGATTTCCATATGCATTACTGCCCCACAGGTCAGTCCATATGAGTATTCCACACGCCACCTCCCTTCGGGCAGGGTGTGGTCTCCGTAGCATTTAACTCCATTGGACTGGGAACGCTTTCCTGCCGTTTTGGTCATGGCTGAAAAAAATGTGTGAAACGAGTCCCGAAGCACTCCTCCCTGGGGGTAAGGAACAGCAGCTTTGACCATCCCCTGAGTAACGCCCTGTCCACTCCATCCCACTGATATGGAAGACTTCCTCTGGCTTACTCCGGATGCTGGAAGGTTATGACGTCTGTGGTAGCACTTGCATTGGACACGCTACGGCTTGCCAGCATCTGCTTCCATCATCTCAGAAAATATGCAAAATATGAATTGAAGTGAGTATGCCGGTCCTATTTATACCTGGATGTGCCGGATGGGTGCGGCTTGGCATGTAAATCTCACTGGCCAATTCCCATTGGCTCGTTTTGTACCACTTGGAGGTGATTGAGCTTCCAAGCAAGACCCCATTACGTCAGTATCGACATAACGTCTCCATTCGCTCCTTCAGGGAATGGGGGTTACAATAGTAACCTAGACGTTCTAAAGAGAAATGAACTCTTTCGCTAAATATATGCACTATATTAGCCTATATAATAATTATACTTTACTTAACCTGTTAGTGATGTCTTAATTATTTAATATATGTTTAAATAAAACCGTCATGAAAACAAGTTATGACAGCCACTGTGTAAATTATTATATTTCAACAACCAATTGGAGAAACATAATTTTATAATTAGATATAAAATTTAATGCAAAAACTGTCTTTTGTGCAATTTATATGTTTACATAATTTTTAGGGCCCGAGCACCGATGGTGTGAGGACCCTATTGGAATTGCTCAGCCAATTATTCTTCTTCTCCAAAATGAATCGCATTTTTGAGGGCCTAAACGTTCTCAAAAACTCATGAAACTTTGCACACGCGTCAGAAGTGGTGAAAATTTACGTCTGATATGGGTTTCAGAATAGGTGTGGCAAAATGGCTCGATAGCGCCACCTACAAAATTTCAATTAAGCGCCCTTCGTGCTACGTTTCACGTACAGTTATGAAATTCGGTAGACAGATGTAACAGCCCAATACCTACAAAAAAGCCCCTGGGTGCAAAGTTTGTAAACCCAACAGGAAGTGAGATATTTTGAATTTTCTCTACAAAATTTTGGCAGTTTTTGCCATTTCCACATGTTGTACTTTAACGAACTCCTCCTAGAGCTTTAATCAGATCAACATCATATTTGGTCAGTCTAATCTAAAGGCCTTTGAGACATTAAATTGCGAAGATCTAGAGTTTTCGATGAAGGGCGTTCGTGGCGGCCTGGCAAAGTTCGATGTTTCGCCATGAAACAGGAAGTTGTTGTAACTCGGGCATACAATGTCTGATCTGCCCCAAACTTCACATTTTTTATTAGAGTCCTGACTTGAAGACATCTATATGACAATTTTCAGTTACAGTCATAGCGCCACCTGGGGGCAACAGGAAATTACATGTTTTACACTGTGATTAACTCCTCATAGAGATTAAACCAGATCAACATCATATATGGCCAGTCTAATCTTAAGGACTTTGAGATGTTAAATTGCAAAGATCTTGAGTTTTCGTTGAAGGGCGTGTCCGTGGTGACCGTCAAAGTCTGATGTTTCGCCATGTAAGGTGAATCACTTTTTTGAGGGCCGAACATACTCAAAAAGTGGTGAAAATTTACGTCTGATATGGGTTTCAGAATTAAGTGTGGCAAAATGGCTCGATAGCGCCACCTAAAAAATTTCAACGAAGTGCCCCTGACACTACGTTTCACGTACAGGTATGAAATTTGGTACACACATCTAACAGCCCAATACCTACAAAAAAGTCTCTTGGAGTGAAATCTGAAAACCAACAGGAAGTCAGATATTTTGAATTTTCTTTGCAAAATTTGTGCAGTTTTTGCCATTTCCAGACATTGTACTTTAATAAACTCCTCCTAGAGCTTTAATCAGATCAACATCATATTTGGTCAGTCTAATCTAAAGGCCTTTGAGACATTAAATTGCGAAGATCTAGAGTTTTCACCAAAGGGTGTGTCCGTGGAGGCCTGGCAAAGTTCGATGTTTCGCCATGAAACAGGAAGTTGTTGTAACTCAGGCATACAATGTCTGACCTGCCCCAAACTTCACATGTTTTATTAGAGTCCTGGCCTAAAGACATCTTTATGACAATATACAGTTACAGTCATAGCGCCACCTGGGGGCAACAGGAAATGACATGTTTTACACTGTGATTAACTCCTCCTAGAGATTTAATCAGATCAATGTTATTTTTGGTCAGTCTAATCTAAAGGCCTTTGTAACGTTAAATTGCGAAGATCTAGAGTTTTCACCAAAGGGTGTGTCTGTGGCGGCATGACAAAGTCTGATGTTTCGCCATGAAAAAGGAAGTTGTTGTAACTCAGACAAACAATGTCCGATCTGCCCCAAACTTCACATGTTTTATTAGAGTCCTGGCCTGAGGACATCTTCATAACAATATTCAGTTACAATCATAGCGCCACCTGCAGTCAACAGGAAATGACATGTTTTACACTGTGATTAACTCCTCATAGAGATTTAACCAGATCAACATCAAATTATCAGTCATCAAATGTTATCATCTTAAGACCTTAGCAATGATAAATATCAAAGATCTTGAGTTTTCGCTGAAGGGCGTGTCCGTGGCGGACTGACAAAGTCTGATGTTTCGCCATGAACGATGAAGCTGTTGTAGCTGAGGCATACTATGTCTGATCTGCTCCAAACTTCACATGTGTGATAAGAGTCCTGGCCTAAAGACATCTATATATGACAATATTCAGTTAGCCATAGCGCCACCTGCTGGCAACAGGAAATGGCATGCTTTACACTGTAATTCACTACCAGATTCACATTTCATTATGCCACGAAGTATGAAACATGCTAGAAACACGTTAAATCATGCAACACTTGGCTGAGTGCTAATTTATGCGATTAACACCACTAAAGAAACAGGAAGTTGTTGTAACTCAGGCATACAATGTCCAGTCTGCTCCAAACTTCACATGTTCGATAAAAGTCCTGGCCTGAAGACATCAACATAGCAATATTCAGTTATGGTCAAAGCGCCATCTGTTGACAGCAGGAAGTGTGGCATTTCGAAATGACTTTGGCATAATTCTCCTGTATTCACTCGCTTACATGCATGTCGCCCACTGTTCACTGTTTTTCTAAGGCCAACAGGTGGCGGTGAGCCCGGGTGCGAGGGCCCTTTCATCGCTGCTTGCAGCTTTAATTATTATTATTATTTGAGTGTTGATGATTATATCTAAAAATAAATAGCAACTGAATTTAATAGTTTGGGCTCTGTTGTGAATTGTAACCTTTAATATTATAGTAATGTGTAATCAACAATCATTTGGTCCAAAATGCATACAAACACTCCTGACAGAGAGAGCATGCAAATCCCCGACTCGTTTCCCACACGTTAGAGTGAGCAGCAGCACACTCTTTAGTTGCTTGATTCAAAGGCCGGGTTTGTCAGCACGCTGAGCACCAACGACAGGTCCAACAATGGAAAAGACGAGGACGGGGAGGATTCAGACATCTCGTGCCCCAAAAAAGCTCATTATCAAGTGGTGTTTACCCACTGACCGACCTTCTAAGTTATGAAAAGCAGCTATTGCAGCCACATAAACTTTTAGCATAGAGGGTGAGCTGCAAGCATTCAGTCGCTCCTGAAAGAATGCCAGGATAATGGACACGACACAATTTAGTGGGTCCTCTTCTTTGCCCATACACCAGTCCGCAAATACTTTTCATTAAAGTTTAAAGCCATCTCATTGAAGGGGCTCTAGCCTCCACTATTGTGATCAGCACTTGTTGCAGAACAGAGAGTGGGGACCTGCCAAGAAGCAGACTTGCCAAACATGCAGGTTTAATAGCTCCGGCCTGGGGTGCCAAACTGTCCCCCTGTCTGAGAGAGGAGGTCCCTTTATAACAGGATCTGCCATGGAGGAGTTAATGAAGATTCACCACCTTCAGAAAACACAGCTGGTTGGGCCACTTCGACGCAACTAGCAACAGTGTGCCCCTCTCCTCCCTGACTTTCTGCAATACCAGCTGCATTATTTTGACAGGGGGAAAAGCGTATTTCTGCTTTTTGGGCCAGTGGCTCGAAAGCGCATCCAGGGAGCGATAAAGAGAGAACAGTGGATGGTGGGCATTGTCCTCTGACACAAAGAGGTCAATCTTCATGTTGCTGAAAACACTCCATATAATTTTCATGGTCTGAGGGTGCAATCTCCACTCCACTTAGGGCTGCACAATTAATCGAATTTCTAATCGCGATTACGATTACGGATGCCATGATTTCGTAATCGTTCAAAGGCGTGACTACAAGGAAAAATATCCATTTACATTATTCTGCGTGTTTAGGAGGTGTGTTATGAGCATGTAACATTGTGAGAGGCGAATCGCAACTGCTTCAGAATGTAAAAGGTCTAACCCAGCATAAAAGGAGCTACCTGTGAAGTAGGTGTACACTGATATGTCGAACACACACGAAACACCAGCACCCGCTATTTTTAAAAAGCCATGTACACAGCCTATATATTTACTCCATAAACTAACTCTGCAAACATAGAAAACAGTGATAGATGGACCTCTGAACCGTATGCTAAGGAGAAAATCCAGGGTGACTTTGAGCAGACCAAGCGAAACATGATTATGTATTTCTGATAAGCTAGCGACATTGGGCATCAACCACACGGCAAAAGCTAATACTTTTTCATATACTGTCTACTTTCTTTGTATAACAGTTCTATCTAATAATGTATTAGACAGGACTGTTAAACAGATCGTAAACTAATGAAGACGGAGAATGCGAGCACTGTGTGTTCTCAGGATCTGTCTGAACTGTTCTCAGCATAGGGCTGGACGATTATGGCCTAAAATCAAAACCTCGATTAATTGAACATTTTACCTCGAATGAACGATTATTTTGTTTCTGGGTTTTTTGTTTTGTTTTGGGGTTTTTTTGCCCTCATAGTTCACTGACAAGGTTTGTACTGAAAATATGATTGACTATTAAAAGGTGGGATATTTTTTCCTATTTAAAGAGTGATCTAACATAACAGCTCACTTTCAGCAGTTATTTTATCTATGCTTCATAACATTTCTTACAGATTTCTGCTCGTTGTAAATCAGATAAAGATAAATTAGCACAGTACCAGTACAAGTGATTGCGTGTGAATTAGTCATACCATCTCTCTGTTCATTGTGAAGCTGTGGGTTGTAAATGGTTACTCCAAAAGTAGACATATATGCTATAGGAAGTTTTGAGTTTTTAAGCTCCTTTAGTGATAAATCACTGGACAGCGCTGGCTAGTTTCTGCCTTCCTCTCTGTGCGTGCGATCTTCATGTTTTGCGCAGCTACTGTTTGTACGAGTGATTGTGCCACAAGCAGCTGCGCGAGCACGGTAGCTCGGAATAATAATACATCCGATCGTCTAATCGCTTGAATGTACAAACCTTAAAACAAATACAACTGACAAAGTTTAGTGAAGACACAAGGCTCACCGCTCACGCGCCATCACTATGTGTTGAACTAGCGTAGACTTGTGCCGGTATTCGGTAATGCGATATATCGCGATAATGAATATGCACGATATTGTTATCGTGGGCATTTCAAAATACCGTAAATAATAATTACCAATTATTATTAATTTTTATAATGCATTTCAGAATACTTTCCCCATCAATCGTATAAAATGCACAGCACCGCTGTATTCTGCGTCAAAGGGACACGCGCTCAGATGTAAACAAGCCCAAAGTGCATGAGAAACACATGACTGAACGAGTGAAGGAGACGTGCTGAATGAAAGTGCGCGTTCACTCTCTGACAGCAGAGTGCAACGGTTACCTCGGAAACGCCATAAACAAAGCAACTGCGCTAGTGAAGTTTTTAAAATGCCTAAAACATATATTTTAATCTGGACTACAACATGCCCTAGTGATTAGAAATGTTCTGATTATTATTTTTTTGGTTCAGTAAAACTTAAAGACATACGGCTTCATTAGTTAAACATGTTAATTCATTATTACCAAACTGACAATGAAAAATAATGAAGCATTAATTATTCTTAATGTTAATTTCTTAGTTACTGTTTTATAACATTACTAAAATCAAAAGAACTTATTTAATGGACCCGAGATAAAACTAACAATGATCAGTTGTTTTTCTTAACTAACATTAACAAAAAATAAAACTTTCTGTAACAAATGTAGCTGTTGCTCAATCTTAGTTAATGCATTAAATAATGAGACCTTATTGTAAAGTGTTTCCTGTTGTTCTTTATTGTATTTAAACATTCAGAGTTATTTTTGTTATTACAAAAAGAGTTCTTAAACCTGTTAGGCTATGACAACACTTTTTTTGCAACTTATTTCAATATCGTGATAATACCGTATACCGTGATAAAAGCTTCAGCAATTAATCACAACATGAAATTTTGATACCGTCACATGCCTAAACCGGCGTTTACCTCCGTGTTTTGCTTTTATGCCTCTGACTGGATGGGGTGGAGTCATGTGGCTACACACGCGGTAATGTTTTTAAGGGGAAAGTATTAACAGTAGGGGTGGGACAAAATATCGATATGGCGATATATCGTCATCCTTCTCTGTGCGATACGAGAATCGTATCGCTGCGCCAAATATCGATATTTTAATTTAAAAAAATAAAGCGCTATATATAGATTTCTTTGCTCAAAGCGTCCTACTTCAAGGCGGCGCTCGACACATGAATGAGGGAAACGTGAACTTAAGTTAACTAGCCTAAGAAAAAGAGGTTATTAACAGGATGGCGGACAGCAGTGTGAGTAAAATAGATGCCCCAGCCACGTTTAAGTTCAAAGTCTTGACGCACTTTTATACCATTGATGTGACAGTCATAGACATCTTTGACGTTCTTCACCGAGCGCTTACACGGGAGCATTTGAAAGCATATATTAGGGATCCTCTGATAGACGCCTGCTTTTGAACGCTCCCGTGTATATCTAAGCGCTTGAAGAACGTCAAAGGGTCTGTTTGCACCTGGTGACTTCATGCATTTTCCCTGATCGGATAGCTATCCGATCGTGAAAAGACCAGGTCTAAATGCCTAAATCCCTAAAATCGCATTTGAGACGGATTTAAATCCGATCGCTCAAACCACTTCAGGAGATGGTCTGGGACGCATTCCAGTCAAAACTGTCTATGCTCAGTCTAAATGCATCTGGTTGTTGAAACAACATATGTAAATTTTACTTCTCCCAAAAAATACTAAAACTGAAACATGTGAGAGTCAGATATGACAACACTACTGCATCACACATCGCCGCAGATCTCTTCAGCAAGCTGACGAGCAAACTGCCGCATATGAAAGTGAAAGTAAGTCGCAGACGCATAACACAAAATTATCTTCATTAAAAGTAATGAGACCTTATACCAGTGCTGTTGCCGCTCTCTCCTATTGCAGTCTTTGATTTTGAAATTCACTGATGGTCAATAAAATGCACCTCATATTTCTTGCTTTCGGTGACGTGAACTCTATTAAATGTACATATAAGATCGGATTTATCCGTTAACCTGCACTTAACCTTTTCACGTGCATTTTGTTTTCATATTAAGACCAATATCGCGATGTATCATTATAGGATTGTCTAGCAATATATCGATTATCGCAGAATCGCTGACTCGCGATGTTATCGTGAGCCATTTATCGTGATCGTATCGTATCGTGAGGTACCCTCCGATTCCCACCCCTAATTAACAGGATTAAAAAACCGAAATAACCGACATGGGAAAATTATGTCGGTTAGAGGTTCTGAATTTCGGTTTCAGTTACTTTTCGATTAATCGTCCAGCCCTATCTCAGCGCCATCAAAATAAAAGTCTGCCGTGCCGTCAAAATAAAAGTAACAACAACAAGCACAGTTTACGTCACTGCAGGCCCTAGGGGAACATCAGTTCTTGGGGAACCACACTGGTGGCAAAAGCCCCTATTATTATACCATGCATATGTTGACTTTTTTTATTATTATTATTATTTAAAGAAAAAAAACAAACCAATATATAGTTGACATTTGAGGTTTAATGCTATAGAAAAACAATACAAAATTGTGTTGTCAGATTGTTTTTTTTTTATTTTTATACAAAAATATGGCATGCAGTTGCTTCAAACAAATATACAGCTATTCAATACATCATTCAATGTAAATTGTGATAATCGTAATTAATAATCGCAATTACAATTTCAAAGGAATAACTGACAATTATGATTTTTGTCATAAGCGTGCAGCCCTAACTCTCCTCTGGACATTGGTCCTTGTACCGAACACTGGTCCTATCGCAGCGGGCTCCTCAGCTGGTCAGTGAGGCATACTTGGTGACCACCTTCCGCCTGACCACTCTACCCATACTGATTCCCTGCTCATACATGCTCATATTGAGCCAGGGCATCAGCACGTTAAGACATGCACACATTATCATGATGCGCATTGTCCCTGTTTTCCACACTCTCCTTGGAACACGGTCCTTTAACCATAATTGCACTCTCAGAGCCAGAGCTAGTCCGAACGGCAGGACTTTGAACTGATAAGCAACACCTTTGAATGCAAACCTCAGAAAGTGCCTGTAATGAGGGGCTATCTGAATATGAAAATAGGCATCCTTCAGATCGACCGCTATGAAATAGTCTTTGCCAGCGCTCTGTTCATTGGTCTTAAATCCAATGTTGAACGCATGCTGCCATCTTTTTTTTTTCAACCACATAATGTTTTTTTTTAAGGTTTACGACATTTAAATACACATAAGCACCAGGCATGTGACGTTATCAAATTTTCATGTTGCGATAATTGCTAAAGCTTTTATCACGTTATACTGTATTATCACGATATTGAAATACTTTGCAAAACAGTGTTGTTATACTATAACAGGTTTAAGAACTCTTTTTCTTATAACAAAAAGAACTCTGAACATTTAAATACAAACCTGATTCCAAAAAAGTTGGGACACTGTACAAATTGTGAATAAAAAAAGGAATGCAATAATTTACAAATCTCATAAACTTATATTTTATTCACAATAGAATATAGATAACATATCAAATGTTGAAAGTGAGACATTTTGAAATGTCATGCCAAATATTGGCTCATTTTGGATTTCATGAGAGCTACACATTCCAAAAAAGTTGGGACAAGTAGCAATAAGAGGCCGGAAAAGTTAAATGGACATATAAGGAACAGCTGGAGGACCAATTTGCAACTTATTAGGTCAATTGGCAACATGATTGGGTATAAAAAGAGCCTCTCAGAGTGGCAGTGTCTCTCAGAAGTCAAGATGGGCAGAGGATCACCAATTCCCCCAATGCTGCGGCGAAAAATAGTGGAGCAATATCAGAAAGGAGTTTCTCAGAGAAAAATTGCAAAGAGTTTGAAGTTATCATCATCTACAATGCATAATATCATCCAAAGATTCAGAGAATCTGGAACAATCTCTGTGCGTAAGGGTCAAGCCATACTGGATGCCCGTGATCTTTGGGCCCTTAGACGGCACTGCATCACATACAGGAATGCTACTGTAATGGAAATCACAACATGGGCTCAAGAATACTTCCAGAAAACATTGTCGGTGAACACAATCCACCGTGTGCCATTCGCCGTTGCCGGCTAAAACTCTATAGGTCAAAAAAGAAGCCATATAAACATGATCCAGAAGTGCAGGCGTTTTCTCTGGGCCAAGGCTCATTTAAAATGGACTGTGGCAAAGTGGAAAACTGTTCTGTGGTCAGACGAATCAAAATTTGAAGTTCTTTTTGGAAAACTGGGACGCCATGTCATCCGGACTAAAGAGGACAAGGACAACCCAAGTTGTTATCAGTGCTCAGTTCAGAAGCCTGCATCTCTGATGGTATGGGGTTGCATGAGTGTGTGTGGCATGGGCAGCTTACACATCTGGAAAGGCACCATCAATGCTGAAAGGTATATCCAAGTTCTAGAACAACATATGCTCCCATCCAGATGTCGACTCTTTCAGGGAAGACCTTGCATTTTCCAACATGACAATGCCAGACCACATACTGCATCAATTACAACATCATGGCTGCGTAGAAGAAGGATCCGGGTACTGAAATGGCCAGCCTGCAGTCCAGATCTTTCACCCATAGAAAACATTTGGCGCATCATAAAGAGGAAGATGCGACAAAGAAGACCTAAGACAGTTGAGCAACTAGAAGCCTGTATTAGACGAGAATGGGACAACATTCCTATTCCTAAACTTGAGCAACTTGTCTCCTCAGTCCTCAGACGTTTGCAGACTGTTATAAAAAGAAGAGGGGATGCCACACAGTTGTAAACATGGCCTTGTCCCAACTTTTTTGAGATGTGTTGATGCCATGAAATCAACTTATTTTTCCCTTAAAATGATACATTTTCTCAGTTTAAACATTTGATATGTCATCTATGTTGTATTCTGAATAAAATATTGAAATTTTAAACTTCCACATCTTTGCATTCTGTTTTTATTCACAATTTGTACAGTGTCCCAACTTTTTTGGAATCGGGTTTGTATAATAACAGATTAAACAAAAAAATATAAAGTAAAATGTTTCAAGTGTAGATGAAAGTGCAAAAGAGTTATAAAGAACAACAGGCAACTTTTACAATAAGGTCTCATTATTTAACATTAGTTAATGAATTAACTAAGATTAAGAATGAGCAATAAGCTATTTTGTTAGAGAAAGTATTATTTTCTGTTAAAGACGACCTATTATGCAAAATTCACTTTTGCTTGGTGTTTGGATATAAATGTGTTTTGGCAGTGTGTGTACACAACCACACTATAGTGATAAAAATCCACCCACTCCTTTTTTTTTTTAATCCCCATAAATCATAAGTTGTGTCTCAAAACAAGCTGTTTACAGGTTCCTGGCAGTGTGACGTCACATTAGCCACAGGCCCCGCCCATGAATGTTGACATACACTGCCATTTTAACGTGGAACCACCCTGAGCGAGTTCACAGCGAGTTTTACACAGTCTGTCACTGCTGCACTGATGAGAATGTCTCCCAAGCGTTTTAGGTGTTCTGTAGCTGGATGTATTAATCCACATAGCTCTCTCCATTTACTCCCTGAATCTGAGCTGCTGAAGACGAGGTGGATTAATTTTGTTTTCGAAGAAAATGCTCCCTCAATTCTACCGAAATTCGTTTATGTCTGCGAGAATAATTTCACACCGGACTTTGTGAACAAATGTCAATATAAAGGGACAATACAAAACAGAGATTGTGCTAAAAAGTTACTCAAGGATGGATCAGTACAAACTGTTTGTGATCCAGCTTACAGCCTCCAGAGTGATACTGGATACGGCAGCAATAAAGGTGAGAGCACTTTATTACAGTTCATCGTAGTTGATTTAGGGAAATAAAGTTTACCAGTTTATTAAGCACCACCCGAAAAGGCATGAAGACTTTATGTATTTGTCTACTGTTAGTTGTAACGAGTGTTCTGTGTACTTCGCTATGTATGTTGATGATAATGCAAGGGGGAGAGAGTTTATGGATATTATTTTAATGCACACTTTCACTGTGTTTTTTTAAGCTCTTACAGTTATTTTCTAGACTGAAAACGGACGCTTCATACTTTGTGTGAAGTACAATAAACATCATAAAACTCATCGGTAAAGTTTTGGCCATCATTTGGACAGGGTCCGGTACAACAGGCTTATACTAATATAGTGGATAAAACAAGAAGACAATATAAGTTATAACCATAATTAAACTAAACTATACCTGTTCTATCTCCATGCAGCATATATTTGCAGTTTCTGACATTATAGTGCATCCTCCTGACACTGGAGAATGAGCTCTTGAAGCTCCGCCCTCTTAGGCAGAGTGCAGCAGCTCATTTGCATTTAAAGGGCACACACTAAAACGCCACATTTTTGCTCACCCCCAAAAAGCAATTTTAACATACTGTAAAAAACGATCTGTGGGGTATTTTAAGCTAAAACTTAACATACACAATCTGGGGACATCAGAGACTTATTTTACATCTTGTAAAATGGGGCATAATAGGTCCCCTTTAATGTTAGTAAAAAAAAAAAAAAAATACAACTGATCATTGTTAGTTTTAGCTCAGGTTGTTTAATGATTACAACCTTTGATTTAGTAATGTTAATAAACATTAACTAAGATTAATAAAATGCTTTATAAGTATCTTTCATTGTCAGTTTGGTAATAATGAATTAGCATGTTAACTAATGAAGCCTTATGTCACTTAGTGTTACTGAACAATAACAAAAATAATCAGAACATTTTCAATCATTATAGGGCATGTTGTAGTCCAGATTAAAATATAAAAATGTTAAAGTTTGAAAATAAATAGCCTATTAAGTCTTTAAGTATTAAGTATTTGGTGCTGTGATGAACAACATTGCAAATACAAGAAAAACTGAATGGCTGTTTAAAGCATTTTAAATACTGTTCAGTAGGCAGCTGCTTTGTTTATGGGGTTTCTGGGGTAACCACTGCATTTCTGCTGTTCCATCAGCGCCATCTGCTGTCAGAGAGTGAACATGCACTTTTTTGATTCAGCGCGTGTCCCTCACTCGTTCCGCCATGTGCTTCTCATGCATGCTGGGCTTAAACATCTGAGCACCCGTGTCCCTTTGACGCAGAATACAACGGTTTTGTGCATTTTATACGGTTGATGGGGAAAGTATTCTTAAAATGTATTATAAAAATTTGAATAATTCGTAATAAATAATTATTTCCAGTATTTTTTAAGTGCCCACGATAACAATATTGTGCATATTTATTTTGTGATTTATCGTACCGCATGTCTAATAAGCACCAGTAAAACATTACATTTAGAGTTTGTAAAATCCACACTGATGTCAGACATCAATGGAAGCAACAATAACAAATGGCAATAACCATTATGTGTGTCTGTTAACAGCAATATCAGACACACATAATGGGCCTAAGAAACTATAAAGTTTACCCTATATTATTCTTCCAGCTCACCAGCCACTTACTTGCATATATTTCAGGAGAAACTGATGAATTCACGTGCTGTAAATCCGACTGACAGGACTCTGCGAACTGCAGGGCAAACTAAGATGGCGGCGCCCATCTCGCGTTATAGATCAAGATAAAGATCGTTTATAAAGGTTTTTAAATAACAAAACACACTCACTTACACATATTTGAGAATCGGAATATCAGATGACATGGTAAGCAAGTTTGTGAATATTTTAAATAAAAAAGGAAAAACAATAATAGCGATTGGTCATACATCATCATTGAAGTGCTCATCCGTGTGAAGACTGCGCAGTATGCACGAGCGCCAAGAGAACACTGTTGCACCACTGATAACAGTGGCAATGAGCACTCAACATGATTTCAAAAACAACACCTCCCACCGACAGATCGACATATACATCCGTGCCGTGAGATGTTTCAAAACGTGGTGGGGACAAAAAGTGGTGGCAACATGTCCCACCCGCAAATTACGCCTATGGGTAGGGATAATACGTGTAGCACACACTTTTATACATTTAGCTTTTCTATAGTAAACTTACAAATTCACAGTCCATCTACCATTCAAGTGGTTTTACAAGTGGCCAGGCCCCCCCACAAGCTACGCCCATTAACAGCATGTCCTGAAGGTACCTGAGAAGACTGAACACAGCACAAAACTTACAACTTTTGAAAACATTGACCAAATTTTGTTTTCTGTGTCATTACGTTCTTTGGCTTATGTCAAATCTGATATCTCGTTTTTCATCTTACATCATTTTGTTTGTCCGCCATTTTGAAGTGGATGAAAAACATTTTTTCACTACTCCTCCTACACAATTTGTCCAAAATCTGATCAGATGATCTTTGGACTGAGCTGCACAGAAATGACAGAACAGATTTTTGATATTTGCTACCATTCCTGAGAAATACCACTCTGAATTTGACCATGCCTGTTTTTTTTGTCAGGTCAAACATAACTTACATTAAAGGCCAAGTTACCTCAGCATGCTAACTGGTTAGTATTTAAACTAATGCTTTTGTGTGCTCTTTCTTACACTGAAAGCTTGGTGAATGTGCGTCAAATGAGTGGCACACAGTTATAAGCAAAAAGCCCTGAACCTTTCAGGTCATGGGTTCAAGACTCGAGTCCCGTGTGGAACATGCCCAGACCGCAAGTGTTCCTGTGGCCAGAAATGGTGCAAAAGCTGCTTCTGTTCAAGACATTGTGTCTTTTTGAGAACTATTTAATCTGATGCAATTAAATATAACATGCAGAGCATTTATATACAAAATCTTCATTTTAAGTTCATTCACACCTGAACTACTGAACCTCGACAGTGAGGTAATTCTGTGTCACTGGGTGGCGCATAGTAGCCGCGTTTCCACTGTCAGGGCCTAAAGCAGGTTGCTAGTGCATGCCAGATCTTGATCATGTGCTTGATCATGCCTCGTTGGGGCTTCCTCGGGGCCAACGGCCCGGGTTTTCGGCCCGCCGAATATCTTGGTCCAAAGCGGGCCAGCTCGGGCTTGAGGGAGTGGTTACGAACAAAGGTGGAGTTTATCTGTGTGTGGAAACGGAGGTGCCATGGATGATTACATGTAGGTTACCAGCTAACATCAGCATTAAAGACTTTTAAAATCATTTTAGCTCAAAACTCGCTTTCAGACAGCAGCGTGTGGATTCTGATCACCAAGACTATGCTCACTATTACCATAGTAAACATGGTAAATACGACGGGTTGAAGAAATCAGACAAATATACGTAGGCTATCACAATCATGTATTTATTTTATCTGTCAGCACGTCTCATCTCTCAACGGACTGATATCCATATTTAGCTCTGTATATTTCATAAAATAAAGCAACTCCATGTTTTCAGGATTCCTCTGTTTCTCTGTCACTGGAGAGAGTGCTAAAGCTCTCCAGGTCGTAATTTTTGGTGGAAAATTTGTAGAAATTATTATTCTTTGTAAATGTGATGTAAACATACTGTCCAAATAAACAGAAACAGACACGACTGAATAAGTACATGTGTCCTCTTTCTTTTGTGAAATAACAGTAAATACCACTTTATTTCTGTGACTAATGTTTAATCTTGATACAAATTAATTCATTATGATTCATTTGTCTGGTAAAACATTGATGCTTGGGTTTTTAAATTTTTAAGTAAACAACAAAATGCCAACAAACGCCTGCTTTAATCATGTTCACTTTACGATCTCGCTAGTTTTCAGTGATTTCTTTCTGATTATTTTTCTGATCAAATTTCCATTTGTTTGTGAAATGACGGGTTTGTGTGACGTTGTTCCAGAGAGGCGTGTTACGGGCGGGTTTTAGTGAAGCGCTGCGGAGCTTCTGGTCCGATGGTGGAAATGCAGGGTGATTTTGGGCTCGTGCTACAAGTCCGGGGCTATTACCCTAGCCTGGCCCGCTGAAAGCCCTGGCTCGCACTGGCCCGACAGTGGAAAAGCGGCTAGTGATAAATCATAAGCACCTGACCTGAAAATTATGCAACATTATAAAAGTGTGTGTATTTTACATTCTCACCTGTACTACTGAACCTATCTGTTTTTCATGTACATTCTATTTCTTTCTTCTCTTTGTGTTCTTCTAGCTCTGCACTGCTATTGCTGCCAATTCGGGGCTTGGCCCCGTATCACTGCTTGCAGCTATATTTTTTATTTAGTATTGTTCTGAGCAAGCTATTTCACATAACAGATATTTACATATAGTCCACACTACAAAATAATGCTAATAAACTAGTTCAAAAGTTTATTTTAATGTATGTTGTTGCCTGGATGATCCACAGCTGTTTTATGTTTTGTGATAGTTCTTGAGTCCCTTGTTTTTCCTGAGCAGTTAAACTGTCCACTTTCTTTCTCTTTTTCTTCTTCTTTCCAGCAACTTCTACATATGTGAACCCTTTCTAACAGTGACTGTATGATTTTGACATACACCCTTTAACAATGTGGACAATTGATGACTCAAATACAACCAATACAAAAGTGAAAACATTCACTGGTGCTCAAGAAGGCAACACAATGCATTAATGCATTTAGGGGCATATATGTAAACTTGAGTGCCTAACTGTTTTTATAACTATTTTTTATACATTTAAAAAATGTGTTGGACATTTTGTGGTGTTCTATGGCAAATTTAAAATCTCATTTAATGTGTGTAACCAAAGAAACCACAACCTGGTGTAGTTTGGGCTGGGCTGTGCTATATTTTGTCTGTCAGGCTGTTATAAACAGAGCACAAGAACAACCTGTCGAACCTGCAACCTTTCAGCAGCCCAGATGTTTAACAAATAAGCCACACCTCCTCCATGAAAATAATGAAGGCTAGCATCAACCTGAACTCCTCCTGTGTGGACTGTCTCCATGTTCCTGTGCTACATTTACAGCTTGCTTTACATCTAAAACACAGCTTAGCCCAAACTACAACAAAGATCCTCATTAGTTGCTCAAATTGCAACATGCGAAAATCAAAAGCTCAGTTCAACATGTAAAACAGTTAAGAGTCCAGCGCGATTTTCTCTGCTCAATGGACGTATAAGCCTACTTACATTTTATTTTCGTTGTTTTCTCCACTTCATTTATCAATATGATCAGAGACAGACCCACTTCCGCATGGACATCGAGTTTTCCTGCATCGGCATTTCAGACTGTCAAACCGTTCTGAAACACCAAATATGTAGAAAAGACTTCGGGACTGTGTGCCGGGATTTGACGATTATTATTATTATTATTAATCTGTTTATTTTTTATTCATTTATACTATTTACTTATTTACCATTTTCACCAATTTTAAAAGTCCTGTTGGTGGCGATAATGCGCTGAATAGCGTTCAATCTGAAGAAGAAGACTGTCAGACCGAAGTAATCAATACACGGTACTGAAAGTGGCCCTGCGTCTCAGTCAGCTCCCCTAGCTCACTAGGTCGTGAATCAGTATATCATGTAAATGAATGTGGCTGATTCCTTGATCAGTGCCCTGACTACTGAACTAGAGAGCTGTACTTCTCATTTCTTATTTGTGCACCCTCGTTTCCTTTCCTCGCGTCTCATCTCAACCCCCCATAGGATGTGAGGAGAGGTCAGAAAACGAGGACAGAGGAATCGAAGGAAATACTTTTATTATTATTATTATATTGCATCAAACAATGAACAGATACAAAGACAAAACAGACAGAACCTCTACAGGAATGAAATTACATAAAATCTTCATGTAAAGTTCCACAAACAAAATAAGAGAAAGGAAAAAAAGAAATAAATAAAAAATAACATCATAAACATATACAGAGGAAACATTATGCATCAGAGGCATTGGCAAACAAATCAAGATTTCAAAAATCTGTCACTTTTCTTGTTTTTAATCAATCTAAGAGATTTGAGAAATGTATCAACCTTAATTAAGAAATGTGAGAAAGTAGTCTGCGAGTTAAAGAATTTTTGCTTATGAATAAAAAATTTTCCAAACAAAATAAAAAAAAAAATTAACAATATAATTTATTAGTATTAGTACCTTTAGTATTAGTTGTACCTTTATAGTGACAAAGTATATCTTTTAATTGAAAGGATTTGGAAGAATCAAGATGCTTACCTACCTATATGAAGATATAAACTTTACCAAAAGTTTTGAGGTTTTTCACATTGGAAAAATAAATGCCACAGTTTCATTCACAGGATATATTTTATGTTTTTTATCATTTTATCTTAAAATGAAATTCTTTGGTCTTATTTGGAATGCAGTATTTATGAGGTAACAGCCAGGCTTCTTTCCAGTCTATAAATTCAATAAGAGATGCCCAATAAAATTTGCCTTTAGGAATGTTACATGTTTAATTTTGAAGGATTTGTCGAATATGCTTATTATTACATTTTTTGTTAAATATACTTATTCCATCTAAGATCAAATAAGGTTCTTTTGTGTCACTCTTAGTAAAAGTTAGATGACATGTAACAAGTTGAGTTAGACGGAAGGAACCGCTTTAAGCACTGCATTATATTCTTTAAATGGTAAGTGGAAATTATGAACAGACACAGTGGCAGCTGGTGCAAAAAATATTTGGGGGGGGGGGGGCGCAAAAAAAAAAAAAAAACAATTTAGAAATGCAGGAATGAATAGGCTAATTGTTAAATATCCATTTAACAAGTGATATAATAATGTATCTATCTAAAACATGGAAAATTCAGTATTTAAAGCATGCCATAGGGCTGAGATCTAAAAAATATATATATATATATTTAAGATCCTGCCCAATATTGTCATAGAAACAATGTTCATATTGAAGGCTATAAAACAAACATGAATGTAACTGTGTAGTATATGCTATAAATTATGTGCAAAAAAAAAGGGGTCAAATCACATTAGGCCTAGGCTACATTCTAAAATTGTACTTTTACAATCTAAAAACAAAATGTTTTTTGAAGCAGAAATTAAATACACTAAACTAAAAATGAAAATAAATAAAAACAAAAGAACAGACTAATAATTATTATTATTTTGATTACCCTAGAATAGTCACTTTACATAGTTACTGCTATCGTACAAATACACTTAGTTGTAAGTTCGAAATTCTACATATGACATAATTATGTTCGCCAACAAAAACAAATTTTCAACAAATATTTTGAGCAAAATGTATTTTACTCAGATTGAACTCCGTTCGGCGCTCGTTCACGGAAGTTTGTGCTTGCTGAAGGCTCGTGGGACTTCCGGCAAGATGGCAAATTGAGCAGTCGCTTTTTTCGGAACTCGTTCAAGTTAGTCCCAAAGTTAGTTTGAAGTAGTTGAAAGTCCATTGTGAAGAGGTGTCATGGATGCACAGAAACTAATTAAACCGGCCAAATTCATAAAGGGCTCCAAAGAAAAGAATATTCTGCGGGAAGTCGGTGGGAAAGGTGACTCTTGTGTTGTGGAGCACGACTATGTTATGGACACCGCTCAGTTAAACAAGAGGGACCGTACTATCGACTCCTTACCAACTACGCCAGTTAAAAATCCTGCAGAGAAAAAGTCCAAACCAGCTGATGACGGTGAGGATAGTGAAGTTTCCAACAACGCCATTTTACAGGCAATTTTGGGTCTTGAAAAAAGAGTGGATGAGCAACTAGCTGATCTGAAGGAGCAGACAAAACAAAGTAGCGTCATGATTGCTAGTTTAGCCAAAGCTGTTCAGTTCAACGCGGAGGAAATGAAAGAATGCAAAAAGAAAGTTGAAGATTTGAAGAAACAAAACGACCAGCTTTGTAAGGATAACGAGGATCTTAAAAATAGAGTGAGAGAGCAAGAGAGATACAGGATGAGGTGGTGTCTGCAGATTAAAGGTTTGGAAGAAAATAGAAATGAGAACATTCGAGAACAAGTCACCGAAATCCTCCGGAAAGTCGCACCAGATCTTGAGTCGAAGGTGGAGGATGCAGTTGACGTCGTTCATAGAACAGGGAGAAAGATGGATAACAAGATCAGACACGTTGTCATTCTATTTGCAAAGAGATGGGTGAAGGAAGAAATCTGGCGTCGGACCAAGAACTCGCAGGTCTGCAAGGATATAAAGGCATCCGCTTTGCTGAAATGTTGCCGCGGGAGGATTGGGAGGAGAGAAGACGCTTGTGGCCGCAAATTGAACAAGCGAGGCGCGCTGGAAAACTGGCTTTTTTTCGGGGTCCACATGGATACATAGACGGACGTCGGATTGGAGATTAAGGGTGAAGTAATTAAATATGACTGTGATATAATGGAAACGCTTGTAAAGGGACATTATAACTCTATTAAGGTTTAAGTTAAATCACTAACTGGACGGAGTAAACAAGGGTTACATTTACTGTTTACTTCTTTTCTTTTTGTGTTTGCTGTTCATGGAAAGTGTTGACATTTCTTTTGGTTCATTAAACGTTAGGGGCCTGAAAGACATTGTGAAAAGGAAAGCACTTTTTTTATTTTGTAAAAGGGCAAAGATCTCAGTGTTTATTTTTGCAAGAGACTCATTCGGCTGATGTAGATGTAGCTTTTTGGACTAACCAATGGGTAGACAAGATTTTATTTAACCATGGCTCCAATCGCTCGGCAGGTGTGGCAATTTGTTTTAATAGATGCCCTGGAGAAATTATAACGCATAGAAACGATGGAGATGGTCACTGGCTAACGGTGGTATTAAAGGTAGAAAGTCAGTTTCTTATTATAACAAACATTTATGGATATAATAATGACGGACAAAACAAGAAACTCATGGAAAAAATAACAAATGTGATATCAGAGCTTAAAGTGCGGTACCCCACTAGCTATATTTTAGTAGGAGGAGACTGGAACATGACTCCGGATGAATGGGTGGACAGGATGCCTCCAAGACTATGCAAACCAAATTGTAATGAGATTATTAAAAGTTTTACGACAGATAATAATTTAAGTGATGTTTGGAGGTGTCTCAACCCAGATGTTGAAAGTTACTCATGGTTTAAGCCCAATGGGGGTAACAAGTCCAGAATCGATTATTGGATGGTGAGTGATGACATTCTAAGAAATACTTTACGTTCTAGAATCACTAAAGCACCCTTGACTGATCATTGTTTCATAGATTTAGTTTTAGGAGTTAGGAATAAAGGGTATTGGAAATTTAATGCCAGATTGCTAAAGAATGAAGACTATTGTGTTCAGATTAGAGAATTGATAAAAGAAAATGAAGATAATGAATCGTTCAGAAATAATATGAGTAGATGGGAATTTATTAAGTTTAAGATAAGACAATTTACTATTAAATTTAGCAAAAAACTCAGCAGGGAAAAAAGGGAATATGAAAGCAATTTATTTCGAGAAATAAATATGTGCTGTAGTAAAGTAGAATTAAACTCTCAAGAGAAGAATAAACTAATGTAGTTACAAGTTAAATTAGATGATCTCTATCTTGAAAAAGCTCAGGGCGCCTTCATAAGATCAAGGGCAAAGTGGATTGAAGCAGGTGAAAAAAACTCAGCATACTTTAGCAATTTGGAAAAAAGTAGACAGTTAAAAAATTCTATTACAAGTCTAATAATTAATGGAATAGAAAATAAAGATACTAGAAGTATAGAAAAAGAGGTTTTCTCATTCTACTCTGAATTATATTCCTCTCGTTATTCGGCAGTTGATGCCAACATCCTGTTTGATAAGATTAAGAACTCCAGATCTTGCATTGATGACTCCTTTATGGATATATGTGACTCAGATTTTAAAATCGAGGAACTGGATTCAGTTATTTCTAAGATGGCCTTAAATAAATCCCCAGGGACAGATGGACTTACGACTAATTTTTATCATTCTTTTGGAAGGATGTAAGAAATTTAGTTTTTAAAGCTATTAAAGAATGTATAGAGGAAAAAGTATTATTGGCAACAATGAAGCAAGGATTAATTACCTTGATTCCTAAAGCTGGGAAAGACAGAAGGATATTAGACAACCTTAGACCAATCACTTTACTTAATACAGATTATAAGATTTTTTCAGGAGTGATTGCTGCAAGACTAAAAGAAGGCATCTCTTCTATAATTAGTGAGACACAATCTGGCTTTCTGAAAGGAAGGCTTATTCATAATAATATCAGACTTGTATTGGATTTGCTTGATTATAATCAGATGGTTCAAGAAAGGGGGTTTATTTTATTTCTAGATTTTTATAAAGCATTCGATTCTGTCGAACACTCTTTTATTTTAAAGACTTTAGATTATTTCGGTTTTGGAAGAAAATTTATAGATATGATTGGAATGTTATAATGGAATTAATAGCTCTGTTGCTTTAGGACATGGCACTTGTTCTAGATTTGAGATTAGGAGGGGAATTCGACAGGGGTGTGGTAGCTCACCATTACTGTTCATAATGGTCGCTGAAATTTTAGCTATTTTAATTAAAACCAGTCATATTGAAGGTCTAAATATGATGGACAGACAAATTATAATAAGTCAGCTAGCAGATGACACAACTTTATTCCTAAAAAATGAAGAGCAAATTCCCTTAGCACTGCAATTTATTAATCAATTTTCAAAAGCATCTGGTTTGCAGCTGAATATGAATAAATGTGAAATTATGGCATTACATGATTATCATTCGCATTCCTTATACAACATAAAGATTAAAAAGGAAGTTAAATATTTAGGGATTATTATCTCTAAAGATAAAGCAACAACTGAAAATATGAATGTTTGTAACAATGTGGACAAATGTAAGTCTATTCTTAATAGGTGGTTGCAGAGGGATGTCTCAATTTTTGGGAGAGTGTTATTATCGAAAATGGATAGTTTGTCTAGACTTATTTACCCGGCTTTCTCATTACCCATCTCATCAAGAATGATTAAAAAGATAAACACTGTTAATTTTAAATTCATATGGAAGAAATAGATGTCAATATATAAGAAAGATTGATTTGGTTAAAAACTATGAGGACGGGGGGTTGAATGCGATTGATTTTGATATTATGAATGGTGTCCTGAAGCTGAAGTGGTTAAAGTCTTATCTGACAAATAGAAATTCCTTTTGGTTCACTGTCCCAAATATGATTTTTAAAAAAAATGGGTGGGATAGACTTTCTCCTGCGCTGTGACTTTGAATGTAGCTCATTACCGATTAAACTCTCTGCTTTCCATCAGCAAGTACTTCTCTATTGGAAATTAATCTATAACCATAATTTTACGCCACATAATACTCCAGTCTGGAATAACAGGTACATACGGCTCAGCAGAAAATCTGTGTATATAGAGGAATGGAGATCCAAGGGCATTTGGGCTGTTGCACATTTTATGGATGAGACTGGAAACATGTTACAACATGAGGAATTCTGTAAAAAATATCAACTTCAATGTAATGTTAAGTATTATGACAGAATTCTAAAAGCCATACCAAGTTCTTTGAGAGCAATGGTTAGAGAAGACACTCGATACTCTGCCGTCTCCCCTGTCCTTAGTCAGCTCTGCATTGAAGGTTTGGATTTTTGTGATTTTAAATGTAACAACAAAGTAATTAAGAATCTTCTGATTAAAGAATATTATCCCAACCCAGTAAAAAGGTTTTACATACTTAAGGACTTTGAAGTGGAAAAAATTAAGAAAATAAAGGAAAAATTACATTTCATTTCCACTCCCACCTAAAATAAAAGAAGTCAACTTCAAAATCTTAAATGAAATCTACCCAACAAACGAATTCTTGAGATTGAGATTCAATCTTGATCTAAATAATTGTGTCTTCTGTGTAGAAAACATTGAATCGTTAGAACACCTTTTCTTTTACTGTGACCCAGTCCAATTTTTTTGGAGAGAAATGCAGAGTTGGCTAATGTCCAGGGAAATTGTATTGTCTTTATCTGTGAAGACAATTATTTTTGGTGTTTTTGATGAAAATAAGAATGTGGACTTTGTACTTAATTCTCTTTTGTTATTTGGTAAGTTTTTCATTCATAAATGCAGGTATTATAAAACCAAACCTACTTTGACTCATTGGAGGAATGAGTTGAATCTTCTAAGTAAATCTCTTAAACTTGTGGAGGAAAGGAAAGCCCTTAAATTATTTGCTTTACTTGAATCATTTAAGTTAATTTGAAATGGCCCTGTTAAATTTTGTTAATTTGTTATGTTTTTATTTATTTATTTATTTTATTTTTTTATTATTTTTTTTTTACTGCTTTTTTCTTGTTTTGTGGCTGTATCTATAATCTTAGGTATGTTTTGTATGGTATTGTTATTGCTGATTCTGCTCAATCTTTACTGCAGTATACGAGAATATGCTTAACTGGTTAATGCCTTGTGTGTTTGTAATTATTTTCATTTAATAAAGGGGAAAAAAAAAAAAAAAAAGCTTGCTGAAGGCTCGTCCACGCCTGACTGCAAAATGGAAATATTTTCTCGACTTTTACAGATGGAGAATATGTCTGTGAAATGTAAATTATGCACTGAGGAAATTATTAAATGTCACTTCAGCTTAAAAAAAATTATTAATAGAGGTATGTTTGTTTCCACCAATCGCTGCACAAGTTAAGGTTACGTATGATGACGAAAGCACGTTAGTGCGAGCCCTCCTGGAACCCATAGAGATTGCATTGCAGTGCCTGCAGTTCGAAAAAAAAGTTCTTTGAATGGAAGTCTATGGGAGCAGTCGGGGCAAATCCCCGCCAGACTGAAATGCCCAAAAAGAGGCGGTACTCCACAGAGCGTGACTCGACGCTAATTGGACTATATCCAGAGGCAGAACAAACAGCCTAGCAGTGACAGCTAGCGTACTCTGTGGTTGAATGTGATTGAAAAATCCGTCCCTTTCTCACTTTGGTGGTGCGTCGCCCTATTGCCCTAATGAAGAAACCGCCCCTGAACAGACATAAACTCTTCATAAGACAAAAAATGACCTGATTTATCAAAAATTGAAAGTATTCCAATTATATTCCTGTTAAATCATGTAGAGAGAAAAATAGATTTATTCCTAATCATTATATCGGAGCTGTTCCACAGAAAGGTTTTATGTGGTGAAAAAATTGTGGGTGTAGCATAATTTCCAAGCAAGAAGAGCCTGCTGATGTAATTTGGACAGTACTGGCAATCTATTAGGTAAGTAGTTTCATTTTAATAAAAAGGGAAGGCCACCAATTTTTGTAAAAATATGATTTGGGATTAAAAAAAAACATATAGAACTGGGATTTGTTAAACATATTTTAATCCAATTTATCCTAAAGGTGTTCACTCTATCACCAAAGTCTAACACTTCAAGTCCACTTTTTTTCTGACTATTTGAAAGGACTGTTTTTTTAAGCTTACGAGGTTTGTTTTTCCATATGAAGTCTAGAAAAAGTCCTTAACAAAAAGAGAAAGAGAAGTATATGCAAAACGAGATAATCCTTCTGCTTTGGACAAAAGAACCCTCCCATAAAGGGAAAGGTCTCTTTGGAGTCAAAAATTAAAGATGCTTTTAGTTTTTTTGACCCTGCCAGTAAAATTAAGTTGTCTGGTTGCAAAATTTTTTGTTAAATAAATACCCAGATAGTTTTTACAGAGATACCATCAATTAAAGAATCATCACTTTTGTAGAGTGTCATTATCTCACAATTGGACATATTCAGTTTCAATCCAGTCATGAAAACTGCTCAATTACATTTATAGCCTTTGTTAACTTACTTTGTGAATTGATCTTTTAAAAAGAGAGTCGTGTCATCAGCCAACTGAAAGATTTTAATTTTAATCAAAGATGGATATACCTTCTAAGCTTTGTTCATGGATAATACTTAACGATAATAGTCCTGTAACTAAAATAAATAAAAAGGGCGATATTGGACAGCCCTGTCTGACACCACAGGTGATAAAAATCCTTTTAGATGTACTGAAACTAATTAAGACAGAGCTGCTAATATCTCTATAAAACATTTCAATAACATTGATAAAAAAGTCACCAAAACCAAATAATCTGAGAGTCTGCAAAAGAAACCCATGCTCAAGGGTGTCAAAAGCTTTATACAAGTCTAAGAAAAGAATCATAGCTTTAGAATGTACGAAATCTGCATAGTCTAAAAGATCTAAAATAAGTCTTACATTGTTACTGATGTGCCTATCTTTTATAAAACCTGATTGTGTCTCAGCAACCAACTGATCAAGTTTGACCTTTAATCTGTTAGCAAATACCAAGGCTAAAATTTTATAATCGATGGTCAGGAGTGTAATTGGATGCCAATTATCTATTAGAAGTGTGTTCTTGTCCGATTTGGGAACAAGGGAGATGACAAGGGAGATGACTCCGTAATTTCCTTTGAATTAATACATTCTTTATACATACAAAGCAATGGTTGTTTGATTAATTCCCAAAAAATGAATATAAAACTCAACAGTTAGTCCATCGTTGCCTGGAGATTTCCTTTCTTCATAGAGAGAAGCGCTATTCGAACTTCCTCAGTTGTCACATCAGAATCACAAAAGGCTTTAAAGTCATTATCAATAATTGGAATATGAGCTTGAACCTTCTTTATAAAATTGTTGCAATTATCTTTATTAAACACAGATGTGTAAATGTTTTTAAAGAAATCTGTGACAAATTTAGATATTAGGATTTGTGCAATTGACACCATTAATATTAAGAGCAGTCAAGGAATTTCTTTTGCAGTTCCTTTTCTCTAATGGAAAAAATAGCTAGAATTCACTTCTCCTTCTTCCAGCCATTTAGCCCTGGACCTGACAAAGGCACCTCTAGCAATATTTAGATATGTTTGATTCATTTGTAGATGTAGCTCCCTTAATTCTAGCTCCTCTTCCTGAGACAGATTACCTGTCAGTAAAGAATTTATTCTTTCCATTTGTTCAGTTTTTTTTAATTATATTATTTATTATTATTTTATGCTTTTAAATCTTTACTTCTTTTTATAGTTATTTGTCTAGCTCTGTATTTAAAAAATTCACATTTAGCTATATTCATTATGAATTTTATAAGGAAACATACATTAAATTTCCAATAACCATGTAACTTCGGACTCTCATCATTACAACCTAATTTTAACATTATTTGTTTGTGATCAGAAAGAGGGGCGAACGAATGAGATACACTTTTCACAAACTGTAGTGCTGATGAGGAAACTTAAAAGAAATCAATTCTAGATTTCAAAGACATTTTACTATTTGACCAAGTGAAGTCCTGTGTGACAGGATGAAAAAACGCCAAGGAGGGAGAGAGAAGAGCATACTGATAAAACATTATTAGAATTAAAATTAATATTGAGACCTTCATGCTTCTAGGAGGAAATCTGTCCAGTGTGTCATCTAAACATTAAAATCACTGCCTAAAATTAGAAAGGACCCTGGGTATTTATTATGTATTTCTGTCAATTTGCAAGTAATTTGAGAGAATAATATTTTGTTAGCTGAAAAGGAATTACAGCCATATAAATTGCAAATAATAAAAGTTGAATTATCTTGCTTTAGTGAAATAATGATCCATCTGCCTTCATTTGAAGATAATACCTGCAGAATTTGCCCCTTAAATTTGTACAAAAGAATTGAAACCCCAGCAGAGTGATTAGAACCATGGCTACAATATATTTTAAATTACTCCATTGATTCTTCCAGAATTTAACATCCAACTCACAGGAAAGTGTTTCCTGAAGGAAAATGAAATCAGTTTTGCAGCTTTTACAAAATAAAAAAATAGCTTTCCTCTTCACCACATCTCGAAGGAAATACTCTATTTGTATATTGGAATGTTCTTGATCACTCGAGCGTCACTTCAAAGAGTCATCAGCTGCGCTCGAGGGATCTGCCCTCATGTTGTTAAAGTTTGGTTAATTAAAAAAAAAAATCATAATAAATATTAATAACGCAAGGTGCCTCATTGAAATATGTGAGATATAAAGTTTATTTACAGTTTTTTTCAATTGCTAACAAGCGTTTACCAACACTTAAAGTATTTTTTCTAAACTCTTAACACAGCAACACACATACAGTACATCACACAATTAGCCAAATTTTCTGCCCAAAACCATATTTTGTTAAATAAACACAAACTGTACATTTCAAAATGCTAAAAACCTTTTTCAACACATACTAACTCTATCAAAACACAGCAAACCTGATTCAAAATCGAGTCGTTCTGTCAAACACTAACACTAGTTTTCTATCCAACATGAACATATAATCAATCAAAGTACAATGATTGCCAAAATACTAACAGTTGATGGCATTACGAAAACTGCATTACTTGTCGTGTTTCAGTTCTACCTGGAGAAAATATGAAATCCATTGTTTTTTATAATTCATTTTCCTTTTACTGCATTAATATTAGAATGTTTACATGTAAGCCATTCTACATTTTTGGTTGAATGTTGAATGTGTGCATTCTTGGAAACAGAAGTGAATGAGTCATTACTTTATAGAATGTGCAGTAGAAAAAAGAAGACGAAAGTAACAGAAATGGTCAAATGTGTCCCCTATCCAGAACTTCAGTGTCCCTCTGTTGAAATCTCTTTCTGGGGTTGGGTGTGTGGTGTTGATGGTGCCCTCATAGAGGGTGGGATGGTGTCCTCTTGTTAGCTAGTGCCCTATGCAGACCACATATTTTGTAAATATAGAACAGTGGTAGTGGAATCATTGTAGTAAAATCGTTGAATATAAAGCTTTTACTGAAATGAAAACATGAAATTGCTGCCATTGATCAACAACAAATCCAACATGGTCTTTGGTTACTGTTGAAGCTTTTTTTCCACCACAGTATAAAAAGTATAAATTGTGATATATAAATTATAGGAATTGAGAGAAAAAAGTCAGAATTGTGAGATAAAAAGACATAATTACCTTTTTTAATTTCTATTCATGGCAGAAATAAGCTTTCATAGGTGAAAAAAAGATGCACAGTCCAGCACACATTCTTCCTCCCTCTCCTCTACCTCTTATTTTCCCTTATCCTGATCCAACTTCTCCTCTTCTCCTTCTATTTCTCTTCCTTACCCAGACTTTTTTTTTTTTTTTTTTTTGCTCCTCTGTGTGTTCTTCATACACTGAACAAATCCAATTCAGAGAGTCCTATTTACTGTGTGTCCATGTAATGGAAAGAAAGTGAACACCTGACTCTGCCTCCAAGATGGAATCTGCTATCATATGTCAGTGATCTAAAAATGCTTATCAATTGTTTCAGTGTTTGTTTTATATTTTTTTTCAATACTGTTGAGCTGCTGTTGTTGCAAAAGTATAGGTTTTATACTATATTTAATGATTGGAACATTGGGTCTTCATTTCTGACTTGCTGTGTTTAAGCATTTGCAAATACAAACCCGATTCCAAAAAAGTTGGGACACTGTACAAATTGTGAATAAAAAAGGAATGCAGTAATTTACAAATCTCATAAACTTATATTTTATTCACAATAGAATATAGATAACATATCAAATGTTGAAAGTGAGACATTTTGAAATGTCATGCCAAATATTGGCTCATTTTGGATTTCATGAGAGCTACACATTCCAAAAAATTTGGGACAGGTAGCAATAAGAGGCCGGAAAAGTTAAATGTACATATAAGGAACAGCTGGAGGACCAATTTGCAACTTATTAGGTCAATTGGCAACATGATTGGGTATAAAAAGAGCCTCTCAGAGTGGCAGTGTCTCTCAGAAGTCAAGATGGGCAGAGGATCACCAATTCGAAAAATAGTGGAGCAATATCAGAAAGGAGTTTCTCAGAGAAAAATTGCAAAGAGTTTGAAGTTATCATCATCTACAGTGCATAATATCATCCAAAGATTCAGAGAATCTGAAACAATCTCTGTGCGTAAGGGTCAAGGCCGGAAGACCATACTGAATGCCCGTGATCTTCGGGCCCTTAGACGGCACTGCATCACATACAGGAATGCTACTGTAATGGAAATCACAACATGGGCTCAGGAATACTTCCAGAAAACACTGTCGGTGGACACAATCCACCGTGCCATTCACTGTTGCTGGCTAAAACTCTATAGGTCAAAAAAGAAGCCATATCTAAACATGATCCAGAAGCGCAGGCGTTTTCTCTGGGCCAAGGCTCATTTAAAATGGACTGTGGCAAAGTAGAAAACTGTTCTGTGGTCAGACGAATCAAAATTTGAAGTTCTTTTTGGAAAACTGGGACGCCATGTCATCCGGACTAAAGAGGACAAGGACAACCCAAGTTGTTATCAGCGCTCAGTTCAGAAGCCTGCATCTCTGATGGTATGAGGTTGCATGAGTGCGTGTGGGCATGGGCAGCTTACACATCTGGAAAGGCACCATCAATGCTGAAATGTATATCCAAGTTCTAGAACAACATATGCTCCCATCCAGACGTCGTCTCTTTTCAGGGAAGACTTTGCATTTTCCAACATGACAATGCCAGACCACATACTGCATCAATTGCAACATCATGGCTGCGTAGAAGAAGGATCCGGGTACTGAAATGGCCAGACTGCAGTCCAGATCTTTCACCCATAGAAAACATTTGGCGCATCATAAAGAGGAAGATGCGACAAAGAAGATCTAAGACAGTTGAGCAACTAGAAGCCTGTATTAGACAAGAATGGGACAGCATTCCTATTCCTAAACTTGAGCAACTTGTCTCCTCAGTCCCCAGACGTTTGCAGACTGTTATAAAAAGAAGAGGGGATGCCACACAGTGGTAAACATGGCCTTGTCCCAACTTTTTGAGATGTGTTGATGCCATGAAATTTAAAATCAACTTATTTTTCCCTTAAAATGATACATTTTCTCAGTTTAAAAATTTGATATGTCATCTATGTTGTATTCTGAATAAAATATTGAAATTTGAAACTTCCACATCATTGCATTCTGTTTTTATTCACAATTTGTACAGTGTCCCAACTTTTTTGGAATCGGGTTTGTAAGATGAGAAAGATTCATGATTTTGGTATGGGGTACGCTTAAATGAAAAGAAATTTTAAGCATTTTAGAAACGTGTTAATTGACTGCATTTTGTGTGAAAACGACATGAATTGTGTTAATGGTATGGCCACAACAGACGGATGTTGTACTAAATGTGTTTAGAGTTATGAAAATGTGACTAAAGATTGGACAAAAGTATGTTAGAAATTAAAAAAAAAGGTAATTTTATTTTATTTTTATTTATTTTTTTAAGTTTTTAAATGTTCTATAGTTTTCATTAAGGATGGTATGTTGTTCACGTTTTTGAAAGTCAAAAGCTTATTAATGATTCAGTTTCATTACTGATACCCATCCTAAGATGCTGATATCTGTAAATTCTTTAAAAATATATGTTTTAACAGAACATAGGTAAATGGTTCAGGTAAAAATGGTTCAGATTTTGTCAAACACTGGACTTATACATACAAACTAGTCTGTGAATTCTGTTGCTAAATATAATATATCACAGAGAGGACAGATTCTTGTTTTGATATGGATTCAAGGTGAGAAAGAACATTTTTTAGACAGGATTTCTTACTAAATAACAGAAAACACTTTCAATACAGAGCCAAATAAACCCTTGAATGTACTTGGCATATCAGTAAAAATGTGGACATTGCACCATATGGGATTCAAAAATGGGATTTGTCAACTTTTAATTGCTCATCACACAGTGCACCACTCAGTTGACGCACATTAACCAGGCTGCTGAGGAGAGCTTCCAAGGTAAGAATGAGCACACAAAAACATTACTTAACACTGGTTAGCATCCTAAGCTAACTTATCCACTAGGCTAACTATGGCCACATTAGAAAGAATGGACAAAATTTAGCATGCTAACCAATTAGCATGCTAAGCTAACTAGCATTAGATAACAATCACAGGCACGGTCAACTTCGGAGAGGTATTTCTCGGGAACGGTAACGAATATCAAAATCCATGCGCCTTGGTCCAAAGATCATCTGATCAGATTTTGGACAAAATTTGCCAGAGGAGTAGCAAAAAACTGTTCCCTTTCAGTCGGTCACGTTCGACGTACGTCAGTAGTGACCGATGAATTGGGATATTGCTAGAGAGCCCTATCAGCTTCGAGTGAACTAAAACAAGCCAATGGAATTGGTGTGCGATATTTGCATAATGCGCACCACCTCCGACAGGTGTATATAAATAGGAAGCAGATGCAATCGCACTCTGTCTTTCGCTTCGGAGCCAACAGTTGGTGTCCAGCTTTCAGACTTCACAAGAGTGAAACTAAACAGCCTTCTTGAAGATTCAGCGTCTGTTTGTGTTGGTGTTAAGGCACAACAGCGAGGTCGCGAGCTTCCCGGGGAGCCTGAGCTTAAGCTCTCAACTGCTGTTTTAACAACAACTGAATTTCCCATATATAAAACGCAGTTGTCTGTTGCGATTTGGGCCGGTTCCTCCCAGTGTGTTCGGGGAGTGGTGTACCCTGAACACATCGCGTCACTCCCTGTGTGCTTCAGCACGAGAGAGCTGACTCTTCCCCTTCTAAAAGAGCTTTACAGACAGACACTGCATCTTTTTCAAGACGTCATTCTGTCTGTGCGTTTCTGGAGGCGGTTGTTTCCTATCCTAACTGACGGCCAAAATCACTTTCTCTCATGTCTGCTTAGCGTGCTGAGACTGTGTTTGTGGGTGGTTCATACTCTCTTGTGAGAGTATGCCCTCGTCGGCGCGCTGTTCGTCTCACCTTTCTCGTAAGGGCTTGAGCGCTCAGCGCCGTATGCCGTCGAGCTGCCGGCTGACAGCGCGCGTTGCCATGGCAACCCAGCGCGTTGTCCGGCGCTCTAGATGCGCGGTCGAGACTCGAGTGCCTTAATTGAGGTGGAGTCCCCTCACTTATTCCCCGATCTAGTTTATTTTTCTGAATCAGAAAAGTACTACTTTGGCGAATAAGCCTGGGTGACCAGAGGATCACAGTGGGGCAATACCCGCCGAGCCATTCTCCGTGGGCCCCCCACTCCTCTAATGCATCACAAACATGTTGTGACTGTGTTCGTGGGTGGTTCATGTTTAATGACAACATGGCCACGTCGGCGCCCAGTGCGCCATGTGTCGTCCAGTTAGACGGCCACGTTCACTGTCCCACATGGCTGGTAGCTTCTGGGTGGATTGCTGGTCCTTCTCATGGGGGACCTAGCGTCTAGTCAGCGCTCCAGCAGAGGATCAGATGTCGACTGCTACATTGGAGAGAGGGTTGTTGGGCTCTGGACATGAAGATGAGGCTGAGAGTTCCACGGTTGTGATGTGCTCATGCTGAATCAGATTCAGACTTAACAACCGTGCTTCCCGGGCCCCTGGGGGCGCCGTGTGACGCGTGCTTGCCTTGCCCCGCCCCCTGTCCTTAGCCCGGATGTGCAGTAAAAACTTGCCAGTTTGGAAGCCTTTTTTGGTGTCAAATATGGAACGCCAAAAGGGCTATAATCTGCATTAAGTTTTTTCTCTCTCACTACCCTCTGTGGTGGCGTGGCAGTGCTACGGGCACACCACCTCTGCCCCGCATGGGTCTTGGCTCCCGGCGAGTCCGTCGAAGGCCAAAGCACTCATTGCATATGGGTAGTTCTGAGTCGGGGTTGAGCTACGCATGATGCAAGTCATAGCGCAGGCCCCTGGCCAGACAATGTTCACCATGGTGGTCCAGAAACACCCCTGGCCAGTCTTGCAGAGGTGTCATCGTCAAAGTACGCTTTCTTGATGCTCTCATCTCACAAGCTGGCCTAAAACCCAGCCCGCTCAGCGCAGCCAACCCAGTTGGCAAGCGAGACACGGTCCTGGAGAAATGGCGACCTGGAGCTGAGGTAAACAGTTCTTCAGGGGGTGATCCTCGCATCGCTCCCTCCCCGGAGGAGGGCTGGGTGGAGAATTTTGGTCTGTTCCGCCGCTGGCTCTCCGGAGTCCAGTGGTACCCACGAAGTAGAACTGTTATCTGATCCTCCAGGTCCCAAGAGGGTGTGGCTGGCAGTGTGCAAGGCCCTGCCTCGCCACTCTCAGCCCCCTCTCACTTCACCAGCAGGTTCCAGTGTGATGGTTCAGGCTGCACTCCATGTGCTGTCTCCCATTCACACTGCTACCTCACAGAGTCTGACCACACTCTGGGCCACAACCATGCCATCTGAGTCGGGTCCCCGTACTCTGCTTGCGGCTGTCAGCGTGCGAGGCCCCCACCTTGCCACGCGCAGCCCCTTCTCACATCGCCAGCAGGTGCTAGTGTTATGGTACAGGCTGCGCCCCATGTGCTGTCTCCCATTCACACTGCTACCTCGCAGGGTCTGACCACACTCCGGGCCGCTTCCATGCCGTCCGATTCGGGTCCCTGTACTCTGCCTCGCTGCCCCATCCCCGGTATGTCTGTGGTGCCTTTGGTACTGCTGGCTCGGTGTCTGGAAGCATGGACAGCGCTTTCCAGCCCGTCCCGCTGGCTTATTCGTACTATCAGACTCGGCTATGCGATTCAGTTCGCCCGGCGTCCCCCGGTTTTCAGGGGTGTCCACTACACTCAGGTGTCACTGGACAACGCACCTGTTCTCCGGGCGGAGATTGCTGTCCTCCTGGCAAAGGATGCAATCGAGCCGGTCCCTCCAGCCGCTATGAAGTCGGGGTTCTACAGCCCCTACTTCATTGTACCCAAAAAGGGCGGTGGGCTACGGCCAATCCTGGATCTGAGCGTCTTGAACTGGTACCTTCACAGGCTGCCGTTCAAGATGCTCACGCAGAAGCGCATTCTCGAATGTGTCCGTCCCCAGGATTGGTTTGCAGTGATAGACCTGAAGGACGCATACTTTTATGTCTCAATTTTGCCTCACCACAGACCCTTCCTACGGTTTGCGTTCGAGGGTCGAGCATATCAGTATAAAGTCCTACCCTTCGGGCTGGCCCTGTCACCCCGCGTCTTTACGAAGATTGCGGAGGCGGCCTTTGTTCCCCTCAAGGAACAGGGCGTTTGCATCCTCAACCACCTTGATGACTGGTTGATCCTGGCCAGTACGAATCCCAGGGCGTGCCTTGCCCACTTGGGTTGAGAGCCCACTCCACCAGAGGATGGCCTCTTCCTGGGCGCTGGCTCATGGCGCCTCGCTGACAGATATCTGTAGAGCTGCGGGCTGGGTGACACCTAACACGTTCGCTAGATTCTATACGGATATGGTTACATGTAGAGCCGGTATCTTCCCGTGTACTCGCTTCCACTAGCCGGTAGACGTGTTGAGCCTGCTCTAAGTGTCGGCTTGCAATGGCATTCCCGCCCCCTGGCCCGCATACGTGCATCTTTGACTCCAGTCGCGTTCCCCGCTTGGCGAACCCTGTCGAGTTCCTCCGCCTCCCCCTTCGGCTCAGACATTGCGGAGTGTCTGATGCCAGGCCAACATCCGTCACTGACGTTGTCTGTTGGCTGGGAACGGGCCTCCTCTCATTCACAGCGCAGACACATAATAAAGCCGCCTTTGACATACAAGTGCCAAAATAACCTCCTTTTCGCGGTTTATTAATGGTCACATACACTCAGAGAAACAATATCACAATGCCCATCTTGGTGAGTATGAATGTAAAACAGTTCAGGAAGGATGTGTCCGTGCGTTCGTCAGGTCTTAAAGGGACAGTAGCCGAATAAACGTGCTGCTCTCTATGTTGTTATTGTTAATCAACAGACAAAGATTAATTTCTGATTAATTTCTGTAACTTTAATTGATTAATCTGTATTTAATTTTTATAATGAAGATTATCCAATGTTATTTTACATTTGATTAGCCTACTTTGTTTTTTATTCAGTTTCTTACCTGATTACTACAGTTACCAGACCTACCTAAAAATAATTTCTATCTTTATTCTATTGTATTTGTGCTATAGTTAGTAATTTGTTCATTTGTTCTTATTTTGTCACTGTTTACTTGTCTTTTTTAAATTCAATTTACCATTTGAAATCAAGCTTCCTTGTGCTGTGTGTAATATATTGTAACAAAATTACCCCATTGTAAAAAATACATTGAGTTAGCAAATATTTGTGAGATAGTTGTAATGGTAACTGATCAACGTTTATTTATGAGAAAAGCTTAAAAGCTTTATCATATAAAGTGATCTCTTCAGAAGAAATTTTTGACTAATAATAAATAAAAAATAATATTAAAAATATCTATATGACAGTATATACATTGTTTTTTATCATATCGAAGTTAGAAATTCCAGTATTGTGACAACACCAGCCTATATATTTACTCCACAAACTAACTCTACAAACATGGAAAAGAGTGATAGATTGACCTCTCAATGAGGAGAAAATCCAGCGTGACTTTGAACAGACCAAGCAAAACATGATTATTCGTTCAAACAATTATATAAAGCTATTCAAAACATTATTTCAATGTAAATTGTGATAATCATCATTAATAATCGCAATTACAATTTCAAGGGAATAAGTTTGGGGAGTAAAGGCAAAACACACAAGATAAAGTACCTTCAATGACCTTAGATGGTGATATTGTTTCTTTATAGCAGAAACAAACTGCTGCAGAAAAAGTTAGGTACGGCAGTTCCCCTGCCATATTTCTTAACACTTCACTTATTTTCTTACTTAACTCTTCAATGTCTTCAATATCTACCATTTCAAACATATTATTATGGCACAATTCTTTAAAAAGCTCTCAATTGGCTGCATTAAATTTCCACCTTGGAATTCTTTCCACCAAGGTTTGTATAATATCCACACCAGTTTGACACCATATAGGATAGTGATCACTTCCCAATGTACTTTGTTTACTTACATTCCATTCACATTCACATTCCTATATCTCACACCTTGTTTTATAAAAGGTATAGCTACCCCACCTCCATTACCTTGTTTCCTATCTTTCCTAATTAATATATATCCTTGTAAATCAAAATTTAACTGAGGTTTGAGCCATGTTTCATGTATACATATTATATCAGGTCTGTTATCCAGATCAGAAATTAATTTTTTAAACTCTTGCCCATTAGCTTCTCGCATTCCACTGAAATATTAAAAGCACCATTATGAACCACCACATCCTGACTATTTTTTGATTGCATCTAATCATTTCCACCGAAATGCCCTCGATCTCTAGATATTTTTCAGCTGCTTTGATTATAATTCTGATTCTTTCTGTCCGGCTTTCAGTTTGTGCTGAACAATTCACTACTTCAGCTATAAAAGTTACAAATGCTACATTGTTCTTAATCCCAAAGTTCTCTTTAGATTATTCCTTTGCCATATCCGTCTTTTGTTGAGGGATTCCTTTACCATTATCTCCTGATTCCAAAGTCTTTCCTACCCTCTTTAGAGCCTCTGAATATGACAGTCCTTCCTGTATTCTGACATTTTGCACTTGTGCCGCATGCTTCCTCACCTTGCATCCTCCATATCCTGCACTATGATCCCCTCCACAATTACAACACTTTGGATTAACTCCTTGCCCGCATTTGCCATATTCGTGCTCTCCGCCACATCTTGCACACCACTGTTTACCTCTACATACAGCTGCTACATGTCCAAACTTTTGGCATTTGTAACATCTTAAAAGATCGGGTACATAAGGCCTAACCGAGAAGCTCATAAATCCTAAAAAGACTTTACTTGGCAACTTATCCTCATCAAAATGAATCACCACTGAGAGGCTATCTCCCCTTTCGTTTTTTGTTTTATTGCATTTCATTCTTTTTCACATCAATTACTGTGTCTCCCGTAAGACCTCTCTTAATCTTTTCAACTGTTACATCAGTGGGGATACCTGTTATTACTCCTTTGACCCATTTCATTTCTCCTGATACTGAACAAATCACACCTTGTCCCATGATTGATTTAATTCCTAGAACCTTTTTTTTGTTGCCTACTGTCCTTACAATATATTAGCAATCTACCATCCCTCAACTTCTTCACACTTTCAACTAGTCCTATCATTTCCTTAATTGCTTTAGATAACTTCAGCAGATTAATGATACTAAATGACCGGGCAGCAAATTTCATCAGCACCTTAAACTCTTCTTTTCTTCTTCTTGTCATATGTATTCAGTTTTCACTGTCAGTATGCATTACTCCTGCTTTTCTTTCTTTTCTCTGATTTTCTACTATACTCCATTCATTATTTTCATTCCATCCACACCAAGAATTTCATCCTCCATTTCCGGATTGCTTCCAGAATCTATGCCACTTCCTGCCATGCACACTCTAGTCACAGATCAGCTGTTCCCAAAACCGCTACAGAGCCACCATTACCTTGACCAACCCATCATTTTACCAACAAATGGAAGTTTTATCAGAAAACTAATCAGAAAGAAATCACTGGAAACTAGCGAGATCGCAAAACAAACACGATAAAGAGGCCGTTTGTTGACATTTTGTTAAGATTTATAAACCCATGCATTGATGTTTTACCACAGTTTTACAAAAATAAGTGAAACATTGATCATAATGAATTAATTTGTGTGAAGACTGCACATTAGTCACAGAAATAAAGTGGTTTTTACCATTATTCCACAGAAGAAAGAGGACATGCGTACTTATTCAGTTGCATCTGTTTCTGTTTATTTGTAGTCACAGGACAGTATGTTTACATCACATTTAGAAAGAATGATAATTTCTACAAATTTTCCACCAAAAATTTGACCTGAGGAGCTTTAGCACTCTCTCTAGTGACAGTCACAACAGTAATATTTTCAGTCAGAGAAACAGAGGAAGCTCCCGAAAAACCGGAGTTGCTTTATTTTATGACCTATGCGAAGCTAAATGGATAACAGACAGTCTGGTATAAAGAGACGAGACGTAAATTACTGACAGATAAAATAAATACATGATTGTGATAGCTTATATGATTTGTCTGATTTCTTCAAGTGGTCATATTTACCATGTTTACTATGGTGGTTAGCGCGCATAGTCCTTTGCATCGCATTTAAATATTTGTGCCTTATACAGTGATCAGAATCCACATCGCATCACAACAGTTATTTCAAACACTTGCTGCTGTCTGAAAGTGAGTTTTGAGCTAAAATATTTTTAAGTCTTTAATGCTGATGTTAGCTGGTATATGAAATCATCCGCGGCAGATAAACTCCGCCTTTGTACGTAACCATTCCCTCAACTCCAAGTTGGCCCACTTGGGATTAAGTTTTTCAGCTGGCCAAAAAAACCCTAGCCATTGGCCCCAAGGAAGCCCAGACAAGGCACGATTAAGTCCCGGAAGTGACAGTGGAAACACATGGCCCTGGCACGCACTAGCACGTCTGCTTTTGGCCCGACAGTGGCCCTGTCCCAAATGGCACACTTCATAGCACTTTCGGTCTTGTGGATTTACAATGGCTGCCATGTGCACATGTCCGTTAAGTCTATGAGACCATAGTAGGGTGTCCCATTTGTCAATTTTAGGTTTCAGAAGGGTGCTCGCGAGCGCACCCTCTGCAGTCGATATGCGCACTCGATGGGCACTGGTGCAAGCTCCGCAGCAGACATCTTCCCGACAGTCAAAGCGGCATTACTTCATGAAAGTGCGGACTCATAGCAAGACCGCAAGTGTTTAGGGTGCCATTTTTGACAGGGCCAGTGAAAACACGGCTATTGAACATTAAAGGTGCCATCGAACGTTTTTTTACAAGATGTAATATAAGTCTAAGGTGTCCCCTGAATGTGTCTGTGAAGTTTCAGCTCAAAATACCCCATAGATTTTTTTTAATTAATTTTTTTAACTGCCCATTTTGGGGCATCATTAAATATGAGCCGATTTATGCTGCTGCCCCATTAATTCTCGTGCTCTCCGCCCACGGAGCTCGTGCTTGCCTTAAACAGTGCATAAACAAAGTTTACACAGCTAGTATAAGCCTCAAATGGATCTTTACAAAGTGTTTGTCATGTATGCGGCATGCATGCGTCGGATTATGTGAGTATTGTATACTGTTATATTGTTTACATTTGATTCTGAATGAATTTGAGGCTGTGCTCCGTGGCTAACGGCTAATGCTACACTGTTGGAGAGATTTATAAAGAATGTACTTGTGTTTATGAATTATATAGACTGCAAGTGTTTAAAAATGAAAATAGCGACGGCTCTTGTCTCCGTGAATACAGTAAGAAACGATGGTAACTTTAACCACATTTAACAGTACATTAGCAACATGCTAACGAAACATTTAGAAAGACAGTTTACAAATATCACTAAAAATATCATGATATCATGGATCATGTCAGTTATTATTGCTCTATCTGCCATTTTTCGCTATTGTTCTTGCTTGCTTACCTAGTCTGATGATTCGGCTGTGCTGCTCCAGACGTTAATACTGCCTGCCCTTGTCTAATGCCTTTCATAATGTTGGGAACATGGGCTGGCATAAGCAAATATTGGGGGGCGTACACCCCGACTGTTACGTAACAGTCGGTGTTATGTTGAGATTCGCCTGTTCTTCGGAGGTCTTTTAAACAAATGAGATTTATATAAGAAGGAGGAAACAATGGAGTTTGAGACTCACTGTATGTCATTTCCATGTACTGAACTCTTGTTATTTAACTATGCCAAGATAAATTCAATTTTTAATTCGAGGGCACCTTTAATCTGTGTCGTCAGCAAGTCGTTTCCCATCGTGCTTTTGATCAGTGCAGGCGGTGTGGAGCAACTGCACCTGACTGTAGAATCCGATGTAGCCACCTCGCTCTCGTGAGTGTTTTTTGACACATGTCGGCATGACATCAGAGCAGGTCGGTCCACACTCGGACACATTTCTAACCGGCATGCATCTCGCGGTGATCAGCGGTGATCGGTTCTGCACAGATTTTGCTCATCTCAAACGAGCCTAGTCTTTAAGGCTGATTTATACTTCTGCGTCGAGTGTATGCCGTAGCTACAGCGTAGACTGTTTGTATCACACGTAGCCTACGACATAGCCTGACGTGCACCTCTTCAAAAATGTAACAACGCGTCAATTCTACATGGGCCGCAAGTGCTGCGATTGGTCTGCAATGAACCCCTCCCTCGGGTCAAAAAACTGGTGTGGAGCGATAGGAGAAGAGCGACCGTTTTCAACTTCCATATGAATGAAAAACGCTCTGTTTCAGGGGACACATGCAGTCAAACTGCAACAAAAGTCATTACCTATTTGCCGCTTCTCTGCCATTTCTATTTGTAAGCTTCTCTGACATTGTACATGACAAGCTGCTTCTTTGTCTTTTGCCTTGATACTCAACATGACCACGGACATTGCCTACTAGTGGTCAGCATGTCGATGCGAACAACGACGCAGAAGTATAAATGAAAACAGACGCATAGCCTACGGCGCAGAGGCTCCAGCGTATGTCCGACGCAGAGGTATAAATCAGCCTTTAGGCCGTGTGTCCACCAGAGCGTTTTTAGCCAGCTGAAAACGCTAGGCGCTCTGCTTAAAAACGCCCGTCTGTGAGCGCTTGAGAGCGCTTCTGCAGCGTAGCGTTTTTTTCCGTTGAGACGCTTTGTTGCTATGATACGGAATATCTGCGTCACTGTTACTTATAACTGATTTTGCAGGTAATTTGTTTCAGGCTAAAAATGTTCACACAATGTGGAATTACTTGCTATGTATGTTCAGAGACCAGCAATATTAATTTCTCATTCATTTTGTTTCTGCTTGTTGATGTCGCTGTACAGCAAGAATGTGACAGTTGGTCGGAGTTGTATTTGTCCCGCCCCTCCTCCACTCTGATTGGACGGCTGTCTAAAAAGTGACAGTGATGAGCGCAGCGTTTTACTCAAAGTTGAACATTCTTCAACTCGAGGCGACCAGTAAAAAACGCCCAGCTCTCAGCGCTTGAGCGTGAAAAAGACGCTCAGTGCCTCGTTACGCTCCTGGCGTTTAAAAAACGCGGCGTTCCCATTGAAAACAATTGAAAAAGTACGCTAGCAGCTGGAAAAAACGCTTAGGTGGACACACGGCCTTAGGCTTGTTCGACTTAATGCGGCGCCACAAAGATCGGATGCCGGCTGACAAAAGCAATGCATTCTGGTTAGAAAATTTGTCTGACTTTGATCAGTGCTACAGCCGCCTTATGATCACATGTGCCATCAAAGTACTGCGAGCTTGCAAAATGAGACCAGCCACCAAGGTCAGGTGCTGCAGTTGCTCAAAATCGGCTGCGAAAGCCTTGATGACGACACCTTTTATTCTCATTGGTCAGATTCTGTGATAACAAGGAATATGTGTGTTGCGTTTTTTTCTTAGACATGTATTTAACCAATCTTGATATGGAATATCTGATATTCTAAGCATGGGAATTTCAATCGCATCCACTTCTTTGGCTACAATCAATGAAAAATCACATGGTCTTCCCATGAATGACGTTGGTTCAGCACACTGTGGAAAGATGATGATGGCAGGCTAGTGTAGTTCTCGAAAAAGCATTTTCTCATCGAGAAACATGACGCACGTATACATTCTCCTCCCTCTTCACATCTGTCAACAATAATTTAAATGTATGCTTTACTTTTGCAGTTTACAGTTTTTTTTTTCAATTGCTAACATACTTTTGTCCAATCTTTAGTCACATTTTCATAACTCTAAACACATTTAGCACAATATCCGTCTGTTGTGGCCATATTATTAACACAATTCATGTCGTTTTCACACAAAATGCAGTCAATTAACACGTTTCTAAAATGCTTAAATTTTCTTTTCATTTAAGCTTACCCCATACCTTAAATTTTCTTTTCATTTAAGCTTACCCCATACCAAAATCATGAATCTTTCTCATCTTATTTGCAAATGCTTAAACACAGCAAGTCAGAAATGAAGACCCAATGTTCCAATCATTAAATATAGTATAAAACCTATACTTTTGCAACAACAGCAGCTCAACAGTATTGAAAAAAAAAATATATATATAAAACAAATACTGAAACAATTGATAAGCATTTTTAATTAGCAGATCACTGAAATATTGAGAAATAGCAGATTCCAATCTCAGTTGGAGGCAGAGTCAGGTGTTTAATTTCTTTCCATTACATGGACACACAGTAAAATAGGACTCTTTGAATCGGATTTGTTCAGTGTGTATGAAGAACAACACAGAGGAGCAAAAAAAAAAAAAAAAAAAAAGGAAGGAAGAGAAATAGATGAAGGAGAAGAGGAGAAGTTGGATCAGGATAAGGGAGAAAAAGAGGTAGACGAGAGGGAGGAAGAATGTGTGCTGGACTGTGCATCTCTGTTTTTTTCACCTATGAAAGCTTATTTCTGCCATGAATAGAAAATAAAAAAAGGTAGTTATGTCTTTTTATCTCACAATTCTGACTTTTTTCTCTCAATTCATATAGTTTATATAACACAATTGTAAAGATGTAAACTCACAATTGCAAAAAAAATAAATAAATAAATAAAATAAATAAATAATAATAATAATTAAAAAATAATAAAATTACCTTTTATACTTTTTATTCTGTATGGTGGAAAAAAGCTTCAACAGTAACCAAAGACCATGTATGTTGGATTTGTTGTTGATCAATGGCAGCAATTTCATGTTTTCATTTCAGTAAAAGCTTTACTACAACGATTTTACTACAATAATTCCACTACCACTGTTCCATATTTACAAAATATGTGGTCTGCATAGGGCACTAGCTAACAAGAGGACACCATCCCACCCTCTATGAGGGCACCATCAACACCACACACCCAACCCCAGAAAGAGGGACACAGAGGGACACTGAAGTTCTGCATAGGGGACACATTTGACCAGCGGCTGCCCTGAGCATTTCTGTTACTTTCGTCTTCTTTTTTCTACTGCACATTCTATAAAGTAATGACTCATTCACTTCTGTTTCCAAGAATGCACACATTCAACACAACCAAAAATGTAGAATGGCTTACATGTAAACATTCTAATATTAATGCAGTAAAAGGAAAATGAATTATAAAAAACAATGGATTTCATATTTTTCTCCAGGTAGAACCGAAACATGACAAGTAATGCAGTTTTCGTAATGCCATCAACTGTTAGTATTTTGGCAATCATTGTACTTTGATTGACTATATGTTCATGTTGGATAGAAAACTAGTGTTAGTGTTTGACAGAACGACTCGATTTTGAATCAGGTTTGCTGTGTTTTGCTAGAGTATATGTTGAAAAAGGTGATGCAATAGTGATATGAATCAGTCTGTATGTATTTTATAAACATAAGCCACAATAGGGTTCAATGTCTATTTTTGTCTATCATATGACAGTGTAGGGACCAGTATTACAGTATTCCAGGTTTACTTAGTACCTGCACACTTGTTACAAGCTGTCCTTGCATGATGTAACCAGAAACCTGTTCTTCACACACTGACACACACTCACAAAGCTTTTAAGCCCATCCACACTGCTGACACAGAGAGCGAGGGCTAATCCCGAACACTCTTCTCATATGCAACCTGTTTCAAGAATGTCCTTGTTTTCATGTCCCCATCTAATACCATATTATAGTCTTCCTGTGCAGATTTCTCTTCTGAACATTCTGTTCTTCTGAATTATTACCAGCAGTACAACAATAAATCCTTTTAGTGTCACTGGGTCATTCTCTGGAAACAATTCCATTAGTGAATGGAAATGAACATTCAAGGATTTTACATTTCACATCAAAATATGAAAAGGTATAATCATTGAACTTTCAACAATTTCTCTCACCCCAGGCCCAAAGTTGTCAACATAGACTTTAAAGACACATGTTTGAATTTAACAGGTTTTAATGTTCATAAAAATTGTTATGTAACTAAATTAAGTAATGTTGTTTCACTTAATATATTAGACTGCTCAGGCCCGTTTCACACTGCACATGATAGCAGCACATTCACAAGAAATTCATTTAATAAATAAATAGATCAGACACAAGCTCTGAATTTATTCACAATCCGTTCTTTTATTATTTTTTTAAAAGAAGCATGCAAGGGAAAACATTGTAGATGAGTTGAGTTGTTCATCTCAAGGATGAGCAGTTTGGCATTGTGTCATTTACCATAGACACACTCATATATTAAACTCAGTGAAGTGTCCCATAAGACAACTACACTGTCCTGGCTTTCCTAATAAAAAAAGTAAACATTAGAAGTAGGCCTTTCCACAAACTTAAATTCAACAAATACTTTTTAACAGGTGTGAAATGGATAAACTAAAAACATTTTATAAACTAAAAACATTTTCCGAAACATTTATGGATTTCTCTGGAACAAATAAACTGTGTGTCAAAAACGTCCTTATTTGGGTGCATAAAAAAAAGAAAGAAAAAAACCCCAGAAAAAAAGGCATCTTGTTTTAGACATAAAGCAAGATTTGAAAGTGTGTCATTTAACAATAAATGCATCCCACTGTGTTACATTCACAAAATACACCTTTAAAAATGTTTTAATAAAAAGGTTATATGCATTCATCCCCACAAAAACTACTATATCTATTTGCTTAAAAAAGCATGATTGTATTACAAAACCCTTAAAAACACATTTTCATGTTTTTATTAATAATTATGACCATGAGGAATGCTTTGGAAAGTGCAATATACATACACAACAGCCCTGACAATTGGTTCCACCCTTTGCACAATGTACTTTGTTCAAACTGTAAAATGAAGGGACATGCCAACGAGTGCCAAATCTTATTCAGTCTTAGTGCACTTATTCTTCACCGTGAAGCCAGCTGTCAGCGCGGCGAACTCAACTGTGAATGGTGGGAGCGCTGGACATGTGAACTGGATACGCCAGCCGTACATCCAGAGCCTGGTTGTGCTGTGCCAAAGAGGTGTGATGGTAGTGCATAACTAGATCCTTCAAAGACTTGTGGAGATCGAACGGCTCGACGAATCCATAGCCGCGCTCTGTATGGCGAATCACACAGTGCCTTACCTGGTTGCCAACCCTGTGGTTAAAGATATTAAGAGCAGGGTTAGTGGCAAGCAGTTTCCAAGAATCGGGATCCACCAGGAAACAAAGTTTCATCTAGGAGCTAGATTTATAAAAGTTTCTAAGTTTTGTGTTATTGAACCTTTGAAAGATGACTTAATACCCCTATTTTCCTGTATGTACTCTATTGTACTATAAATAAAGGCAAAAAAACCATGAATATTGAGGTTTTATTTGGTCTTTTGGATTACTAAAGAGTAGGGGTGTAACAGTACACATATTTTGTACTGAACCATTTTGGTACAGGGATTTTGGTATGGTGCATGTGTACAGAATGCATTACATTGCAACATTAAGGTCTCCTGTTTGGGAACACTTCATTTTTTCCGGTGAATTACGACAATGGAAAAAGACAAGTGGATAAGATGAAAGCAGTACACAATGAATACAGCGTTGTAGCCTAACCACCAATAATCGCAATAAGCTCTGCTTTTTGTTACTTTCGATAAGAAACGAAGTGGCATCCTTCAAATTCTGTCCACGAAATCACGAATTTCAAACCGTAAATGCCGTTTTGACGTGCTTTGATGTGGCAAGACAGATCACTGTATAGGCACCTCAGTTCAACCAGCAGCACGAGTAAACCACTGTTTATTTAAAAAAAATATATATTTTTAGTTTTCTCCCCACCTGCTGTACTGAACCCGTACCGAACTGTGACTTCAAAACCCGAGGTACATACCAAACCGTGAGTTTTGTGTACCGTTACACCCCTACTAAAGAGTCATTAGCATTGGAGGCTGGTGCTAAAAAATTTTGGGGGGGGCACAAAAAAAAAAAAAAAAAAAAGAATTAGAGATGCAGAATTGTTAAATAATGTGATGTAATGTATCACTACTGCTTATCTAACACATGGAAAATTCAGTATTTAAAGCATGTCATAGGGCTGGGCGATATGGCCAAAAAATCATATCTTTATTTTTGGGCTGAATGGCGATGTATTATCTCGGTATTTTGTACATTTTTCTATTTGAACTTAAAAAAAAAAAATCTGTATTTAATATATATATTTTTTTTTTTTTCACATCCTGCCCAATGTTTTCCTACAAACAATGTTCATACTGAAAAACAAACATTAATGTAACCATGTAGTCTATGTTATATTATGTGCAAAAAAAGGGATCAAATTACATGAGGCATACATTCTAACATTGTGACACTACAATCTAAAAACAAAATGCTTTTTAAAGGACAGCTTTTTAAAGTTACATTCACTAAACTAAAACTGAAAATAAAAAAAAGCACAGACTAATTATTAGTCTATTATGATTACCCTAGTTACAGTTACTGCTATCATAAAAATACACTTAGTTGTAGGTTCAAAATTTTACATATGGCACATTTATGTTCACAAACAAAAACAAATAATCAACAACAAATATTTTAGCTAAATGTATATTTTAGTCAGAATTATTACGCTCCGTCTGTTTGGCTATGGGAGCACTCGGGGCAATTTCTCGGCCAGAGTTAAATCGCCCAAAAATGGGCGATACTCCACAGAACGTGATTGACGCTGATTGGACTATAGCCTATATCCAGAGGCAGAGGTGTTACGCCTAGCAGTGACAGCTAGTGTAACACTGTGGTTGAAAAAAATCTGTCCCTTTCTCACTTTGGTGGTGCGTCGCCCTATTGCCCTAGTGAAGAAACTGCCCCTGGTCATTAGACTAGTTTTGCAATGCTTAATTGTCTCATGACTTGAGAACATGAAAGTGTTAAGATGTTTGTTTGATGTTTTAATAGCATCTCTGATTAAAATGTCTACAAAAAGAAACTAAAATTCATTCATTTCAGTTCACCCACAAATGAAATTTTCTGTCATCATTTACTCCCCCCTTATGTCATTCCAAAACTGTATGACTTTAGCTGCTTTTCCACCGTCAGGCCATCATTCTGCACTGGTCACTACATGCATTCTACCAGCACGGTTCAGCACAGTTAGCCAACAGTTTGTAATCGTGCCACGCCAAACCAAGCGCAAGTGGAAATACAACTGTAACCGTTCCCTACTGTTCTTAGAACCATTCTATGGAATCCCAAGTCTGCCAAAATTAAAAATAAATAAATACATAAATAAATATACAAAGAAATGTAAAAAAGCAACTAAATAAATAAATAAATAACCATAGAAAAGGAAAAAAACTAAAATAAATAATTTATACATTTATTTTCTTATTTATGTATATATTTATTTTTTTCCACATTTTTTTCTTTTATTTATTTTTACATTTATTCATTTTTATTTTTATTTATTTCCACATTTATATGTGGAATTTATTTTATTTTATATTATTTATTTATATTTTATATTATTTATTTTATATGTATTTATTTCCATATTTGTTAATTTCCATATTTATTTATTTCTACATTTTTTTATTTCTACATTTCTTTATTTTTACATTTATGTATTTTTACATTTCTTTATCCGTAGGGTAATGAGGAGGGCGTGGTTTACCTCAGACATAGTAATCGAGCTCAGAGTTGGTGAGAGCGAAGCGTTGAGGCCACAGTGACAACTTGTGGTGTGCCCGAAATAGTGTAGCCTACTGAAGTTGACACTGGGATGAATGATTTGGATGGGTATAGTATGGTCAAAATCTTATATCACGGGTTAAGTAATATCACCCTAACTGTACTGTGTGACATGGATAGGCTACTCTTTATTCTGTACAGGGGCCGTACAACATTGTCTGGTCTGGATTTGTTAAATGTCCTGCGCTGGCAAACATGAACAGCAACATCTTCAGCAGATCTGATAACAGGGACTCTGAAATGGAAGCGCTTGTTATTTTCCAATAATAAACATTTGAATGAATGTGCTTGCGTTTTATTGAGATTCGGGCACCGGTCAGGACACGGAAAGGATCGAACCAGCACACATGTAGGCTGCAGTGAAGTCGAGAAACGAGACCACAAATTCACTTCACATTCATATTTCCTACTTTTACATGCACAACATGTGACAAACGCTTACAATACTACGCATATTTCAAAGATCCAAAATTGAATGAGGCATCGGTTACAGTAGAACATTTTGTCGCGTCGCGTCTCCCCTCGTGGGGACATTCTAAAACGTTTAACGTGAAAAACGTTTAACGTGGCTTAATGTACTAAGACAGTGATATTAACAGACCAAACTCACTAAACATCATAATAATAAAGTATACTATGTACAAAAGAGCATTTAATAGCACGTTAAGCCTTTTCCTCCCATAGAAAACCGTTATAAGAAAACGCTTAACGTGGCTTAATGTACTAAGACAGTGATTTTAAAAAACCAAACTCACTAAACGTCATACTAATAAGGTATACTATTTACAAAAAATCAGATGAGCCCTGAATATGATCTCAACGTTTTTTTTGCTTGCGTCAACTTCGCTGTAGCCTATATGTGCGCTGGTTCAATCCTTTCCGTGTTCTGACCGGTGTCCGAATCTCAATCAAACGCAAGCCCATTCATTCAAATGAATGATTAATAATGGGAAGTAACAAGCGCTTCCATTTCAGAGTCCCTGTTATCAGATCTGTTGAAGATGTTGCTGTTCATGTTTGTCAGTGCAGGACATTTTACAAATCCAGACCAGACGATGTTCTACGGCCCCTGTACGGAATAAAGAGTAGCCTATCCATGTCACACAGTACAGTTAGGGTGATATTACTTAACCTGTGATATAAGATTTTGACCATACTACCCATCCAAATCATTCATCCCAGTATCAACTTCAGTAGGCTACACTATTTCGGGCACACCACAAGGTGTCACTGTGGCCTCAACACTTCGCTCTCACCAACTCTGAGCTCGATTGCTATGTCTGAGGTAAACCACGCCCTCCTCATTACCCTATGGACAAAGAAATGTAAAAATTAGAGCCCGACCGATATGGATTTTTGGGGGCCGATGCCGATGCCGATATTAACTCGAAAAGAGCCGATTTATAAGCCGATATTTTGATTTTGAAAATAAACTGGATATTAGACCCATTTCCTATAAACTACACTTACACAACATTCAATAGCAAAATATCTGCCTGTTCTATGTATGTGGGCTGTATAAACCATTTTTCCAGAAGGGATTATGTTAAAAAAAGCCTTAGATTACAGTCTCAATGACTAAACAATTGCACATCAAAAGTACATATTTTTTAATGATCAAAAAACAGTCTGGTTTTAAACATTTAACAGTTTTACTTACTTCCAGTTGAAGCTGGTTTTAACAGTCTGTGTACAGAATATTTAGAAGTGATAATGATAGGACCATTAGCTAGAACTACCACACTGTTTTTATATACAGTGTATGAACTAAATCTACAATCATGGCGTACTGCAAGTCTGTGAGGCCCCCCCGCAAAGAATGAGATGGGGCCCCTCCCACAAGCAGTGATGTCATGTGTTAAAATTTGTTGTGCACCTGCGTCCATCTGCCCCACAGTTTACAAAAACTGATATAACAGTGAATCATGTGGTGAATTATCATTGCATTGATTCATTTGATGTTATTATCGAATAATATTATCCTAGCCATAGCCTATATGATAGGCCTATATAATGTTTAGTGATTTTGATATCGTAGACTAAAATACCGGCAGGAATAAATATTTAGGATAATTTATTCATTAAAACCAAAGGAGCGCCAAGAGAACGGATAACAGCCGCAACGAGCACTGGCCACGATTTCAGAAACAACACATTCCAGCGGAGAGATCGCCTCTTATTTAACACAGACCTACAAATTTCTTATCAAATGGAGATGTTTCTTTCTATTAGGTACAGTTATTCGCCGAGTTTAAATTAATGTTTGAGACGTTTCAGAAAGATTCTCGCAGAGAGAAAAAAGTAGACCATTAGTAGTCTTGCACTAATCTGTAGGCTATCGCCAAAAATGACGGAAGGCCTGTTTTAAGTTGTTTCAGCTGTCATGAGGAGAAAATCAGAACGCGCCGGCGCTTTCGTCGGCCAGAGGGATAAAAATGTAGCCAATTTAGTTTCATATATATTTAAATATTGGGCTATTGCCTAATATATTTTTTTGTAAGATGTCACCAATGTTGATTATGAAAAGTGAATAGTCGGGAGACATATGCAGCGGGGTTAGACATGTTTGACCACTTCATTAAGTTTTGTTTTATAGTAAGTCTTTCTTTAAAGTGAATTTCATTTTGTAGAAATTGTATCTTAATTTCAATCAATGTTTCATCAACCAATTGCCTATATTTAATAAATAAGGATAAACCAAGAACGTCGGGTGTGGAATGGATTGTGTAACAAACGAACTCATGTTTCTGCGCGGCCTTTGAATAAGGCTGACGCAATAGATGTCTTTCTTTTTTATTAAATTTCTTTATTACTTTATTAGATCTTTATTACTTAATTAATTGATAAGATATTTTTGGTCTAACAATATATTTTAGCTGGTCTAAATTCTAAGTTAGACACAAATTTGCGTATAGGCGTGTATATAAGGTTCCCTTCTAGACAAGCGCGTAAATTGCTGTTTCGGCCGCAAATTTTCAGTAATTTCGATCGGTGCATCAAATGATGTATAGGCCTAAACTAATTCATGTAGTTACAGTAAAATAATAAAGAAATAACTAGACTTATTGGCTAGGCTACATTTGGAAAAGAACTTCAGGCATTCCGGTAGCTGACCATTATCAGAGCTGGCGATGGGGTAAATATAGTTTGGGCAATATATAATAATATAAATAACAATAATAATGTCTCAGCAATGACCGAACATATTTATTTGTCTCGGCACACATCCGCTAACAGTAGCACAGCGCATCAAAGCTTGCTGTTGTCTTGGCTACCTTACAAACGGCGATGGAAACAACAGTGAATTTTCCCCCTTTTGTGGTAATTTAGCACTAGTTTCTATGATCTTCTGCTTGCATTTTTGGGCTTCAGTTGGATGCTTTATTTTTATCTTTAGTCAATTGAGTTCAGTTCTAAAAAAAAAAGCAAAGGCTATAAAGTAGTCTAGCCTAAATAGGTGAATCTGCGACGGGGCCCATCATAGGGTGGGGGCCCCCACGCACCGCGGGGGCTGCCCCGTACGCCACTGATTTCACATGACGAATGACAGACTCACCGTCAAAAGAGAACATCTCCGTGGCTCGGCTGATAGCTTTCTTCTGTAGTGGATTTCTGGCGCTGTTGTCAACTGGGTAGTTGCAGAGCTCCCTCTGGTGGGCAAACTATGCAACACTCATAACATGAGTGAAGCATGAGACTCTGTTTCATGTTTCATCGGCCGTTATAAACGCCGATGCCGATTTAAATGCAATTAGCTCATATCGGCCGATAACATCGGCCGGCCGATATATCGGTCGGGCTCTAGTAAAAATACATAAATGTAAAAATAAAGAAATGTAGAAATAAAGAAATTTAGAAATGAATAAATGTGGAAATTAACAAATATGGAAATAAATAAATAAATATGGAAATAAATTAAAATTGAAATGAATAAATGTACAAATAAATAAAAAGAAAAAATAAATAAATGTGGAAAAATAAGGAAATAAATGTATAAACAATTATTTATTTATTTATTTATTTAATTGCTTTTCTTTGTATATTTATTTATTTTTAATTTTGGCAGGCTTGGGATTCCATACTGTTTGACTCAACGGTGGAAAAGTAGCTTTCTTCTGTGGGACATGGGTTTTTGTTTTATTTTTTGTCCAAAGTCACTGGTCACCAAAATTATTTGGTTACCAAAATTCCCTAGAGGTTTGGAATGACATGAGGGAGAGTAAATGATGACAGAAATTTAATTTTCTGGGTGAACTATCCCTTTTAGTTTTCGAATGATATCATTTTTAAGATTGATACAATTTCATGAATCAGTTCAAGTAAATCAATTCAACAATCTAATTTCAGATTTCATAAAAAATGCAAACTGTGATTTGTCATTTTACTCCTGTCTAAGTGGGCGGTTCATGGCCAGAAAAAGATCCAATGTGGAGCAGACTTTATGTCTCCCTATAAGAGACCATAGCCTCTGAAGATGATAGATTCATATGAAGTTACAGAACATTTCTATTTTGTGCTAATTAACAAACAAATAGGACAATGCACTGATTGATGACTTACACTACAGAGCACGCGTAACAATCCTTCGTGCTGCTGTTGCGGATGAGGAAAGCTCCAGATGGTTTCCCATGGAGAAGCTCCTCTGCCTGCCTTCGACCGAGATCTCCCACAAACCAACTCTCTTCCTCTAGGAGCTCCACACTGTTCTCTTGCTGCTCTTTTATCTCATATTGAGACCTGAGAAAATAATCACTCATTGATAAGCAAAAAGCTTGTACCTTTGTCTCCTACAGACCTTACAGACATATTGCATCACACAAAGCTGCCTTTGACTTTGTTAATAAAAATAGACAATTAAACTGCTTCAAAAGGTACCATTATATTGAGGTGCTTGAAGTAGTAACACAAGATTTTTTTTTTTTATCAAATCAATGGTGACAGCTAGATTATTTAGAAATACAATAAAAATCATAATTACTGATGTTTGCCAAGTAGTTCATCAAAACACAAATAAAAATATTTTAATTGAATCTGAGGGAATTCTGTCCCTTCATTAGAAGTCCATTCACCCAAAACAAACTTTGATGCTTCAGGAAGTACAGTTTAGCTTCTGTTTACCATATTTGATGCATATGTGTTGATCAATATTTATAATGTAAATAAAAGCCTAAATTACATCCATTCATCAAATAAAGCAAATGTGTCTCTTTAAAAGATTTGGATTAAACCACTCAATTTATATGGATCTCTTCATTAACTTTTTTGAGGTGTCAATTATGTGGTTAAATGAACTTGAAGGAACAGAAATCTCTTACGTTTCATTAAAAATTTGTGTTTTGTGTAACAAAAATGAATTTTTAGATGTAGTCAAATGAAAATGTAACAATTCCTCTCTTTTTTGCACAACACTTACATTAAAATTAAAACAAGAAAAAAATGTGTGAAATTCCTTAAAAATAAAGTTCAAATCATTTTATTACTATTATTATTATTATTATTACTTTGAAAAGTAAGTTTTTCTTTACATTTGTAATATATTTCTGTCACAATTTTATCAACCCAAACTTTTATTTTAACAGGTTGTCGTGAGTTTCTGTGTGTATATGGTTTTACTCAAATGGAATGGTAAAATGCTGATGAAGTGACTCTCAAAGCAGCTCTGGAGAATGAAACCGCACCATTTATTCACACAGAGACATAGAGAACATGCTGACTTCATATCTAAAAAGCAGTCATTTTGCGCTTTAATATTGACAGACACAGTCCATATGGCAATCTGGTTTATTCCACAGTCCTACTTTTATTTCCACAACATTCCACAATATACTATAAATTTATGACTGGATTCCGTGATTCCGTCTACGCTTTCTGCATCACAGAAATCATAGGGCCCTACGTAACTTTTGTGTACAGATGATGCTTCAAATTATACTTTTCTAAGTGATCTGACTTAATGCCTTTGCCTGATGGACAGCGAATAGACCAAAAAATCCTCCAGATCTCCTATAAAAAGAAGCCAATGAGCAATATCTAAGAAACAGAATATCATCAAGACTTGGAGATGGGCTCTTTTGAATCAATAAGCAGGCAACTAGCAACCATCCAGAACTCCCCATCAGCTGCACAGGAATGTACTAACAACAAATGAGAACACCCTACAACAAGTAAGACATATAGATCATATGAGCACTCACTTTGTCAGATGACTGTGAATTGTGTCTGGGAAATCCTTGCAAAAGTTCTCTTGAGAATAACACTGTTCTTTTGAGATCTCTGTCACACTGACGGGCTCTAAAGCTTTTCTCCTTTGGATTTCCTGTACAGTACCAGGGAAATTCTTAGAAAAGCAATGTACAGTATTTGATATACATTCCTTAATATTTTTCAAATGCTATTATGTCAGCACATATTTGATCCTTTTCCAACACTTACCTCTAATAATGTAGTGCAAGCATCATATAGCTGGTCATACTCTGCCGTCTTCTGAAACAGTCTTAAACATTCTTGGAGTTTCTCTCTGGTTGCACTCAAAAACTCTTCCTTCACAGGTAGATCCTGAAAATGCAATAGCTTAAAGGGTTAGTTCACCCAAAAATAAAATTTTTACTCACCCTCAAAAGTACAAAAGTACTCACCCTCTTGTCGTTCCACACCCGTAAGACCTTTGTTCATCTTCAGAACCACTCTAGTCATGTTGACTATTTTAACCATTTTTTCAACTACCTTTCTGGACATCAAGAGGTGCAATGACGCTGCTGCCTACTGTACGTGTGGATCAGATACCCTCAGATTTCATCAAAAATATCTTAATTTGTGTTCCAAAGATGAACGAAGGTCTTACGGGTGTGGAACGACATGAGGGTGAGTACTTACTGACAGAAATTTCATTTTTGGGTGAACTAACTTTTTAATGACTAAGGGCATTCACTTATTGATAAAAAATACATAAACAAAAGCTTCATTTCAACTAAGATCATCTTCACAATGAAATTCACTGAAAAGATACAGACCGCGTTACAGTGGGACACGGGATAAGCCAATGTGACATCCAGGGAAGCGTTGTACTGGACTAAGCTCCTATGCCTGTAGTAAGATATCAGATCTGGCATTGAGCTGAAGGTCAGAGGCTCAGAGAATCCAAATTTTCCATCTCGATGATGGATCCTGATGAGTTTGTTGGTGCCATTGTTCCTGTGGGGATTTCAATAAGCACTTTCAAACATATAGCCTTTTCTGTTAATTCAGTGGTACAATGTATTTCTCCGTGTAGAAGTCACGTGAAAAGAGACCATTGTCGAAATGCTGACAAATCAAATCTGGCAATTTGCTTGTCAGCTTAAGATGTTGTTATATTGCTGAAAAAATTTGTAACAATGCTATTTGTGAACAAAGCCATAAGATTAAAGGTGCTAAAGAGGATCTTTTCGTCGACTGAGAAACCAAAGACTGTTAGTGAGTTTTTGAAATGAGCGCATGCGTAAGAACAACCCCCCTCCATTTCGAGGGAACGCCTCCCAAAACTCGTGCATGAGTATTGAAACACAAGTGTTTACCACCGGCATTCGCTGTGTCGTGTTAGTGGATTCATTATGTCGGACTCACTGCATGTAACTCATAATCTGCAGTTGTTACTCCTGTCTCCTGACAAAAACATTGCATGCGGCGCCTGTAGAGTGTGGAAAGTTACTGGAGCGCGCAGCCGCACACGTCTCGCACAAGGAACGTCATGGCAGTGATTGACAAGCCAGAGGGCCAATCCGTGCACGTCTTTCACAAGGAACCTAATGGCAGTGATTGACAAGCCAGAGGGCCAATTGTTTACGTGATGATCGCGTAAACGATTGGCTGATGTTTTTAAGGCCCTACCTTGTGCACAGATGATGTATATTAATATTATTCCTTTCAGTGCACCTAATAAATAGTCTTTTATCAGTTAGTAAAGACAGTTTCAAGTAATATTGCAAAAATGTTTAAAAACAAAACATCCTCTTTAGCACCTTTAACTTAACATTTCATTTCAGCACATTCATGGTTAGGATATTCTGATGTAAAAAGAGTTTGAACCAAACTTCTGACCGACACAATGTCTGCATGCTGTGTGGTTGTAAGCCTGTGACACGAGAGTTAATTATCTATGTTCTAGAAAAGATGTAGTCAAATTAGGGTACGTTTACACGACACCATTTTCAACTAAAAATGGAAAACGTTTTATGCATTTATTAGGAATAGGCATTTTTCAGAAACACTGTATTTTAATTTTTGGGCTCATAAAAAACAAATATTCGAATATTTGTTTATTTAAATGACATTTAACAGGAAAGATGTTTTTTTTTAATCATCAAGTTTTTGTCACCATTTCTGAACAAGCTTACGATTAAGCAATATACACAACAAGCTTACGTTATATAGATTGAGGTTTTCTTTTAGCAGAAAACATTAAACAATATGTGTATACAAAAAATGTAAAGAACAAAAGCATTTAAGCTCAAGCAGAGGGAACAGGAAAAAACGTTAATGAAGCAGACTGCGCCAAGTATCATACAGAATGTACAAAAAGCCAGGGAACCGGCATATGGTTATCGTGTTTATATTGTTTCACATGTTCATGTTGAGAAAAACAATAATATCCACATGTTCAGGTGAAAGTTAACTCCACAGTTTGATAACAATAGGTAAGTCCGGCTGCAGAGAAAAAGCACTCCACTGTCACAGTTGCAGGGACACAAATATAACGGAGACAAAATTAAAGGAAGCATATGTGTCGAGAATCATTTTGCTATCTGATAAGGTATCTTCTCGGTTTACTCAGGGTACAGCTGCATTTACCTGCAGTCATGAGCACAGTGATGGACAGCTGTCTTTCCTCATTCAACTGGTGTTTCGATTTTGTGTGATTTCTTATTTTGGTGGTGATATTATCAGTTTCATTGATTCATTTGATCAAAATGAATTCGATTTTGTAAGATCATTTAGTAAGATAATTTCGATCTAAGTAATTCCAAAGTTCACGAGGCAGACAACATTCTGTGATCAAATATAATCAACTTGTTAACACACTGCACAGCGCCACCCAGTGCAATTAGTTAGAACTGTGAGTTTTGTGCTTGGGATTTATCATTGATTCACTGCATTTACGGCCAGCAAACAAAGCAATGTAGTAAAATTTGAATAGTATTTTTATTTTTCGAATAATAATTACAGATTGAATATTCAAATATTCTATTCGTGCACACCCCTAGCATTTACACGACAACAGCGTTTTGGGGGCCTGAAAAGGCAAACTTTTGAAAACAGGTTTCAAAGTGTTCGTTTTTGAAAACGATACCATTATCGTCTCCGTGTAAACGACAAAAATGCAAATTTGTGAAAATGGTGGCATGTTCAGTCTATAGGTGCGTAGTGTTACTTTACAAACTGACATCGCCAACTACTGGCCTGGCAGCATAATACAGCATTTTTAGTCGATTTCGCGGATCTGTGTGAACGGGGATCATTTTTACAACGTAGCCGTCTGTACGCTAAAAAACGCAAAGGAAAGACTTTTCCATTTTTAGTACATTGTTGTTGAGTAAACACCCTTAAACAGATGCTAAAACTACTAGCAAATCACAGTTTTAATGACACTAATGTGTGAACTAATGCACTAGTGTGTAATATATACAAAAGACTGTTTCATGTGTGAAAGTTACTAATGATTAGTTGTCCATTGTCGGCTCTACCTCACATATCTGCTGTGTTTTCACTAAAATAAGAATCTTAAAACATGCAATTCTTACCTAACAGTTAATGTATATTCTCCCTGCACCCTGCAGGAGGCATTTCGGACCAGGAAAGCACCATCAGGCATGCCGTGGAGTATTTCATTCACCTCCTCCCTAATGTAAGTGGTATAAATTCAATAATAAGCAAGCAAATTGATAAAGACAAAAAAATAATAAGACTTATTCTGACAAAATAGTTCACCAAATAAAATAAAAAATAATCTCACCTTGATATGTCAGCCCAGTACCACCCGGCCTCCTGTAATGAATTGTTGGGCTCCATTTCTCTTGAGATGATGAAGAACATAATGTGAGACAACTGATTATTGAACAGTTCAGCAACTGTTACACTTTTACTGGAAAACCTCTAGCCCTAATCTACTATTTTACTTATTTTATTTGAAAAATATACAGATATTTGAATTGATTTTTGTATTATGTATTTATCAATAATATCTATGACTGCCATGATAAAAAGTCTATATATTTTAAAATATATTACAATATAAATTAATGTAATAAATATGATATCAAATATACTAAATTATATTTAATAATTATATTGTAAAATTAATTATTACATTGGAATATTTAATATATTTTACACAGAAAACATAACATTTTCGCCTTCATTTCATTTTGTCAGTGTCAGTTTACATTACATATACATCGTTTTAATACAAACACGAGTGACAAATTGGACAGAAACTATAGATAATAATGTTAACTAGACACACTTTGTTTCTATAAAGATGCCTGTCTAGAACTATGTGCAGACTGCCTGAAGTGACAGCTGTGGACAGAACAGCGTTCGGGATTTCCCTAGTATTCCCGCCTGCGAATTCACGAATCCTACTATGGAAAAGGTGAAGGTCTGTGAATATTTACTACATAACGTGACGTCCATCAGCGGGTCTCTACTATTGGCTTAAATTAAGACTTTGCAAGACTCATGCAGAGCGGCTCTGGACTCATGAATACTAATCAAGTTAAGTGATTGGACGCTCAATGACTGTTACCAAGCAACGTCATCATTGCCTATTTAATATTCATAAGCTAACGCTTCACCATAGTAGGATTGGTATTTAGTGGCCCAATATTCCTGCACTGCTGACCTCAATGAACTCAGCGATGACATGTTGAGACTTGCAGAACTCAACGAATGAAAAGCCCAAGATTGGGCTAACTCTCTTTTATATAATATGAACTAACTTTCAACAAATGTTACCTTCATAAATACTGCTGTATTATTGTTCCCAATTAATGCTTGACACTTAGAATTGTGTTTGAACGAGAACAAAGACAGGTTGATTTAAACAGAATAAACACCAAATATAAAAAGATGACAAGGAAAAAAATAAGAAATAAAGTTACGTACCAGTGCCAGCTGCGCTGACTCGACTCATTTCGATGTAGGAAAACGGTTCTTCAGACGACGACATCCTTTCATCAACAATGGATCGTGTTGCAGAAGTGAATTAAGCGTTTTAAATACTGTAAATCGTTCCGTCAAATAATTGTAAACGATTGTCTAACGTTAATTGTTATATCTCAGATAACGAAGAAAGCAACAGCAAAACAATGTTAAAAATCCGAAAAAGACAGTTTTTCTCTTATTAGTCCAATAATCCAGTTGTAATAATTTAAAAGCCAGTCATTCAAAATAAAACTTAGCAATAAAGCTTATGATCATGTACCAGAATATCATACATGATCGGCACGTTCATAACGCTGTATATTGATCTAACGTTAAATATCCAAATGAACAGTGTGTCTTGAGTGAATCAAACTCTTATAAGGTTTGGGACGATGTAAGTGTCTGTCTGAGGACGATACCATCTGCATAGGGAAAACTTAATACAGGATGTCCTTGTGTTGTTGTTATTATTATTTTGTTTTTGTTATACGTTGCCATTTTTTTTTATCAAAATATTGAAAATACATTTTAGAAATTCTGTATTAATTGTATGCTCTTGTTTTAAGCCACTGTTGTGTTAATGTTATCACCCCCTTTCCCCGCAATTATGTTACGGTCCGTTTTTGTCCTGCATATAATGGTGCCAATAGATACTTTTCTTAATCAACTAGTTTAAAGTCCAAATTCTGAGTTTTCTGCACACAAACGGTGTCATTTATATATTTTTTTTAGAAATAAAATGAAACTGTCAAAATGAATAAAGAAAAATGTCATGACGTTTTTAAACTTTTAAATATTCGAAAGCTGCACATAGGGGGAGTTCCTTCAGTGAAGGGAACATTGTGTACTGTTGGCATTGTCTGCCTACTGACATGAGAAAGAAAGTTTCACTCTTAAATAGTTCAAACACTAGTTCGGTTGAGCCTGCAAAGCAGCATACTTTTCAGATAGGAAGACATGTGAATTGTTTTTATAATATCTCGAGGAAGTCGATGAACAGCACAGAAAGACATTTTAAGTGCAATTAATTAACAATGAAATAAGTCTAATAAGACAATATAGCGCGATTTATCGCACATAACATTAAATTGTATAACATATTTTGATATTGTGATAAATAATTTCACATTAAATCTCCTAAATAACAATTAATCACGTTCAGTTGTAGGCCTAGGCCTATTTTAACGCTATAAAACAAAATATCAATCGCAAAAATTAACGCTATAGTCTAGTATTCACACTTCTTGTCTGAAATCGTCTGACTGTAGTGTTATGTGTTTTTAATATCAATTTACATACATTTTACATATATTTGTCCAATCTGTAGTCACATTTTCAAAACTCTAAACACATTTAGCAGAACATCCGTCTGTTGTGGCCATACCATTTACACAATTCATTTTATTTTCATTTTAAGCTTACCCCATACCAAAATCATGGATCTTTCTCATCTTATTTGCAAATGCTTAAACACAGCAAGTCAGAAATGAAGACCTAATATTCCAATCTTTAAGTATAGGATAAAACCTATACTTTTGCAACAACAGGAGTACTGGAAAAGTACTGGAACAAATATAAAACAAATACTGAAACAATTGATAAGCATTTTTAATTAGCAGCTCACTTTAGAAATAGCAGATTCCAATCTCAGTTGGAGGCATAGTCAGGTGTTGAATTTATTTTCATTACATGGACACACAGTAAAATAAGACTCTTTGGATTGGATTGGATTTGTTCAGTGTGTATGAAGAACAACACAGAGGAGCAGAGAGAAAATAATGTCTGGGTGAGGGAGAGGAACAGATGGAAGGAGAAGAGGAGAAGTTGGATCAGGACAAGGGAGAAGAAGAGGTATGGGAGAGGAGGAAGAATGTGTGCTGAATTGTGCATCTTTATGGTTTTACCCCTTATACATGTAGAAATGAAATCTTATTTCTGAAAATAAAAAAGGTAACTGTGACTTTTTATTTTTCTCTCAATTCCTAGTTTATATCTCACAATTCTGAGAAAAAAGTCAGAAATGTGAGATGTAAACTCACAATTGCAAAATAAAAAATATATTTTTGATAAAAGTCACAATTACCTTTTATGCTTTTTTATTCTGTGGAGGAAAAAAAGCTTCCATAATAACCAAAGACCATGCATGTTGGATTTTGTTGTTGATCAATGGCAGCAATTTCAGCAATGGCAGTTTTCATTTCAGTAAAAGCTTCATACTACAACGTTTACTACAATGATTCCACCACTGTTCCATATTTACAAAATATGTGGTCTGCATAGGGCACTAGCTACCAAGGGGACACCATCACACCCTCTATGGGGGCACCATCAACACCACACACCCAACCCCAACAGTCATTGTGCTTTGATTGACTATATGTTCATGTTGGATAGAAAACTAGTGCTATGTTTTGACAGAATGACTTGATTTTGAATCAGGTTTGCTGTGTTTTGATAGAGTTAGTATATGTTGAAAAAGGTTTTTAGCATTTTGAAATGTAGAGTTTGGGTTTATTTAACAAAATATGGTTTTGGGCAGAAAATTAACTATTTGGCTAATTGTGTGATGTATGTGTGTTGCTGTGTTAAGAGTTTAGAAAAAGTACTTTATGTATTGGTAAACGCTTGTTAGCAATTGTCATGATCACCGTCTGTCCCTGTCACGCCCCGGACTACATCTCCCACGATCCTCTCTGCCAGTCACATGTTCTCTCCTTGTTAATCACCACACCCAGCTGTAGCTCATTACACGGACTACAAAAGACTCATACACACATCACCACGGGGCTAGGTCTTGTTTTCCCCAGTGTAACATTTCCAAGCATTTATCCTGTTTCTCTGTCTGTTCCGGTTCCTGTTACTGATCCCTGTCTGGTTCTCCTGTTCTGTGATTGATAGCTGCCTGCCTTTTGACCACTGCCTGTACTCTGACTACGATCCTGCCTGTCTCTGATGTTTCTGTTCGCTCCGTTTGACCATGCCTGTACGACCACGCTCAACATTTAATAAAGCTTTGCATGTGGATCTTACTCTGAGTCCCGCCTTCATTACAGCAATTGAAAAAAACTGTAATAGGCTATGTAATACATAATTATAGGCTTATGAGGCACTGCTTCAGCAAGTGTTAGACCTTTGATCTGGAAAGGATTTTAGAAGTTGCCAGTTTTCTGTTCTTTTAGCCCTTTGCAAGTATTACAAAAATGACAATAAAAATATATAAAAAATAATAAACCAAATTTGTCAATTTCGAGATCTGTGTCTATTCTGCATATGTGCAATAATCTTTAAATACTGTACATAATTGGTATCTTTATCATTCAGACCAATCCAATATTGTTTTAACCTCTTGTTTTAATTTTAATTTGTTTAAACATTTTGTTATTGCTGGAATGTTATTGCTCATAATCTCCCATTCAATAATGTGGCAATTCATGGCAATAAAAATCTTTACATATTGAGATGTCAGATTATAATTGATCATTATAGAATGGCAGAATAATATGTTCTGTAATCTTTTACATAATGATTTTCTGTACACTGACAACACAATTTCCAAACGTCACTTAGTCAATAAACATTATCTTTCTATTTCATATCCTTTGTAAATAGTCAGATCTCTTGGTGTCTAATATAAACAATCCACTTAAAATAGAACAAAATATAATTTGCTTTTGGCTAGATCACATCGCACTTTTCCATAAGCACAAGTGATACAGTGTCTATTTCTGGTTGTTTATGTTAGGACAACTATGCCAAGATCAGGATGTGCGTATACAGAGCCATGGCCATTGTGTTTCCGGCATCACAACTTCATTCTGTCTCTGTTAGCAAACAAAGATTAGAGAATATGAATCATTATATGTGCTATGACTTCCTTTGTAGTGTATTTGGTAGGTTTTAAGAACCAACCTCAGATAATGTGTTGCAAGTTGTAGTTTTCTTTGCAGTAATAATTGATTAACAATATCTGTTGACCAAAACAATACTTTTGAATTTGTATATTTTACATGTTTCAGCTGTTTCATTAAAGTGCCCCTATTGTGCTATTTTAAAGACTCTTAATTTTGTGGAGGTCTCCTACAATAGGTCAAAAAACATATAATTTTCTCATAATATATATAGCCGTTTCACCTCTTTTCTCACAGTGTCTGAAATGGTTCGATAAAGGGTTCAGTTTCTCTAAACCCCTCCTTTCCAAGAGCCTGGACAGACTGCCCAATCTGTTGTGATTGGTCTACCGCTTACAGTGCATGTCGGAAATGAAGCGCCTGTTACCATATCTGAATATCAGCTCTTCCTCTGTGCTTCATATACAAACAGTTACGATGATGTCTGTTTTTCCGTATCAATTCCAGCACGAGTCCTCATCCTTTGGAAATGATTCAACGTGGATTCATAGTGCAGAAAACAGCGTTTTCTCGACAAGTCGACAGGATGAACCAAACTCTTCCAGTCTCAGCTACAACTACAGTGTTTGAGGGTGGGTCAGAGTAGACGTCATTTGTGGGCAGGCAGTAAAGACCATAGGCTGGCATTAGGCAAATTTGTTCAATTGTTACATAGGTATGTAACAGGAAGTGAGACTGGAATCACGGATGACTCATTCCGGCAGTTCAGAATCGATTCTTTCTTTTAGGAGACAATAACTTTATTTGTCATGCATTTTGATCTTTAAAACTTTGCAGGCCTCTTACATTGACAAACAGCTATATTACACACTGCATGAGTAATATTCAAAAAAGCATAATGGGGCATTTCATTAATTATTTTGTGTTTCATAATTATTTTACTGTGTGAATTTTACTGCAAAGTCACTAAAAAATCAAATTTCATCATAACGTCAATAAACAACACATTTTCACAGTGACAAAACCAATGGGAATGTCTCCACTACTGGGTCATGTGTACTATTTTCTGAGAATGATCTGAGCTGATTAAATTCATACAATCATTCTTGTTTCTGTTTCTTTTTTTTCTTTTTTTTTAGCAAAACTTTCCTGTTCTCTGGCTTTGAGCATTTTAAAACTTCATTCTCTGGAATGTAATTTCTATGATGTTTAGAGGAAGCAATGTTTCACTCACAAAAAAGAAAAAGCCTGTAGAGCAAGCATTATCAAAACCAACTCTGCAAGTTTTTATGATTGAGCACAACTACAGTAAATCTATAATGTCACCATAACTGTTACGTTTGATCTGGGTTTGAGGTTTTGTTTGAGTTGTGTTCTTCTCTTGTTTTGTACTATTTCCAGTTCAGTTTCCATGTTTACAGTACAATGATGTACTAAAAATGAAAAAGTTTTTCCTTTGTGTTTTTAGCGTACAGATGACAACATTCTCAAAACGATCCCCATTTACAAGGATCCACAAAAACAACACAAAAAATGTTATATTATTCTGCCAGGTCAGTAGTTGGCAATGTCACTTTGTAAAGAAACACTATGTGTCTATGGACTGCATACGTAATAATACAAATTCACGTTTTTGTAGTTTAGACAATAACATTATCGCTTTCAAAAACTTGCACTTTGAAACCCGTTTAGTTAGCAGTTAGCATTTTCAGGCCCCTAAAATGCTGTTGTCATTAAAATGAACAACCAAAACACATAAAAAAGTTTTCCATTTTTAGTTGAAAATGGTGTCGTGTAAATGGCTCCTTAGTTCACATTTACTTTGTCCCTGTTCATCAGTTGCCATGTTCCAGTTGTTCTTTGCCCGTTATCATTGATATTTGCTGGTTGTTCTGTTCACATTTTGAGAAGTTCTGGAGATACCTGTGTATTTTGACTTTGTTTAATTTTGATTAATAAAGACTGCTGTACAGATCCTGCTATTTCATCATTTGCCTCATCCAATGCTCTGACAATAACTGTATTGAAAATTGTGATACTTCATTTTAAGAATTTACAGAGAAACAATACAGTTTTTATACTTGTTAACTGCTTAAAGGAACACACCACTATTTTTGAAAATAGGCTCATTTTCCAACTCCCCTAGAGTTAAACAGTTGAGTTTTACTGTTTTCGAATCCATTCAGCTGATCTCCGGTCTGGCAGTAGCACTTTTAGCATAGCTTAGCATAGATCATTGAATCTGATTAGACCATTAGCATCTCACTTAAAAATGACTATAGGAATATTTTTCCTATTTAAAACTTGACTCTTCTGTAGTTTTACGTCGTGTACTAAGACCAACGGAAAATGAAAAGATGCGATTTTCTAGGCCGATATGGCTAGGAACTATACTCTCATTCCAGATAATCAAGGATAATAATCAAGGATCTTTGCTGCCGTACCATGGGTGCAGCAGGTGCAATGATATTACGCAATGCCTAAAAATAGTCCCCAGCTAACTTCCAACAAATCTGCTCTCCTCCTCCCTTCTGCCCCAGTCTGTTCAGCCACACTTTCTTGCCTTTCACGTTCCAAAAGCAGTGTATTCCGGTTCAAATAGATGCGGTTCAGGATCTGCACCAAAGTAAATATCTTCTGAATCGTCTCTCACAAACGTCTCCATTGTTGCAAGGCACGCTCCCTGTGCAAGCAGGTGGTCACATTGGCTATGTTGATGGAAATTAGCCTATTTTCAGGCGTTGCGTAATATCATTGCGCCTGCTGCACCCATGGTACGGCAGCAAAGTTCCTCGATTATTACGCCGGAATGAGAGTATAGTTCCTAACCATATCGGCCTAGAAAAACGCAACTTTTCATTTTCCGCTGGTCTTAGTACATGGCGTAACTACAGAAGAGTCAAGTTTTAAACAGGAAAAATATTGAAACTCTTTGGTCATTTTTGAGCGAGATGCTAACGGTCTAATCAGATTCAATGATCTATGCTAAGCTGCAGCTAAAAGTGCTACCGCCAGACCCAGAGATCGGCTGAATGAATTAAAAAAAACGGTAAAACTCAGTTTAACTCTAGGGGGTTGGAAAATGAGCCTATTTTCAAAAATAGTTGCGTGTTCCTTTAAGCTGCTAGAGGTTGTTTTGGAAAATACATCACAAGGCTCTATCACAAACTCACAGTTAAAAAATGACATGGTTTAACTGAGTTATTGTACAAGATCATTGGAGAGTTGCCAGTGCTCTGCTTTATTAATTAATTAGTTAAGTGTCATGTTTCAATGATGTTTGGTCTTTTGGTTTAACATTTAATATTTGATATGCTGGTGTGCAAATGGAGATGAGCTGCAATTATTTTGCTGAACAAATTAGCAAATGAGCATCAATATGTAATTCCTTAAAATACATATTGACTCACTGATAGACGTATACTTGCTCTGCCAACAAACCAAGCTCTACGCAACAAATACACAAAACTGAGAAATGACTTTTTTGAACATCTGCTCCAAAAAGCATGCTGCATTCTGAGTTGGGATGTGCATTTGTAGTGTGTTTGATAAAGTAATGTCTCTAGCACAGTTCATAGTCTGCGAATAAGAACATGCTATTCCAATACAAACAATTCAGGGGAAAAAACTGTACTGAGGCTTTGTTTGTGGTTTATTTTGATGTAAGTTGAGGTCATTTGTTAGGAAAGCATGTGACTTGCTCTCTCTACTGATAATTGCTCAAGGATCCTAAACCTAAAACACACCATGGGCTTCTTACACTTTAGACACACTTTATTTTAGCAACATTATTTCTGTTTTTAAAACATATTTGTAGTCATGGATGATGAGGCGACCATATGTATTTTTACTATTTATTTAATTCCTCAAATCATACTTTTATGAATAAAGCTGAGCCAGCAAAGGAAATTGTTCTGACAATTAAAAATACACCAAACGCAACTTAATTTGACACAAACGCATAACTGAAGGTGCAAACAAAGCTCCAGAATTTTATAAACATCCCATTCCAAGTCAATACAGAAACACTGGGGCAGAATGTGATGTCCTGAAAACAAAAGCTTAAATTATGCATTTATATCTACATTTCCTGACATGATAGATACTCGAGAGTTTACACCACAATGAAATCATAATTTCCTACGCAACCCCTGCCCTGACAAAATATAGGCAACAACAACAACACACACACACACACACACACACACAACACACACGTTTGTTTTTCTGAATTGTGGGGACATTCCATAGGTGTAATGGTTTTTAAACTGTACAAACCATATTTTCTATTGCCCTACACTACCCCTACCCCTAAACCCATCACAGAAAACTGTGCACATTTTTACTTTCTCAAAAAAACTCATTCTGTATGATTTATAAGCCTTTTGAAAAATGGGGTAATGTCCTCATAAGTCACCCTCTCCTTGTAATACCTATGTCATACCCATGTCATTATACAAATTTGTGTCCTGATATGTCACAAAAACACACAGGTATTTTGTATTTTGTACATTTCGTTGTTAATTTATTGCCTGCTGTCGAGGTGCAGTTTTGATGACGTTTGAAGAGCAACCAATAAAAAGTCTGTGCTAAGGGCGTCTGTCACTGAAAACACGCCCACAATAATCGACGTCACTAAAGATACGCCCACCACGAGTGATCTGCTGTCAACATTATTTCACGTTGCTCGTTAGTTTTTTAATAACAAACAAACTGAAAGCGACCGTTGCGCTCTAGGAAAAACGCAACTCTACGCAACTGGTCCAACAGTAAACGTGATCTTCCAAGAATAGCTTATCTTTAAGAGCTCAACGTTAGCTGCAGTAATAAGATTATTCCTTTAGAGGAGAAATCTAGGCCCATTTGCATTAGAAAAGCCAACTGAACATCGTCACCTTTTGCAACACATCTATAATGGTGAGTTACTCTGTTTATTGCTCACTAACAAACTAAGTTACATGGTGTGAAAGAGATAAAGTGAGATCTTACATAAGATTTACTTTGTGCAAGTTTGATCTCTGAATAACCTTTAAAAAATAAACAAACAAACAAACCTTAGGAACGTTCAAGAGCCATACATGTGTTATCTGGGTATTATAACTTCCTGTAGGAGAAAGTGAATTTTGCGTGCATTTTTATAGTATATTACGTGTAATCTTTCAGTTCCTTTTTACAGTGTTTTACAATTTTGTAAATTATACACAGTTAAAAAAAAATTAAAATAAAACTTTGTGCCAAATACCTAAATCATATCTGCAAATGGGCAGTTATTTTATAACATAGGTAATTTCATAATTTGACTATACATCAAAGAACACGATTAAATAATCTATAAAAAGCGTGTTGTAATTTTAAATGTGATATTGTCCTGCTGTGGTTTGACTGCTAACTGAACATTTTGTTGAAACTGACAATTTATTTGTATATCTAACTGAATAACCAATAACAGACACAGCTGAATACCAGTAAAAGAGATTAATCTGAAAGGTAAATTTATTATATGACTTATACAGGTATTTAAATATATACATATTTAATTGCCTATATTCAAAGATATGTCTTAATAACAACACTGTGAATTCAAATTGAATGATTTCACTCAGTTTATGGGTTTTAATGATGTCTAATCAAAGATGTCTAAAAATGTATAACTCATGGAATTTTTAATCCCATGAATTACAGTAAGTATTAAATTTTAAAAATAACACTATTAACAACGTGCCACTCGGGACCTTCTGTGCCAATTCAGGGAGGCTCATCTTACTCCAAGGGTTTAATTTTAACTTTTCACTTCAAAATAAAAGCAGTAGGCCTATTTTTTACTCCACAAATCTAAAAGCATTGACAAATAGACACCAAAAAACTTGAATTCAACATAATACAATGTCACAGATCACTATTTTCACAAAATTAGGTTTGATTGTGTTCTTCTTGTCCTGTGGGTTTTATAAACACAATTAAATGTATTTGTTTCACATCGTAATGGTAATGGTAATTTCTATTCTTCCATCACTGCTCTAAAAAAAAAAAAAAAAAAATCCTTGCTACGAGCACGTTACTGTCATAACTGTGACTTCACACAGCACTTACCTACTGTTGTTCTCATGTTGTTTTGACTGCTTCTACTATTCTCATTTGTAAGTCGCTTTGGATAAAAGCGTCTGCTAAATGACTAAATGTAAATGTAATGATTTGAATCCAGTTTCCTCAAATGTAAGTAGACATGACAAATGTTTCTAAATTTGCATTGCATAATAAAATATTTTACTGGTGGTTTGATATGATTTATTTAAACCAAAGGCCCTTTAAGACAAATCATTTCACTCGGTAGCCATCTTTGAAACGCCTCTCAGGAATCCAAGTGCAGCTCCTATCTTTTTGAATGGGGAAACATCAAATTCTCCAGAACTGTTCACTATGCTTACGATTAAATTTCATATTTGAAAACCCCAATGAAATCTGACAACAACAGTCTCATAAAGCTTGTTTCTTATGTTCAAATAGCATTTAAAAAAGCTTGTTTTTCATGCTAGACCAGCCAATGTCCATGCATAGTCATGGAGCTTCTAATGGCAGCTGCAGTGCGATGACTTTACTAATCAACAATTGGCTCTTTCACTTAGAAGGCGGGGCTTATTCGCCATATTGGGTGTTGCACTTTCTCCCATTCATAAAGTAATAGGAGTGCACCGTCTTCCTAAATATAAAGTCTTTGTTTAAACTCATATAATCATCTGTATGACTCATCTAGAAAACATCTACTTTCTGTTTAAGACAACAGATATCAGGCAACAGGCATCATCAATGTAATTCATTGGTCACAATATTAAAGAATTATACAATGCTATTCTCAGCATAGAGTTTTTGTTTCAGGATGAACAGAGTTTTTCCTCCCTGACTGACATTAGTTTGGAGTGGGTGTGTCACAACGTGGAAGTGCTTTGTGTTGCACAAGAGGATGGATCACTGCAGTTCCGCCACTGTCCTTTATTTCCTCAAGAATTGGCTGATCAGCTGCTGCACAGGATGGCTGATGAGGGTATGATGATGCTTCCAAAAATCTTGAGAGATATATATATATATATATATATATATATATATATACACACACACACTGATCAGGCATAACATTATGACCACTGACAGGTGAAGTGAATAACACCTGTTAGTGGGTGGGATATACAGGTGCATCTCAATAAATTAGAATCATGTAAAAGTTATTATTTTTTTCTGTAATTTCATTCAAAAAGTAAAACTTAAATATATTCTAGATTTATTAGACAAAGTAAAATATTTCCAGACTTATTTGTTTTCATTTTGATGATTACAGCTTGCTGCTCATCAAAATCAAAAATCAGTATCTCAAATTATTAGAATATTTAATTTCAAGTTCAATTAAATTACCATTCTCAGGGTATAAATATTGGGTTTTAGGTCAGTAATCCCAACAGCAGTCATGGGGAAGTCTGCTGACTTGACAGTTGTCCAGAAGACGATCAACTAGACCCCTCTACAATGAGGGTAAGCCACAGAGGGTCATTGCTGAAAGAGCTGGCTGTTCGCAGAGTGCTGTTTCAAAGCATATTAATGGAAAGTTGACTGGAAGGAAAAAGTGTGGTAGGAAAAGGTGTACAAGTGAAAGGAATGACCGCAGGCTTGAGAAGATTGTCAGGCGAAGCTGATTTTAAGAACTTAGGAGAGCTTCAAAAGGAGTGGACTGAAGCTGGAGTCAGTGCATCAAGAGCCACCGCACACAGACGTCTTCAGGAAATGGGCTACAACTGTCACATTCCACGTACCACTTCTGAACCAAAGACAATGTCAGAAGCGTCTTACCTGGGCTAAGGAGAAAAAGAACTGGACTGTTGCCCAGTGGTCCAAAGTCCTCTTTTACAGATGAGAGCAAGTTTTGTATTTCATTTGGAAACCAAGGTCCTAGAGTCTGGAGAAAGGGTGGAGAAGCTCATAGCCCAAGTTGCTTGAAGTCCATTGTTAAGTTTCCACAGTCTGTGATGATTGGGGTGCAATGTCATCTGCTGTTGTTGGTCCACTGTGTTTTTTTGAAAACCAAAGTCTTTTGGTGCTCTATTTTAGAGCACTTCTTGCTGACAAGCTTTATGGAAATGCTGATTTCATTTTCCAGCAGGACTTGGCACATGCTCACACTGCCAAAGGTACCAAAAGCTGGTTCAATGACCATGGTGTTACTGTGCGTGATTGGCCTGCAAACTCGCCTGACCTGAACCCCATAGAGAATCTATGGGGTATTGTCAAGAGGAAGATGAGAGACACCAGACCCAACAATGCAGATGACCTGAAGGCCATTGTCAAAGAAACCTGGGCTTCCATACCACCTTAGCAGTGCCACAGACTAATCACCTCCACGCCACACCGAATTGAGGTAGTAATTAAAGCAAAAGGAGCCCCTACCAAGTATTGAGTACATATACAGTAAAAGAACATACTTTCCAGAAGCCCAACAATTCACTAAAAATGTTTTTTTTTTATTGGTCTTGTGAAGTATTCTAATTTCTTGAGATAGTGAATTGGTGGGTTTTTGTTAAATGTGAGCCAAAATCATCACAATTAAAAGAACCAAAGACTCAAAGTACTTCTGTCTGTGTGCATTGAATTTATTTAATACACGAGTTCCACAATTTCAGTTGAATTACTGAAATAAATGAACTTTTCCACAACATTCTAATTTATTGAGATGTACTTGTATTAGGCAGCAAGTGAACATTTTGTCCTCAAAGTGGATGTGTTAGAAGCAGGAAAAATAGGCCAGCGTAAGCGCCAATAGTGGGCACGTGAGCATCAGAATTGGACCACGGAGCAATGGAAGAATGTGGCCTGGTCTGATGAATCATGTTTTCTTTTACATCACATGGATGGCCGGGTGCGTGCGCATCGCTTACCTGGGAACACATGGCACCAGGATGCACTATGGGAAGAAGGCAAGCAGGCGGAGGGCAGTGTGATGCTTTGGGCAGTGTTCTGCTGGGAAACCTTGTGTCCTGCCATCCATGTGGATGTTACTTTGACACGCACCACCTACCTAAGCATTGTTGCAGACCATGTACACCCTTTCATGGAAATGGTATTCCCTGGTGGCTGTAGCTTTTTTCAGCAGGATAATGCGCCGTGCCACAAAGCAAAAGTGGTTCAGGAATGGTTTGAGGAGCACAACAACGAGTTTAAGGTGTTGACTTGGCCTCCAAATTCCCCAGATCTCAATCCATTCAAGCATCTGTGGGATGTGTGCTGAACAAACAAGTCCGATCCATGAAGGCCCCACCTCGCAACTTACAGTACTTGAAGGATCTCCTGCTAACATCTTGGTGCCAGATACCACAGCACACCTTCAGGGGTCTAGTGGAGTTCATGCCTTGACCGGTCAGGGCTGTTTTGGCAGCACAAGGGGGACCAACACAATATTAGGAAGGTGGTCATAATGTTATGCCTGATCGGTGTGTGTGTGTGTGTGTATGTGTATATATAGACCCCTTAATTGCCTACGTCACTGTGACGTCACCGCTCTAGCTGGAGGCAAAACATAAGGAAGAACTCATAGCAGGCGCGCTAAAAGTTTGAGGTTTTTACTCGTCTTGTTGTGTTTTTGGCTGCCAGAATAGAAGGATCAGCACTTTTGGTTCAAAACTAAAGTTTTACCAGATCACGGCAGACATTCCTTCACAGAAATCAGAAGACAATTGTGGTTGAATGCAATACGGCGTACAGACTGGACTGAGACGATCATAAATAATGCTCATGTTTGCAGTGCACACTTCATATCAGGTAAAATAATCGATGCATATGTAATAGTGTGTTGGTTTTATCTAGTACAAATCAGCAAGTTTCTGTTTTATAGGTGAAAAGTTGCCAACCTTCAGCGCACTAGCTAGCTTAAATGTTAAACAAACATACAGCGATAGACAATAAGCCTTGACAAAATTCCCCGAACCACCCGAAAGTAATTCATATGTTGTCTAGGAAATATCCTAAACTTAAGTTAATTTACAAAAATAGCTGTCACTGTCCCGCAGAGTCAGTGACTGTACATATTCAGACAGTTCTGAACCTTCTTCTGCATCCATGTTTAATAAATCCCTCCTAAAACATGCTAGCTTACGCTTGTCAACATTGCGTCCAGCACCTCTTTTTGCCTCCAGCTAAGCCCCGCCCACCAGGAAACGTTGCAATGTTTACAAACTTTTAAGGGGTCTATATATGTGTGTGTATATATATATATATATATATATATATACACAGTTAATCTCCAAATTAAAACAACAAAGAAACAACATAAAGACAGTATATTTTAAATACTTGTTTAATGGCATCTTTTTATGAATGAAGGCCAGTATCACTGATACTAATAGCCTACAGCTACTGATGTCTCGATGAAATTGATTTTTTCCCCCAATTTTAAAACATGAATTATGGCATTCAACATTACAGTGTAATTGAAAGCTATATAATTTTTTTTACATTTATTAGGCTACAAAAATAACAACTTTTAATTTAGGTGAACTTAGAGCAATCCTCATATTAACCCATAATAAATGTCATATGCCTTTCCTACCTGTCTAACAGATGAACAGAAAAACAGTCTAACAGAAAAATACAGAAATTGAGTAGTTACCAAACAGTCTGCACTGCATGATTTATAGCCTAAATTAAATATAGATTAATCATTATTAAAGCTACAAAAGTTGTTTAGTCAAGAGCAGTGAGTGATTTTCTCTTCGCGTTTCCACTGTCACTTCCGGGGCTTGATCGTGCCTCTTCGGTGCTTCCTCGGTGCCAAAGGCATGGGTTTTTCGGCCCGCCGAAAACCTTGGTCCAAAGCGGGCCAGCTGGGGCTTGAGGCGCGGTCGAGGTGAAAGGCGGAGCTAATCGTAGTCAGGTGATGGTCTACACGCTGAAATGGGTTGGGTTGTGTGACGTTTGATCAAGGGGAGGTGTGTTTAAGGGCGGTTTTTAGATCAGCGCTGCGGAGCTAGCGGACCGACAGTGAAAACACAACTTGATTTTGACCTCGGTGCCTAAGGTCTGTGGCCACACAGGCCCAGCCCGGCACGCTGTTAGCCCTGGCTCGCACTGGCCCGACAGTGGAAAAGCGGCTAATGTAAACGTGCGTCTAGACGTCCTTCTGCGCGAATCAAGCGTCTAGCTCGGCGCGAATTGAGCGTTCACGCGCCTGACGCGTCTGACGCGCGAATTGAGCGTCTGACGCCCTAGACGCCCGAGTTGAAAAATCTGAACTTTGGCGAAAATTCGCTGCGCATTAACCAATCAGGGACTCTGCTTTGGTAGTAACGTGTCTATGACGTGATCAGCGGTGGAGACCAGAACAAAGATAATAGAGTACCCCAGGGATGACGTGTTTTTGTAGGCCAACCCGGAAGTTAGCGGCGCACGGGTTCCCTCGATTGAAAGCCTATGCATTTTTCCCATAGACTTTTGGAAAATCGCTGAAAATAAGCTCTGTGTTTAACAAAGGGTTATGACACTTACACGTTTTGTCTATTAAGATAATCTTTACAAGTTAACACAACATTTATAGATTTTGAAGCCTAAATAAAGTCGTCAGATATAAAAAGCTAACAGTAGGCTATAAACGGACTACAGCACACCATGGTCGCGGATCAACGTCACCACCACCAAGCTTCCTCAAACTTTATTTAGAAAAACAACTTTATTTATAAACATGCTCGCTGATTATGATCTGTGCTGTTATAAATACTTATCCACTTTTTCATGAGAAATGCTGTCCAAATGTCCCGTTTTTAATAATGACGTCTAAAGTCCCCGCCAAAGGAAGTAGTCCCTTTTAGCAATTTGTTAGCAACCGCTGATTTTAAGACACAGTAAAAGTTTAAAAATCACAAGTGGGTTATAACTGGTGTGTTTTATGTCATAGATCAAAACATGAAAGTATTTAGAGGCTTTGTTAACCACAGACCTTATTTCAGGCGATTTAGCAAAACCCATTCAAAAACCCATAGACTTTACGGCGTTGGAACCGGAAGTCCTAAAATGCTAACTCGCTTCCGGGTTTTTGCCTACAAAAATGCGTCATCCCTGAGGCACTCTATAGTCACTGTGATTAAAAAAAAAAAAAAAAAAGATAATAGTCGCTGTGTGCGGCCACTCTGAGCTCTATGATGTGTCATCATATTTTTATCGAGACAGGAATAAAAAGGACCTTGACTGGAAGAGGATAAGCGAAGAAATCGGACAATCTGGTTAGTTGTAAAACGCTTTGCATGATTTTAGCCGTTGATACTAGCCCACCTGCTAGCTAGCAAAAGTTAAATTGCCGCTACTGGTTTCCAACTGACAAGATGATGTTTTATTCAGAGGATCTGTGCAGAAAGAGATGGAAGCCCCTCCCATGACGCGAATTCGCGTCTGAACACACTTTGTTTAGACGCGCGTCTGACTTCAAAATGTTCAAGCGTCCAACTAGGCGCATCTGACGCGAATTTGACGCCCCAGATGCGTTCGGTGTGAAACGCAGCATAACATTTTTAAGTCATTTTGAAGTCAAAAAAATACTAGAGAACTGGCTGACTAAAATCAGCTTGAAAATGCTATCTCATGAAATTTGTACATGAAATTATTCGACGTACAAAGATGGATCCTTAATTTCTTAAAGGCCCACTGAAGTGCCTTGAAACTGCAGTGTTATTCAATGTGTTGATGTAATTTCCACCGAAACAGGAAGACAAGGTGGGACATCGAGCAGCTCCTCCCCTTTTTTAAAAGAGCCAATAACATTTTGTTTATATCATAGCTCGACCAAAGCCATAGAGTGCCTCAGGGATGATGCATTTTTGTAGGCAAAACCCGGAAGCAAGTTAGCATTTTAGGACTTCCGGTTCCAACGCCGTAAAGTCTATTGGTTTTTTGAATGGGTTTTTGCTAAATCGCCTGAAATAAGGTCTGTGGTTAACAAAGCCTCTAAATACTTTCACGTTTTGATCTATGACATAAAACACACCAGTTATAACCCACTTGTGATTTTTTTTAAACTTTTACTGTGTCTTAAAATCGGCGGTTGCTAACAAATTGCTAAAAGGGACTACTTCCTTTGGCGGGGACTTTAGTCATCATCAATAAAAACGGACAGCATTTGGACAGCATTTCTCATGAAAAAGTGGATAAGTATTCATAACAGCACAGATCATAATCAGCGAGCATGTTTATAAATAAAGTTGTTTTCTAAATAAAGTTTGAGGAAACTTGGTGGTGACGACGTTGATCCGCGACCATGGTGTGCTGTAGTCCGTTTATAGCCTACTGTTAGCTTTTTATATCTGACGACTTTATTTAGGCTTCAAAATCTATAAATGTTGTGTTAACTTGTAAAGATCATCTTGATAGACAAAACGTGTAAGTGTCATAACCCTTTGTTAAACACAGAGCTTATTTTTTTTGCAATTTTCCAAAAGTCTATGGGAAAAATGCATAGAAAAACCTACAAAAACACGTCATCCCTGGGGTACTCTATAGAGCTCAGAAAAGCTGCAGTTTCCTCCAAATCTCCTCTATATCGCGTTAAAATATTACATTCTGTGAAGAATTCAAATGGGTCTGATACATTTTCTGGTATGCGCCGACTCACGCATATGATCTGCTCTGAGACCAGAGCAGACTGTGTGCGTGCTGCGGCGGTTCACGTAACACTAACGTGAAACCAGACTTCATTTGCCCCAATGGAAAGTATATTTACACTGTCTGAATCATTCCCTATCCCCTATATAGTGCACTATGTGCTATTCACCATGTAGAAAATAGTAAATGTATGAACAAGTGAACGATTTTAGCTGCAGCTTCAGCGTCTATTTATAATGTAGGGGGCGGGACACTTCAGATTCTAGAGAGCATTTGATTGGACAGAAAATCTGATGAGAAGCTGAAGTGCAGAGTGATGTCATCAAAATCAATGATCCATATTGGCGGAAGTGAGAGACTGTAAGTTTTGAATGCTTATATCTTCTACATATGAATTTTGTCATTGTTTTGGAGTACATTTGCTTATAGATAACAGTAAGGCTTATGGAATGCCAAGTCTGCCGAAATTAAAAATAAATAAATACATAAATAAATATACAAAGAAATGTAAAAAAGCAAAAATAAATAAATATACAAATAAATTACATAGAAAAGCAAAAAACAAATAATTATTATACATTTATTTCCTTATTTTTGTATATATTTATTCTTTCCACATTTATTCATTTTTTCTTTTATTTATTTATACATTTATTCATTTCAATTTTTATTTATTTCCACATTTATTCATTTCTACATTTCTTTATTTTTACATTTATGTATTTTTACATTTTCTTGTCCGTAGGGTAATGAGGAGGGTGTGGTTTACCTCAGACATAGCAATCGAGCTCAGAGTAGGTGAGGGCGAAGTGTTGAGGCCACAGTGACACCTTGTGGTGTGGCAGAAATACAAGAAGTGTAGCCTACTGATGTTGACACTGGGATGAATGACTTGGATGGTAGTATGGCCAAAATCTTATATCACAGGTTAGTCATATAATATCACCCTACTGTACTGTGTGACATGGATGGGCTACTTTTTATTCCGGACATGGCCGTAGAACATCGTCTGGTCTGGATTTGTAAAATGTCCTGTGCTGGGAAACATGAACAGCAACATCTTCAGCAGATCTGATAACAGGGACTCTGAAATGGAAGTGCTTATTATTTTTTCATTATTAATTATCTGAATTATAATGATTTTATTGAGATTCGGACACCGGTCAGAACACAGAAAGGAAGCAGTGCACATGTAGGCTACAGTGAAGTCGACGCAAGCATATTGATCAATGCATTTGAAATGAGACCACAAATTCACTTCACATTCATATTTCCTACTTTTACATGCACAACATGTGACAAACGCTTAAAATACAACGCATATTTCAAAGATCCAAAATAGAACGAGGCGTCAGTTACAGTAGAGCATTTTGTCATGTCGCTTCCCATGTGGACAGTCACAGCATCACTGATTATAATGGGTTTTTCTTGGTGTGGTCTTATTAATAATTACTCATCTTAGGGTAAGTTATCAACTGGAAGTATCCAGAATTTGATCAATCAAAATGTGCCCACGGAAACGGAACTGGTGAAACAAACGCCATGCATTAAACATACACAGATGCATCATGCTCTTTCAAACAGAACCTGTCGCGTGCCCTCATATTGTTGTGTTAACTGCATTTTAATGTAACTTCCAAAAACAATACTGACAGCAACAGAAACAAACTTATTTTCTATTAAGCAGTGGTAGCCTTTAGCCTACCCCGTAAACTGATGTCCAGGGGCAACCTTATTAAAAGTATCAATGCCATGTTAATTCCAATCGATAATTCAGTTAGATGATAAGGCTGTAGGGCAATTACCAGTAAAATCCAATCAGAGCTTCATCAGAGCTATCAATACAGAAGAGACATAAATGCATTTACACAGCAATTAGCCTAAAAGTGCATAAAAATGTTATGAGATAAATGTTTTACATTTTGAAGACAGAAATATGACATGATGGAATCAATGAAATGAGACATTTAATATGAAACTAAAACAGACAGTAGGTGGCAGCAAGTCACTGTCTTTATGAGTGAGTTCAATCCATTTGTTTGATTCCTTCAAATATGCTGATTCGAAAACAACACCACGTGTTGCAGCAGTTCATCTGTAGATTTGTTTTTGTGATAATTCCTATGTAGGCCTAATGTGTAAAAAAAAAAAAAAACATGACCAAATGTTCAAAAGGGGGGCAGACATGTTCAAGGGAACAACATAATTGTTGATAGGCTATTTCTCATGGCCATGAGTTTAATGCACAAACATATGTGACCATAGCAACAATGGCTATTCAGAAATGGGAATTATGAATGCATTAATATTTTGTTTTGAATTTCAGAAAATGCAGAATTTCCCCCTTCTGGTCTATGTATCCCTGCATCTGCTAAATTATTGTCATGGTTAACACGCCTCAAAAAAAAAAGTTGATTGATTATTTACAGGTTTGTATCTTGTTATTCTTTTCAGAATATCAATAAATAGAAACTAGGAATTATTAGTGTCATTGGCGTGTGTTTCACTAGCTCCGTTTCCATGGGCACATTGTGATTGATCTAATTCTGGATATTTCCAGTTGATAACTTAGCCTTAGACGTGAGATTAATAATAAGGCCACACCAAGAGAACCCATTAAAATCAGTGATGCTGTGACTTCTTGTATTTTTGCCACACCACAAGGTGTCACTGTGGCCTTAGCGATTCGCCCTTGCCTACTCTGAGCTCGATTGCCATGTCTGAGGTAAACCACGCCCTCCTTATTACCCTATGGTCAAAGAAATGTAAAAATACATAAATGTATAATAAAGAAAGTGAAATGAATAAATGTGGAAATTAACAAATATGGAAATAAATATATATATATATATAAATAAATAAATAAATGTGGAAATAAAAATTTAAATGAATAAATATATAAATAAATAAATATATACACTACCGCTCAAAAGTTTGGGATCGGTAAGATTTTTAATGTTTTTAAAAGAAGTTTCGTCTGCTCACCAAGGGTGCATTTACTTAATTAAAAATACAGTAAAAACAGTAATTGTGAATATTACAATTTAAAATGACTGTTTTCTATTTGAAAATATTTAAAATGTAATTTCTTGTGTTGGCAAAGCTGAATTTTCAGCATCGTTAATCCAGTCTTCAGTGTCACATGATTCTTCAGAAATCATTCTAATATGTCAATTTTCTGCTCAAGAAACATTTATTGTTTACAATTGTACAAAATATTTGTGGACAATATTTTTTTTTTCTTCTTATTCTTTGATGAATAGAAAGTTCAAAAGAACAGTGTTTATTTGAAATCTAATCTTTTGTAACATTATAAATGTCTTTACTTTCAAAGAAATACATCGTTGCTGATTAAAGTATTAATTTATTTAATTTCTTTTCAAAAAAAAAATAAAAATTCTTACTGACCCCAAACTTTTGAACGGTAGTGTAAAATGTTACAAAAGCTTTGTATTTTAGATAAATGCTGTCTTTTGAACTTCTATTCATCAAGGAATCCTGAAAAAAAGTACACAACTGTTTTCAACATTGATAATAATAACAAATATTTCTTGAGCATCAAATCATCATATTAGAATGATTTCTGAAGGATCATGTGACACTGAAGACTGGAGTAATGATGCTGAAAATTCAGCGTTGCCAACACGAGAATAAATTACTTTGTAAAATATATTCAAATAGAAAACAGTTATTTTAAATATTTTTTCACAATATTACTGTTTTTTACTGTATTTTTAATTAAATAAATTAAGCCTTGGTGAGCAGACAAAACTTCTTTTAAAAACATTAAAAATCTTACCGATCCCAAACTTTTGAGCGGTAGTGTACATAAGGAAATAAATGTATAAATAATTATTTATTTTAATTTTTTACTTTTCTAAGTATATTTATTTATATATTTATTTATTATTTTTGAGAGAGCGATTGGAGTGCAAAAGACTCATGCTTTTGAATCGCTCTCGCTGTACTTTGATGTCATGCACCGATGCATCTCGAACAAGCCTATTGACTTTCTCAAACGATTCGTTCAAAGCTGCAGATTCGTTTATGAAACACCTCAGTGGGTTGTAGTTCTGCTGTGGCTTTCGTTGGAACTATTATTTTGTTGTGAAATAAAGCAAATACTGACAATACTGTGAAGAACATCACTTAATATTACCCTTTTGTTTGTTGAACTGTTGTATAAAATGTCACATTTGCAATCATGTGGATATTTGGATTTGCATTCTTGCTCGTATAATATTATCAACATTAAAAGTATTAATAAAAATAAAAAATTGTATTAAGAAATTGATCTCTATGCACCTTCTGTGCCAGGCTATTTGTTCTTCATGCTAGTAAATGCTAAATCTACTGTACATTGTAGAGAACGGCAGTAATGTAGCGCGATTAGCTAAGGCAGCAGACTCTGCGCGCAACCTATGCATACTGCTTATGTGGAAATGGATGCAGTCAGTTTTGACCACAAAAGATGTGGTATTTTAATTGTATTTATGGTATTGTGCCTGTTAGAAATACATGCTATTTTAATGTTATTTTAATGTTTTAATGTTATTTTAAGGTGGGGAAGAATTAAATGAACAGCAAAATTCAGCTTTTGTTTTGCGTATCCCAGTTTGGGAACCACTGCTATAACCCTTTTAGTTGCCTGCAAAATCTGTTGCATGATGTTGCGATCTGTTTTCCCATTCCTCTCAGGGGTCCTTAATGACAGAACCATAGGCATTTTCCAGAATCTGGAGCACCTGCGTTTGCGGCAAGCATACATCCAGTCCTCACACCTCTCAGCTGAGGCCTTCAGACTGGCTCTCTGCCCTCACAAGCTTCAAGAACTGAATGCTTCACATATACATAGCGACATCACAATCTCAGATGTTCTCCACGGTATTACCTCCAGCAAAGTCTGCAGACAAGGCCTCCAGACACTGCTGATGAATGGCTTACATCTTTATGGGGAAGCAGGTGAGGAGTCACTGCAGGCCTGCTTCAGCATGCTCCGGAACTTAAAGAAGCTTTCTCTGGCCTGGACAAACCTGGATGACAAAAGTCTGGAGGATATCTGCACAATGCCCATGCTGGAGAGCTTGGATATCTCTGGTACTAACATCACAGACCTAGCACCTCTATTGAATTGTGACTCACGGCTCAGGTCCCTGACTGTGCATGGGCTTCAGAAGTTGGAGATGCCATCCTCCAGCCTAATCTTAGTACTCTCCAAGCTGCAGTTGCTGAGGCACCTGGACATCTCTAATGACAAGCTGGTAATGGATAGAGACAACCTGGTGCCGCAACTGCTAGAGCGCCCAGGGATCCTTCCGCATCTCATGTCCCTGGATGTGTCGGGCTGGAGAGGTGTAAGCGATGCTACCATCCAAGCCTTTGTAGAGGTGCGGCCAGCTATGAGGTTTATCGGGCTGCTGGCCACAGGTGCAGGTGGCTCTGAGCTTCTGTGTGGAGATGGAAATTTAAAGGTAAGAGTCTTTGTTCACACTAACTGACTGAAAATCTTAAAGGGGTCATGAATTGAGAAATCAAATTTTCTTGGATCTTTTGACATATAAGAGGTTGTTTTATTATAAGCTTGTTAGTCCAAAAACAACTTTATTGAAACCAAGCTGTCAAAGCGACTTGTTTGTACTCCCTCCTCTTTTTACATAATAGATATGAATACATTAGCACAACTGCCTGCAGAGACAGATCAGTACCTACTTCATCTCCTCTTTGGCCACCCACTGGCGCATGTTAGGGAAGTGATGCGAGATAAGGGAGAGATACTAAAACATGATCACTGGACTAAAAATGTCATTACCTCCCAAAGGATCCTAATTAGGAAAGTATGTGAATGTCTCAGTAGAGCATTATTGTTTGTTAGTTCATTTCATTGTGGATTCTTTGGTAAACCACTCGCAATTCGATGCAGGCTTTTGCTTAGTGATTTTTGAGGAATACGGACCCAACAGAAATACCACCACCAGGGTTTGGCAACACCCAGTCAACAGGCAACCCACCGAAAATCCTGTAAAAATCTTAGTAACATTGTTAGTGCTTATCTGGAAATAAAGAAAAATAAAATAAAACAAAAATGCATTCAACCCCTTTAATCTAATATGCAGCAGCATGACTGATAACAGCTACTGACAGTGAAGCACACTTGATCCACTCCCATTACTTTTAGTATTTCAGATTTACCCAGAGCCTGAATAGCGCATAAAACCTGTCTAACTGACCAGAATAAGCAGCAAAGTGAGCCAGACTTCATGCTGCTATTCAAAAGTCTGTCTATAAGAGACTAGAAACAACATGATAGCTTGCAGAAAAATACATTTGACTGCCATCTCATTGAGCATGTGACAAATATAAAAATACGTCAGAACTAATAGCAGATTTTTACCAGGACTCGCAAATTCTTAGAAAGGAAGATATTTGTAATCACATCCAGGTGGCTGGAGAGTCCAATTTGACCCAACTGTGTGAAGCCTTGAGGAGATACAGGGACCGAGAGAGTTTTATACGGGAGGTTCTTACACATCTCTACAGTCACACCAGTGACATGGAAGGACCTCAGCCAAACATATTAAAGGTACAAAATTTTTCTTTAGCAGTTCTTCTGTTGTCCGATGATCTGTATTTGTGAATGAAATCTGAACAGGTTAAGCTGGTTTCTTACCAGGATCAGTGACGAATATGAGTGTCCATGATAAAGAAAAGGAAAAATCTACTTTAAAACACATTTTACATTTTTTATACCATGTTCAAGAAAAGTACAGCACACTTTTCAACAAAGGTGAAAAGAGTAACATATCTTAAAGAGTTAGTCCACGCAAAAATGATTTCATTTATAAATGTAATTATTTATAGTCATTTATTACTCACCCTCATGTCATTCCATACCTTCGTTCATCTATGGAACACAAATTAAGATATTTTTAATGAAATCCAAGAGGTATATGACTCGTCCATAGACAGCTATATAATCAACACTTTCAAGGTCCAGAAAGGTACTAAGGACATTGTTAAAACAGTTGACGTGAATACAGTGGTTCAACCTTAATTTTATGAAGCGATGAAAATACTTTTTGTTCACAAAAACAAAACAAAAATAACGACTTTAATTAAGATGTCTATTCTCTATAATGTCATTTCTTGTTTTTTTGCATGATGATAGCACCTTTGATTTTGGCAGACAAAAGTTTCCCCAAAGATTAATAAGCAGTTTTGTTGATTATTTTTCAACTAAATATTTTAATATTTTACATATAAAATACATTTGTATAACCCTGAGATGTTTTACTTAATGTAACCCCCCCCCCCCCCCAAAAAAAAATAAAAATAAATTTGTATATACATATATACAGTGCCCTCCACAATTATTGGCACCCTTACTAAAATGAGCAAGGTGGATGTGAAAATAAATCTGCATTGTTTATCCTTTTGATCTTTCATTCAAAAAATTCACAAAATTCTAACCTTTCATTGAAGGAAAACAGTTGAAAGTGGGGGGAAACTCACATTATGAAATAAATGTTTTTCTCCAATAACGTG
>JAOTNS010000404.1:0-155937 GCA_028476615.1 Culter alburnus
CAGTGAATAGTACATGCTAATAGTGATTAGCTTAGTGTTTTAAACATGACACAAACTAGTGAAAATGTGTTAGCATCATGCTAGTAGCATGCTAATCATGTTAGCATCATGTTAGCAAACATGCTAATCATGTTAGCATCTTGTTAACATTATGCTAACATGATTAGCATCTTGATAAAACATGTTAGCAGTATGCTACGGGTGTTAACATCATGGTAGCAACATGTTAATCATGTTAGCATGTTGCTAGCATTATGGTAACATGATTAGCATTTTGCTAAAAACATTTTAACAGTATGCTACGGGTGTTACCATCATGCTGGCAACATGCTAATCATGTTAGCATGTTGCTAGCATTATGCTAACATGATTAGCATCTTGGTAAACACATCCTAGCAGTATGCTAAGGGTGTTAGCATCATGCTAACATCATGCTAATCATGCGAGTTTTGCCACTGCAAGCACCATTCACATTTTCTTCAGGAAATGTACATTCTAGTATTGTAATTACTATTCACCTAGACAAAACTTTGGCGTGTAACTCGTCCCGCACCGTTTGTCGTAGACCCACGAATGAGGTGTCAAAACGACCGGCTTATTGAGGAGAGGTGTGCTATGACTTTTCTAAGCGATCGGGTGTACGATGTTCGCACAGCGGACGAAAAATCGTCTGAAAAATGTCCCATAGACTTAACATGGGGACCAAATCTGTGAGATCATATCTTTGGATCAGAAGGTCGTAGAGACTTGGGGCTGGGCTCTTTTGACTCGGCCTATCAAGCAGCCAATAACTAGTGACTTTATAGCCATGCCCTAGTAACCGATTACAGCACCCTAGCAACCGGGTTCCGAATTTTGCCACTGCAAGCACCATTCACATTTTCTTCAGGAAATGTACATTCTAGTTAATGGTGCTTGCCAAAGGCAAAGCTCCATTCTTATTCTCCTGCATACTTATTCTTCTTATTCTGGACAAAACTTCGGCGCGTAACTGTCCCGAAGTTTTTGTCCTAGACCCATGAATGAGGTGTCAAATCGACCGGCTCATTGAGGAGAGGTGTGCTATGACTTTTCTAAGCGATCGGACCTACGATGTTCGCACAGCGGACGAAAAAGCGGCCAAAAAAGTCCCATTGACTTTCAATGGCGGAATCTTCAGAAATTTGAATTTCAACTGTCACTTTCTCACACACACTCACACACGCAGGCCCTTAGAACCCTTTCTCTCACTCACTCACTATTGATCACAGTGTCATAGAGACAAGGGGTGGGCTCATTTCACTCAGGAACCAATCAGGCTCTCAATGTAAAGCTATCAAGCTACGCCCTAGCAACCATATAGAGCACCATAGCAACAAGTTCCATAGACTTCCATTGAAAAAGATCAAATTAATATCTTTGGATAGGAGTGTCAGTGGCCAGTATGAATAGCACAATATCATAGAGGCATGGGGGTTGGTTTATATCATTCATACTGGCCAGCAGCCTTTGGTTTATCATTACTGGCAGCTGCCAAGCCACTCCCTAGCAACCAAACAGAGTACCCTAGCAACCGTTTATCAAGATCTATATCTCTGCATCAGAACATCGTAAAGACATGGGGGTTGGTTTATATTGTCAAGGAGCCTTTGGAGTATCATCATTGGTAGCTGCCAAGTCACTCCCTAGCAACCAAACAGAGTACCCTAGCAACCGTTTTGCAATACTTATATCTCTGCATCAGACATCGTAGAGACATGGCGGTTGGCTCTTTTGACTCATGCTAGCAAACTGGACATCCAACATGCTACACATGCTAGCAGTGAATAGCTACATGCTTATGATTAGCTTAAGGTTTAAACATGACACAAACTAGTAAAAATGTGTTACCATCATGCTAGTGGCATGCTAATCATGTTAGCATCATGCTAGAAAACAGCTAAGCATCATGCTAATCATGTTAACATGTTGCTACCATAATGCTAACATGATCAACATCTTGTTAAAATCATGCTAGCAACATGGTAATCATGCTAGCATCATGCTAGCATTATGCTAATCATGCATGTGCTACCATAATGCTAGCATCTTGTTAAATCATAGCAACTGGTATGCTCATGCTAGCATTATGCTCATAGCATTTTGCTAGCATTATGCTAACATGATTAGCATCTTGTTAAAATCATGCTAGCAACATGGTAATCATGCTAGCATTATGCTAATCATGTTAGCATGTTGCTAGCATTGGCTAAAATGATTACCATCTTGTTAAAAACATCCTAGCAGGACGGTAATTATGCTAGCATCATGCTAATCAAGAGTGCCGATTTTGCCACTGCAAGCACCATTCACATTTTCTTCAGGAAATGTACATTCTAGTATTGTAATTACTATTCACCTGAACAAAACTTTGGCGCGTAACTCGTCCCGCACCGTTTGTCGTAGACCCACGAATGAGGTGTCAAATCGACCGGCTTATTGAGGAGAGGTGTGCTATGACTTTTCTAAGCGATCGGGTGTACGATGTTCGCACAGCGTACGAAAAAACGGCTGAAAAAACTCCCATAGACTTAACATTGGGTCAAAATCTGTGAGATCATATCTTTGGATCAGAAGGTCATAGAGACTTGGGGCTGGGCTCTTTTGATTCGGCCAGCCAATAAGTAGTGACACAGCAACTTCATAGCCACGCCCTAGCAACCAATTACAGCACCCTAGCAACCGGGGCCGAATTTTGCCACTGCAAGCACCATTCACATTTTCTTCAGGAAATGTACATTCTAGTATTGTAATTACTATTCACCTGAACAAAACTTTGGCGCGTAACTCGTCCCGCACCGTTTGTCGTAGACCCACGAATGAGGTGTCAAATCGACCGGCTTATTGAGGAGAGGTGTGCTATGACTTTTCTAAGCGATCGGGTGTACGATGTTCGCACAGCGTACGAAAAAAAACTCCCATAGACTTAACATGGGCCAAATCTGTGAGATCATATCTTTGGTTTAGAAGGTCATAGAGACTTGGGGCTGGGCTCTTTTGATTCGGCCAGCCAATAAGTAGTGACACAGCAACTTCATAGCCACGCCCTAGCAACCAATTACAGCACCCTAGCAACCGGTGCCGAATTTTGCCACTGCAAGCACCATTCACATTTTCTTCAGGAAATGTACATTCTAGTATTGTAATTACTATTCACCTGAACAAAACTTTGGCGCGTAACTCGTCCCGCACCATTTGTCGTAGACCCACGAATGAGGTGTCAAATCGACCGGCTTATTGAGGAGAGGTGTGCTATGACTTTTCTAAGCGATCGGGTGTACGATGTTCGCACAGCGTACGAAAAAACGGCTGAAAAAACTCCCATAGACTTAACATGGGGCCAAATCTGTGAGATCATATCTTTGGTTTAGAAGGTCATAGAGACTTGGGGCTGGGCTCTTTTGACTCGGCCTATCAAGCCGCCAATAAGTAGTGACTTCATGGCCACGCCCTAGCAACCAATTACAGCACCCTAGCAACCGAGTGGCGAATTTTGCCACTGCAAGCACCATTCACATTTTCTTCAGGAAATGTACATTCTAGTTATTATCCTGCTTCTTCTGGACAAAATTCATCGCGCGTACTCGTCCCGCAGTTTTTGTCCTAGACCCATGAATGAGGTGTCAAATCGACCGGCTCATTGAGGAGAGTTGTGCTATGACTTTTATAAGCGATCGGGTGTACGATGTTCGTCCGGCGGGCGAAAAATTGGGTGAAAAAATCCCATAGACTTAACATTGCAACGAACTTTGAGTCATAGCTCCTAACGAGGATTTTGTAGAAACATGTGGGTCACCACGTTTGAAGAAGCTGACAGGCTCTCTCAGACCATAACTCAAAATGGGGTGTAAGTTGTACCCCTGGGGCACAAGGGCTGCCCAAAGTTGCCCCATAGACATACTATGGTGAAGCCGTGCCCATGAACCAGGAAGTATGTGTTTTTCCTACTATGGGAAATTACATAGGATTTTGTATTGAACATAACTCTGGATCACAATGTCATAGAGACAAGGGGGTGGGCTCATTTTACTCAGGCAACCAATCAGTCTCTCAGGATCATTGTGAAGCTATCAAGCCACGCCCTAGCAACCATATAGAGCACCATAGCAACAAGTTCCATAGACTTCCATTAAAAAAGATCAAATGAATATCTTTGGATATAAGTGTCATAGAAACATGAGGGTGGGTTCATTTGACTCGGGGCATCAAACGGCCAATCACAAATCACCTTCAAGACTTCATAGCCACGTCCTAGCAACCATTTAGAGCACCCTAGCAACCCAAAGCACAGGGGGATATCTTCAAATCTGAATATCATAGAGGCATGGGGGTTGGTTTACATCATTCATACTGTCAAGCAGCCTTTGGATTATCATCATTGGTACCTGCCAAGCCACTCCCTAGCAACCAAACAGAGTACCCTAGTAACCATTTTTCAAGATCTATATCTCTGCATCAGAACATCATAAGACATGGGTTTGGTTTATATTGTCAAGCAGCCTTTGGATTATCATCATTGGTAGCTCCCAAGCCGCTCCCTAGCAACCAAACAGAGTACCCTAGTAACCATTTTTCAAGATCTATATCTCTGCATCAGAGCATCATACAGACATTGGGTTTGGTTTATGTTGTCAAGCAGCCTTTGAAGTATTTAATTGTCTTCTTTTAAGTCGCCTCTTAAAACCCACCTTTTCTCTTTGGCCTTTGACACCTGACGTTGACTTTTTTAATCGTATTGCTGTTTTTTCTTATGTTTTATGTCTCTTAATTTGTTTCCTTTTTGTATTCTATGTCTCGTATGAATTATGCATTTTATGTTTTTATATGTATTCTTCTGTACAACACTTCAGTTGTTTTAAAGTGCTTAATAAATAAAGTTTGATTTATTAACTAATTTGATCAATGACAGTTTTGGCTATGCAAGTCTGCATGTTGTAAAGTATCAGTTGTATCCAGTGATGGGAATAACGGCATTATAAATAAACGGCGTTACTAACGCCGTTACTTTTTTCAGTAACGAGTAATCAAACGAATTACTTTTTCTCCCGTTACAACGCCGTTACCGTTACTGACAAAAAAAATGCCGCGTTACTATAATTGATCTCACTGAAGCGGTTTTCATCCGAGTAGGCTCTCTCAGCCACAGGACCTGCAAAGATTTTCTCTGGTGTGTGCTGCGGTTAGTCATACACAAATATAATTTTAAACTGATAATAATGTACGATGCGCTGTGTGTGTGTCTGTCAGAGCATGCGCGCGAAGCGCGAGCTCAAACCAGAATACCCTTTTTGATGCTTGATCGAAAATATGTGAAATTAGTTTTTTTCTAGTCGACTAGTAGTTGTTCATTTAAGCTATTAGTTGACTAATCACATTTATATTAATTTAATTTCTTAAATACTGGAGAGAATAAACCATAATAAGGAGCGTTTACATAATAAAGGCTATATAGCACTCAATGGCACGCATAATTGCCATAAAGAACCAGCAAAAGTAATGATTATGAGTGTGACAAAAACAGTAAGGAGACATTTTAATTGTTTATTAATAAAGTAATTTTTTCTGAATCAGTGTCGGCTGCAAAGATGAAGTTGACATTGCTGATTCTCATTGCTGATCATCTGCTCATATGGACGCGCCTACAGAGATAACGCACATTTAATTCGGATTAGGCTATATAATCAGAGTAGCCTCTTTCTTTTCGTTTTTAATAACTTCATTTTCGTTAAAGTAGATATTTTAAGCTTTCTATAGATATATTTCTCATGTCTGCGAGGCAAGCAGCCTCTGAGTTTCAGTTCATTTAGCCTATAAGACGCGCTCCAGTTCACACGCCAGTGATCGCGCCCGCGCCTCCATGTCATGATTTTATTGTCTGCTATATTTGCTTGTTATATATTAAATCAAAGCAATTGGTAGATGAAACATTGATTAAAATTAAGATACAATTTTTACAAAACGAAATTCACTTTAAAGAAAGGCTTTCTACAAAGCAAAACTTAATGAAGTGGTCAAAATCATATCTGACCCACTCCATGTCTCCCGATATATTTGCGCATCTTATGATGCATCTTACTCATGCTGTTCACTAACTTTTCATAATCGAATAAATGGATTTAAAACATAACATAGGACTATTTAAACATAAATATGAAACTACGTTTTCTTTAATGGCTACCAACACAGTACAGAGAAATTTCATGTCGTGAGCAAGAGCGGATCATGAGTCAGGAGTCGCATCAAGAATAATTTATTCTTAGACTTATATGTAATATTGGGGGCATTCAATTTATTTGGCATATTTTTATTTTTATTTTATTTTTTTAAAGTAACGCAATAGTTACTTTCCCTGGTAATTAGTTACTTTTATAATGATGTAACTCAGTTACTAACTCCGTTACTATTTGTGAGAAGTAACTAGTAACTATAACTAATTACTTTTTTAAAGCAACGTGACCAACACTGGTTGTATCATCCAGGGGAAAAAAATACTTAAGATCTTAAGAACATCTAAGTGAACTCTACTGTGCTATTTGAGACACCATGAATATAAACTAAAATGTGCTTTTACATACCATCTCTGAATTAAAAAAAATATATTTAGTTACCACTTGTAGTACACTTGAAACTCATAAGTATACTACAAGTATTAACTAAATACTTTTTTAATACAGAAATAGTATACTAAAAGCACATTTTAGTTCATATTTCATGGTGTCTCAAAATAGCGCAGTTGATACTTAGATGTTCTTAATTATCATAAGTACCAAATAAGAATTTAATAATTACAAAATTAGTGCGGACAAATAGAGCACTTTCAGTACATTATGGTGTACTGAAGTGTAATTTTTCTTCACCTAAGCATAATGGATTTTTCTTTTGAGTTATCATAATGGAATTTTTTTTTTTTTTTCAGGAAATTATAGTATTAGACTGGTAAATGGTATTAACGACTGCTCTGGAAGAGTTGAGATCCTATATGATGGCATGTGGGGGACAGTGTGCGATGATGGCTGGGACATTAATGATGCTACTGTGGTGTGCAGACAGTTGAGATGTGGAAAAGCTAATAGTGCACACGGCAGTGCTTATTTTGGCCAGGGAAGTGGTCAGATCTGGTTGGATGAAGTGCAATGTACAGGACGTGAATCATCCCTCAGTCAGTGTTTACACTCTTCTATTGGAAGACATAACTGTGGTCATTCTGAAGATGCAGGTGTTGTCTGTGTACAAGGTAAATCATATTTGTTTTCCTCAGAAAACTAATTGTGGCCGGGGCCTAGGGTGGCCCAGCTGAATTTCAATAAATGAATTTAATTTAAACAAAATCCAAAAAAATTATAAAGTTAAAGAATGATTGATTACGCCATTTTGGGAATTTCACCTAAAGAATCTCAGAAAACTTTGCACAGGTCCCCTACCCAGTGGCAAGCAAAACATGGAGACACAGGTATCAAGCAAATCTTTTATTAAAGTAGCATAAAATCAATAAAATGAAAATATCATCTCTCAAAAAGACTGACATAGTCGATCATCAAGATGTCATGGAGCTGTGGCCTAAATTATATGGGAAGACTCTCCATAATAAATGGCTCTTAATCTACACATCACAGTCACATACCAAAATAAAGACCCCAGTGCACGCCAAACCACAGCACACAATGAAAAACATCACCACCATCTAAGGAGGAAATCGTCGACCCTGGTCATAGAGGCCAGCAGCTCCTAGAGAAAACACATACACACGCGCGAAAGAGATTAATACAAATTGTTCTAGATCACAACCTGCATGAATATTAAACAATTCACTTCAATATCAAACAAAATTAAAGATAACCAAACAAACAAAAACAATTTCACAATATCAAAAAATTAGATAACCCAATTAAAAAAAAACTCAAATTGGGAAAAAAACGAACTAAATCAGGCAGAACAACAACAAAAGTAAATCCAACCAATTCAAAAATTAAATATATATAACTCAGACTCAAATACAAAAACTCAATACAAAAACAAATTAAATACAAAAGATTAACAGAAACTACAAAAAGGGAAGCAAAATAGCTTATACACAAAATAAATCAGACTGATTTGGAAACATGAATAGAAAAAAAAAAGTTTACAAAAACACGAAATAAAGACTCAACTTTCAGAAACAAAACATGAACACAAAAAAACAAAATCCATTGGCATGGGTCCAACAACATGACCGTGACCCATTGCATACAGAGACTCAAAGTTTGACCTAGAACGAGACAGCGGTGACGCCACTGCGAGGATATTATCAACCCTGCAATATCCGCAACCAAAAGAGATACAATTTACTTGCAATGATCTACAAAATAGAATAAAAAAAGAAAATAAAGTGCCACTTACCAAACGAGTACTGCGGGAGCTAGATGAGGCCAGAAGATTAAATACACAGCCTATATGCAACAGCCGACACCCGTATGCAAAACATTAACTGAAATGAAAACACAAATTGCGATTCCACGGCTGATAAACATAATATAAATTGACTGCATACCTGGAGAAGGACAGATGCAGTCACATCCATCAGCCGAACAGGGCAGCCACGGCAAAACGCCAAACATAGAATTGACTGTACGCACAGTCGCTCTCCTAGCAACGCACAGACCAAATGCAAACACAAGTAAACTAACACATACTAAATTAAAAACAAGCAAATGTAATGGATCAAAAGCTGGATTAACCCACCTTTACCGACCCACAGTCACATTCAGCAGGACAACAAAAGCCAAACCACTTCCGGAAATGACGCCTGCCGAGGTACATAAGCCAATGACTTTTATAGATGATACTAATCAATGACGCAAAAGAATGCCATTCGGAAAGTCATGCCCATCTTACCTGTAATACCACATAATGAAAACAATAGGGACTCCTAACAATATCAAACACATACAATACACAGATAGACCAAAAATACATTTTAATCACATTGTACTTTCTTTTTAATGGCATCTGTCAGACACAAGGTTGGTTAATGGGTTTGATTCATGCTGTGGGAGAGTGGAGATCTATCATAATGGCCAGTGGGGAACCGTGTGCGATGATGACTGGGACATGAAAGATGCTGCTGTGGTGTGCAGACAGTTACAGTGTGGATCAGCCATCAGTGCACCTCATGAAGCTACCTTTGGTCAAGGAAATGGGTCAATCTGGCTGGATGATGTCGCATGCTTGGAAAGTGAGGGAAGCCTGACACAATGTTCACACCATGAACTAGGAAAACATAACTGTAATCACGATGAAGATGCTGGTGTTGTTTGTTCAGGTAAGCTACATTTTTGGAAACGTTATTTTGGAGGAAATTACATTAAACTATTAAAGTTGATTAATTTCATTCTTTATATTACATTGTCTTATTTCTTTTGCAGGTGAGCTGCAGAGGCCCACACTTTCCCTGACCTCCACACATTCAGTTGTTTCTCGTGGAGAAAATATCCAGTTCATATGCACAACACCTAAACCAAGATGCAATGTTAATGCTGAATTCCAGCTCTTCAAAAACGGGTCATCTATATCCTCCCAGAAACATGCATCTAGTGTGATTTTCAACATTGTTAATGTAGACGTCTCACATCAGGGCATCTACAGCTGTCAATACTCATACCAAAACAACATTATCAGGTCACCTTGGAGCAACAGTGTTAACATCATTGTGGGTGAGTTAATTCTGCCTACATCATAGATTAAAATATATTAGTTCAATTTCATTATGTATTGATGTCTGTTTTATTTTATTTTATTATATTTTTTTGCTGGAGATTACATTTAATTGATTATGACATTTTTGTTTAAGTAAAGTTTAAGTACTCGAGCCCCCTGTTCACAGCAAATTCCCTGATTTTAAATTAACACCGCTAAGTCTTCATATGGGAAAAACCTGCAGGGTGTTAAAAGTGACACCAAAGCAGTGTTAGAGTTAATTAGGTACTTGAAGGTGCAATATGTAATATTTTTGCAGTAAAATATCCAAAAACCACTAGGCCAGTGTTATATATTTTGTTCACTTGCGTACTTACAATATCCCAAATGTTTGCAACTATTTGTAAATCGTGAGAAAATTGCAATGTTACTCCGGGACGTGTGAGGAGTTGCCTGTCAATTGCGTCATTCCCGCATTACCCTCGGTTTCCGGTTTTATTTTGTAGAAACCATGGAAACACCAAAGACGCTTTAAAATATTACATGTTTTAATAGACAAGGGAACAACTGTTTTGATATATTTATAGACAGAAAACGAATTATTGTTATATAGCTCAACACGTTTAGTCTTTTTTCGATTTATCATTCTTTACCATGCCTCAGAGAAAAATACCATATTGTCAAATAGTTAACATAGCATAATCAGATACAGCTTTATTTTTAGTAACAGTAATACATAATTTTCTCCATCATACAATATGTTTTTTTAATTAATAGCATGCCATTTATCAACACAAGCCATCCAGCATTTAGTATGATATTCTAAAATCGATCTATCTTACAGCTTTATTCTATGTTTTGGGTTAAGTGAGTTAGGGAAGTTGCTTTGTAATTTTCTTTTAATGTGTTATTTTTTTAGGGAATTTAGAGGGTACTTCAATTAGTTATTTTAATGGTGCTTGCCAAAGGTTAAGCATTATTATTTTTATCTTGCATACTTATTATTATTCTTCCGGATAAAAGTTTGACGCGCTACTTGTCCCGCAACTTTTGTCCTAGACCCATGAATGAGGTGTCAAATCATGCGGCTTATTCGGGAATGGTGTGCTATGACTTTTATAAGCGATCGGGTGTATGATGTTCGTCCGGCGGGCGAAAAATTGTGCGAAAAATCCCATAGACTTAACATTGAGACGAATTTTGACGAGTCATAGCTCCTAACGAGAATTTCATAGAAACATGTGGGTTACCACGTTTGAAGAGGCTGGCAGGCTCTGTCAGACCATACCTCAAAATAGGGTCTAAGTTGTACCCCTGAGGCACAAGGGCTTCCCAAAGTTGCCCCATAGACATACTATGGTGAAGCCGTGCCCATGAACCAGGAAGTACTGTGTTTTTCCTACTATGGGAAATTACATAGGGATATTGTATAGAACATAACTCTGGATCACAATGTAATAGAGACAAGGGGGTGGGCTCATTTTACTCAGGCAACCAATCAGTGTCTCATTGTGAAGCTATCAAGCCACGCCCTAGCAACCACATAGAGCACCACAGCAACAAGTTCCAAAAGACTTCCATTGAAAAAGATCAAAGGAATATCTTTGGATAGAAGTGTCATAGAAACATGAGGGTGGGCTCATTTGACTCGGGGCAGCAAACGGCCAATCACGAATCACCTTCAACACTTCATAGTCACGCCCTAGCAACCACTTAGAGCAACCTAGCAACCAAAGCATAGAGGGATATCTTCAAATCTGAATATTATAGAGGTATGGGGGTTGGTTTATATCATTCATACTTGCAAGCAGCCTTTGGAGTATCATCATTGGCAGCTGCCAAGCCACTCCCTAGCAACCAAACAGAGTACCCTAGCAACCGTTTAGCAAAGACCTATATCTCTGCATCAGAACATCGTAGAGACATGGCGTTTGGCTCTTTTGACTAAGCAAACTGGACTTGCAACATGCTACACATGCTAGCAGTGAATAGCTACATGCTAATAGCGATTAGCTTAGGGTTTAAACATGACACAAATGAGTAATGTGTTAGCATCATGCTAGTAGCATGCTAATCGTGTTAACATCATGTTAGTAGCATGCTAATCATTAATCTGTTAGCATCATGCTAATCATGTTAGCATCTTGCTAAATAAATGCTAACAACATGGTAATCATGCTAGCATCATGCTACCAACATGCTAATCATGTTAACATCTTGTTAAAAACATCCTAGCATGACAGTAATTATGTTAGCATCATGCTAATCAAGAACGCCGTTTTGTCAAGAGTTTTGCCACTGCAAGCACCATTCACATTTTCTTCAGGAAATGTACATTCTAGTTAAGTTGGCTTGAAAAAGCCAACTCACTGAAATGCTATTTAAACTTATTTAGGGCCCGAGCACCGATGGTATGAGGACCCTATTGGAATTGCTCCGTTTATTAGGGCCCAAGCCAATAATTGGCGCAGGGCCCTCTTGATCTTCTAAGGATTATTAGGGGCCATGCACCGAAGGGGCTGTAGCCCCTATTGTAATTGTCAGTTGTCTTCTTATTATTATTATTATTATTATTATTAAGGGATGACGTGTTTTTGTTGGCCAACCCGGAAGTTAACAGCGCACGGGTTCCCTCGATTGAAAGCCTATTCATTTTTCCCATAGACTTTTGGAAAATTGCAGAAAATAAGCTCTGTGTTTAACAAAGGGTTATGACACTTACACATTTTGTCTATCAAGATAATTAGTTAACACAACATTTATACATTTTTAAGCCTAAATAAAGTCGTCAAATATAAAAAGCTAACAGTAGGCTATAAACGGACTACAGCACACCATGGTCGCGGATCAATGTCATCACCACCAAGCAACCCATTCAAAAAACCCATAGACTTTACGGCGTTGGAACCGGAAGTCCTAAAATACTAACTCGCTTCCGGATTTTGCCTGCAAAAATGCGTCATACCTGAGGCACTCTATTGTAATTTTCAGTTTTCTTATTATTATTATTAGGGGCCAAGCACCGAAGGTGCTAAGGCACCTTTTGTATCTGTTAGTTTACTTTATTATTATTAATAATAATATATAATAATATAATAATAATAATACATTTTGTTTATAATGTGCTTTTCTAGAACCCAAAGCGCTACATACAAATAAAATACAAAATTACAATAAATGTAATACAAAGTAGAAATTATAAATCCTAAAATAATCATTACAGTACAACACAATAAAATATTACTGACAGTCCATAAAAGCAATTTTAAAAAGATGAGTTTTTAACAGCTTCTTAAAACTGGCTAGTGTGTGAGCATCTCTAACAGCAAAGGTAAGCGCATTCCATAACCTGGGTGCAGCAACAGAGAAAGCTCTCTCCCCCATAGATTTTAATCTATAGGAAGGCTGTTGAAGAGTAAGAGAATCAGCAGACTGAAGGGAACGAGAAGGCGTGTAATGGGTCACTAGGTCACAAATATAAGAAGGGGCTGTTCCATGTATAGCTTTGTATGTTAATGTGAGAGTTTTAAAAACAACATGTGACTGTACTGGAAGCCAATGCAAACTATAAAGCACGCCTGTAATATGCTGACGTGATGGAGTATATGTGAGAACACGAGGTGCTGAATTCTGGATATACTGCAGACGTTTGTTTGATTGATTTAGCAGGTAAGCCAATGAATAGTGCGTTACAGTAGTCAATCCTGGAAGTAACAAATGCATGAATAAGCCTTTCAGCGTCAGGTGGAGTGAGGAAAGGCCTAATTCTTGCAATGTTTCTGAGGTGATGGAAAGCAGATTTTGTGATACTCTTAATGTGAGAGTCTAGTGTCAGATGAGTGTCAAAAATCACTCCAAGGTTACGAGCCTGAGCAGATGGAAGTACTACACTGTCATCCATAATCAAGTTAAGATTGCTACCCTTGTGAATAGCCGCTGGTGTGCCAATGAGTAGGACCTCTGTTTTGGAACAATTCAGTTTTAAAAAGTTATGGTGCATCCATGTTTTTATTTCCTGCACACACTCTGAAAGAATTGTTGAGGTGAGAGTAGGATCAGACTTGGAGCTGATGTAAATTTTGGTGTCATCAGCATAAAAGTGATACCCCAAACCATATTTCCTAATAATTTCTCCCAAAGGAAGCATATACACACTAAACAATATAGGACCCATTGCAGATCCCTGAGGAACACCATGACAGACCTGTCCAATTTCAGATTTGTTGTTTCCCAAGACAACAAACTGGGTACGATCAGTGAGGTAGGATTTAAACCAGTCAAGCACCGAACCAGTGATACCAAGCCATCTCTCCAGCCTATTTATCAAAATAGAATGGCACACTGTATCAAATGCAGCACTAAGATCAAACAAGACCAGGATGGTGGAAGCTCCAGAGTCAGCTGAGACAAGCAGATCATTCATAACTCGAACCAGGGCCGTCTCTGTACTGTGTCCCTTTCTAAACCCAGACTGAAAAGGTTCAAAAAGCTTAAGCCAAAGGCAAGGCATCATTCTTATTCTGCTGCATACTTATTATTATTATTGGTGCTTGCCAAAGGCGAAGCATCAATATTGTAATCCTGCATACTTATTAGTGGTGCTTGCTAAAGGCAAAGCATCACTATAGTTATTCTAAATACTTATTAAGTTGGCTTGAAAAAGCCAACTTACTGATCTGCTATATAAACTTATTAAGCTGGCTTGAAAAAGCCAACTTACTGAAATGCTATTTAGGGGCCAAGCACCGAAGGTGCGTAGGCACCTATTGTATCTGTTGCCGTTCTTTTTTTTTTCTTCTTTATTAGGGGCCAAGCACCAAAGGTGTGTAGGCACCTATTGTATCTGTTGGCATTCTTTTTATTTTCGATTCTCTTCTTCTTCTTCCGCTCTTGAGTCTATGGCAGCCCATAGAACCGTATTGTAAAAAAGTTGTGAAATTTGGCACACAGTTAGAGGACAGTCTGTCCTTTGTCCACAGCAAATTTGGAGTCTCTAACTCAATCCCTCTAGCGCCACCAGCTGTCCAAAGTTGCACTTATGTTTATGTTAATAACTTTTGAACCGTAAGGGTTAGAAACAATATTCTAAGCAAGATTCAAGACGAATCGATTGCACCCTATGACGTCATTTTCTGTCATGAAAATTTTCCCGCCATTTTGATTTTTCCGGAAAATACATTTTCAAACTGCTCCTAGACCGTTATTCCAATTATCATGAAAATTGAACCAGATCATCTTCAGACCATGACTGCAAAAACTTCTCAAAAGCTTTTTGATAGATCGATCCGTTCTTGAATAGGGCACAAATGAATTCGACGAAAAGCTCGCAAAATCAGACTTCATACTATATCTCCAAAACGATTGACAACATGCTGTGTTTCGGCGCAGTGCCACCTACTGGTCCGGAGATACGAAAAATGGCTATTTTTGCTAATAACTTCTGAATGGTTTGTCCAGAAATCATAAATGTGGTCATGTCAGATTCGGGGTATCATGCCGAGTCGAATGATAACCATTATTACCATATCAGCCATTTTGGTCGTCGGCCATTTTGAATTTTGTGCTAAAATGCTGTATTTTATAAACGCATTAGCGCATCGTCACAAAACTCGGTATGGGTCATCAGCACAATGCCCTGAAGGTGCCTGAGAAGTTTCAGACCAGCGCCACCTAGTGGTAAAATCAAATATTCAAATGCTTATCACTTTGACTGTGGTCGACTTATTTTCAAAAGAGTCATATCCTTAGACTCCTGAATCCCTGCAGAGTCCAAATATACCAATCATGCTAGGTTTCAACTTATGGTTTGTGCGCCATGTTGAATTTTGCAAAAAACCTGCTTTTTCGAACTCATCCTAGACCGTTGCTCCAATTTTCACTAAAATCGAACTGTATCATCTTCAGATGATGCCGACAAAAAGTTATGGATTTCAAGTCGATTCGTCAAACAGTTTTCGTATACCGGGGCAACGAATTTGAGGCATGATGCAAAACCCAGTCTTGAAGCTGTATCTCTACAATGTTTTAACATATTGACACCAAACTTTGCAAGTGTCATTGTCACCTCACTCTGACCATACCACATTAATTTGGTCACAGCGCCACCTATTGGTCGAAAATGATGAACCAGTAAATCCTAATTTTTGATCATTTTTCAGCTCTTTTGCCTAAAATGATCTTAATAGGTCTTTAAATGCTTACTGCTGCTGTTGGTCTGATGCTCCCAGCCATGTTGGCTGGCTTATTGTGCCATTTTTGTGCTTGGCCCCGTAATTGCTGCTTGCAGCTATATTTAGGGGCCAAGCACCGAAGGTGCTTAAGCACCTATTGTAATCGTTCGATTTCTTCTTCTTCTTCTTCTTCTTCTTCTTCCGCTCTTGAAGTCTATGGCAGCCCATAGAACCGCTTGTGGGAAAGTTGTGAAACATACTTTTTCGAACTCCTCCTAGGCCGTTACTCCGATTTTCATGAAAATTTAACCAGATCATCTTCAGATCATGCCAACAAAAAGTTATGGAATTCAAGTCGATTCCTCAAACCGTTTTCGTAAAACACACAAACAAATTGTACATTGTGCTTGCAAAAATAGACATAAGGCTGGATCTCCGCAACGCTTTATCGTTTTCAGACCAAACTTCGTACATGTCATCACAAGTATGACCTGAGGCATCATGCAGTGTTTCAGCGCAGCGCCACCTACTGATGCGGACATATGAAAAATTGATATTTTTGCTTATAACTCCTGATGGGTTTGTCCAAAAATCATAGCATCATGCCGAATCGATTGATATCCAATTTTCCCATATCAGCCATTTTGTCCGTCGGCTATTTTGAATTTTGTGCTAAAGTGCTGTATTTTACGAACGCATTAACGTATCGTTACGAAACTTGGTATGGGTCTTTGGCATCATGCCCTGACAGTACTCAAAAAGTTTTGTCACAGCGCCACCTTGTGGTCAAAAGTTATAGCAAAATTTACAAAAATGTTAATAACTTTTGACTGTATTCACCAATTGTAATGAAACTGGTCTCAGTAGATTCCTTGGATCATGCCGAGAACACAGATATCAAATTTGCCATAGTCGGCCGAACTTCCTGTCCGCCATATATTTTTCTTTAAAAACCTACTTTTTCGAACTCCTCCTAGACCGTTGCTCCGATTTTCACCAAAATCGAACCGTATCATCTTCAGACCATGCCAACAAAAAGTTATGTATTTCAAGTCGATATGTAAAACCGTTTTCGTATACCGGAGCAATGAATTTGAGGCATGTTGTAAAACACACTCTTGAAGCTGTATCTCTGCACTGCTTTATCGTATTCAGACCAAACTTGATTCATATCATCACAAGCATGACCTAAGGCGTCATGCAGTGTTTCGGTGCAGCGCCCCTTACTGGTGCGGAGATATGAAAAATGGCTATTTTTGCTTATAACTTCTGAGTTTGACCAAAAATCATAAATCTGGTCTCGTTAGATTCGGGGCATCATGTTGAGTCGAATGATATCCAATTTTCCCATATCGGCCATTTTGGCCGTCAGCCATTTTGAATTTTGTGCTAAAACGCTGTATTTTACGAACGCACTAGCGTATCTTTACAAAACTAGGTATAGGTCATCAGCACAATGCCCTGAAGGAGCTTGAGAATTTTCGGACCAGCGCCACCTCGTGGCCAAAAGTTATAGCAAAATTTACAAAAATGCTAATAACTTTTGACTATTTTAACTGATTGTAATGAAACTGGTCTCAGTTGATTCCTTGGGTCATGCTGAGAACATAGATATCAAATTTGCCATAGTCAGCTGAACTTCCTGTCCGCCATATTGTTTTTCTTTTAAAACCTACTTTTTCAAACTCCTCCTAGACCGTTGCTCCGATTTTCACCAAAATTGAACCGTATCATCTTCAGACCATGCTGACAAAATGTTTTGGATTTCAAGTCGATATGTAAACCGTTTTTGTATAACGGAGCAAAGAATTTGATTCATGATGCAAAAATGACTCTTGAAGGTGTATCTCTGCAATGCTTTGACATATTGACACCAAACTTTGCAAGTGTCATTGTCAACTCACTCTGACTATACTGCATGAATTTGGTCACAGCGCCACCTATTGGTGGAAAGTGATAAACCAGTAAATCTTTATTATTGACTGTATATGGGATTTTTCAGCTCTTTTGACTAAAATGATCCTAATAGGTCTTTAACACTCTGGGGCCGGCGTGACCACCGTGTTTTTTTTCTAACCAGTGTGAAAGAGACTCAAAATACGTCAATAATGGAGCGTCGACCAAAACAAAGGAAAGCTGAGCATTGAACCACAGAAACTACTGAGAGAATGTCTCCGCGAATATGGTGCTGAAAGGAATGTCTCTGAGTGGGAAAGTTCAGCCGGAGTTTTGAGTTTTGCAAAATCATTGGGATTGTTAAAGAGTGAGCTGATCTCTCAAATGTCAGACCTTTGCAACTCCATCCAGGGATTTCTGGGGGGTGTCTGTGTCATCTATGCAAGGCCGGATCTCTACTGCTGAACAAAGCATCAGCGATGTGGAAGATACAGTTTCTGGAAATGAGCAGTCCCTCAGTCTCCTCAAAAAAGACAACAAGGTTCTTAGAAATAAGCTGGAATAAATCGAATATTATAACAGATGAAATAACATCCACCTGATTGGATTGAGTGAAGGAGTTGAAGGTCGGGACATGGTCGAATTCTCATGGCTGCCGAGCATTTTGGGAGAAGAGAACTTTGGTGATCCACTTATCCACTTAGAACTTAGAACAAGAGCAGCTGCACTTGATGGGTTTTGGAATTGAGTTAAATCGTTTGGGGCATTATTCTTATAAATTGCTGTTGCTTATATCAGTGTGTTTATGTGTAAGGAGAGCTTGTTAACCACACTTGGGGAAAAGAAGCGCGAGCTAATCGTTTCTCAACTGATTTTTTTCCCCTCTACTGCTGTATGCATAGCATCTATGTAAGGATTTCTGTGTTTATATGCGTTTTCTTTTATTTTGTATTTTTGGTTCTCTGAGAGATACGTTGACATTTAATATCATTGGTTATTCAGGCATTTTATATGGTGATTTGAATATCATAGATTGTACATGATAAAGCCTTTGAAATTTGTGGCATTTTATACAAAGGGTCTACATAGGCCAGTTAAAAGAAAAAGAGTCTATATGAAGACTTCAGTGCAAAAGCCGTCTGAAATTTTCTTCTAAAATGAGCATTTTTATCAAGCTTGTATGTTTATGTTCAGTATTTCACTTTAATGGCAATGAAAAGGACCTATTAATTGCCATTAAAGTGAAATTACCGAACCTAAACATATGAGCTTGATAAAAATGCTAATTTTAGAAGAAAATTTCCGACGGCACTTAGAGGCTTTTGCATCTAATCTCTTCATATGTAAATTAAGAAGTTGTGGTGGAAATAGTTTTTTTCTGCAGGAAACGCATTTAACAGATTTGGAGCATAAAAAATTAAAAAAAGGATTGTGCACATCAAATGTCTGCATCCCTGTTTAATTTTAAGTCAATTGGAAAGGCTATACTGATAAATAAAAAATATCCCTTTTACTGTTACAAATCAGTACTTGACCCCAGGAAGATATGTACTCTGAACAGTGGACAATGTTAAATATATATGCTCCAAATGTTGATGATCACTTGTTTATACAAAATGTTTTCCTTCAAATTGCTCAATCATCAGGCTCATTCTTGGTAGGTAGAGACTTTAACTTTTATCTCGACAATGTACTTGATGGTTCTTTGACTAAACTATTGTCTCTTTCTAAAGCAGCTTAATCTACCACTGCTTTTATGAAAGATTTCAATCTAATGGCTGTTTGTAGACAGGAACATCCACAAGATGTTCATCCACTCTTTTTATTCACATCCTCATGATACACACACTAGTATGATTATTTTTTGTTATCCATCCAACTTTTGTTTTGTTTCATGTGCTGGATGTTGAATACCTCCCTTGTTTATTGAGTGACCTTGTAATGTCTACCCTTGTTCTTCTCTTGTAATGTCATTAATTGGCAATCCTAGAGAAAACAGACCGACTCATAGTTGGAGACTAAATCCCATTCTTCTTAAACAATCTGAATTCCATAAAATTATTAGAGAACAAATTGATATTTTTACTTCTACAAATAAATCTTCGTGTTCCAATTGCTTTATATTATGGGATACTTTAACTTGTTAACCTGTTAACCCGTTAGCCAGCATCCCTTTTGGAAAATCCCAAGAAATGACATACCCAAACTAAAACAGATACAGTTCATGAACCCTTTGCACTAAAAGCATAAGTAAGGTCTCATTTGAAAGCAGACACTTTACATTTTATTGTAACGTCATAATTAATTACTGTCACAATGAAGAAAATAGTTAAAAATAGCTTCAAAATTTTGAAAAGTTATTAGAAATTTATTTTTATGAAATATCTTTATGGAAATAAAAGTGAAGTTGGCCTTTCAGCAATCTAGAAATGCACTGCAGCTAAAGCCACATGTCTGACCATGTTACATTTCAAATCTGAAGATGATAAGTCTAAAACTCTGAGTTTTATTACATGTTTTTCAAGACCATTTCATGAGACTTATTTTGAAAAGACTCTAAAGTGTTAACTGATGTTTATTGTCGTCATCTAAGCATCTATTCAAGTGTATTGTCTCATTTATTATGTGGTGGTAACTGCCCCATTCAGTTTCAGTCTCCCCTGAACACATTCACACCTCTCCGGCCTGCTTATGGTTCAAATTATTATTTTTTGTCCCTATTATAATTACTATTCAAGATTTAATCCCTCATTTCTTTTACCAAACTTCTCACTTCACCTTCTTTGAAACTGTATCTAATGCCCTTCTTGAAAAAAAGAAAGAAAAAATATCAGTGAGCTGTACAATTCAAAATGATTTATTTGCATTAGCTCAGAACAGGTGCATCTCTGGGCTCGCTAGCATGTAGCTTAGCACACCAACAAAACACGACAATTTATAAGATTATAACCATGTTTTGCTGCAAACTTACAAGTCGAGTGTTTTAAATAACCTTCTTTGATGTGATGTGGCTTCGGATAAAAAATCAGACCGAAAATATATCATTGTATGCTATTCTTCACAATGAGAAAAGCTATCTCAATTAGCATTGCATTATAAATATAATCTATCTATTATTAATACCAGACATGTCGTAAGGAACAAAGATAAACTACATATCGTCACAATCGTGTATTTATTACTTTCAAAAGTGTCGATTTGCATATATATTGATGTTTTCAGCGATCTCTGTGTTATTTCCTGGGAGGTCACATGATCTGTTTTTTTCTTTTGTGAAGCATTTGTGGACTAGTGTGCACAGAGCACCCTCCGGCTGCAGGTATGAGTTGAAAACAGTAGATCAGTGTATATAGTGTTAATATGATGAAAACAGCGTGTTTTGGGTAAAAAATAAATAAATATTACTCCTCTGTATAGAAAATTGACATAAACGTGTGACAATCCATCAATATTTCTCCAAATGTGCATGCCTTAAAGGTGCTAAAGAGGATGTTTGTTTTATACATTTTTGCAATATTACTTGAAACTGTCTTTACTAACTGATAAAAGACTATTTATTAGGTGCACTGAAAGGAATAATATTAATATACATCAACTGTGCACGAGGTAGGGCCTTAAAAACATCAGCCAATCGTTTACACGATCATCGCGTAAACGATTGGCCCTCTGGCTTGTCAATCACTGCCATGACGGTCCTTGTGAGAGACATTGGCTTCATCACTACCATTCCCTTGTGAGAGACGAGCGCGGCTGCACTCTACTTGTCCACACCACACAGGCGCCGCATGCATGTTTTTGTCAGATGAGACGAGTAACCAGGTGAGTGAGTCCGACATAATGAATCCAAAAAACGACACAGCGAATGCCGGTGGTAAACACTCGTGTGATACTAGTGCACGAGTTTGGGAGGCGTTCCTTGCAATGAGCTGTGAAGGAGGGGGGCTGTTCTTACGCATGCGTTCATTTCAAAAACTCAGTAACAGTCTTTGGGATTCTCAGTCAACAAAAAAATCCTCTCTATCACCTTTAAGCTAAAAGCCCTGAGGGATGTTATTTGGAGGTTTTGTCATGCGAATCTCACAGGAGTTTTTTCTCCATGGCTGAGGCTGACGCTCATATTTCAATGAAAAGGTAACGACTTCTCGTTACTCGTTACTCAAAGGTAATGATTCTCATATCATAACTCCCGACGCATATTAACAAATAACAGACACCATACGATATTAAAGAGTAATAGAGATTAAAAATTGAAGCTTGAGTCTTAGATCTTTTTAATGATGTATAGTTTTGTCAAGGTAATTACATTACATGTAACAGTAAATTTGATCTAATTTAAACAAAGAAGCTTCGGTGCGTCGGCGTGCCAGTACAGGTAACCTGTAAACTATACATCATTAAAAAGATCCAAGACTCAAGCTTCAATTCTTAATCTCTATTTTACTCGTAATATCGTATGGTGTCCGTTATTTGTTAATATGCGTCGGGAGTTATGATTATGAAAAACGGAGTCGTTACCTTTTCATTGAAATATGAGCGTCAGCCTCAGCCATTGAAAAAAACTCCTGTGAGATCGTCATGAAAAAAACTCCACAAAATAACATCCCTCAGGGCTTTTAGCTTAAAGGCATGCACATTTGGAGAAATATTGATAGATTCTTGTACGTTTATGTCAATTTTCTATACAGAGGAGTAATATTTATTTATTTTTTACCCAAAACGCGCTGTTTTCATCATATTAACGCTGTATACACAGATCTACTGTGTTTTCAACTCATACCTGCAGCCGGAGGGCGCTCTGTGCACACTAGTCCACAAATGCCTCACAAAAGAAAAAAAACAGATCATGTGACCTCACAGGAAATAACACAGAGATCACTGAAAACATCAATTATATGCAAATCGACACTTTTGAAAGTAATAAATACACGATTGTGACGATGTAGTTTATCTTTGTTCCTTACGACATGTCTGGTATTAATAATAGATAGATTATATTTATAATGCAATGCTAATCGAGTGCTTTTCTCATTGTGCAGAATAGCATACAATGATATATTTTCTGTCTGATTTTTTATCCGAAGCCACATCACATCAAAGAAGGTTATTTAAAACACTCGACTTGTAAGTTTGCAGCAAAAACATGGTTTTAATCTTACAAATTGTCGTGTTTTGTTGGTGTGCTAAGCTAACATGCTAGCAAGCCCAGAGATGCACCTGTTCTGAGCTAATGCAAATAAATCATTTTGAATGTACAGCTCACTGATTTTTCTTCTTCCTTTTTTCAAGAAGGGCATTAGATACAGTTTCAAAGAAGGTGAAGTGAGAAGTTTGGTAAAAGAAATGAGGGATTAAATCTTGAATAGTAATTATAATAGGGACAAAAGAAAAGAATAATTAGAGCCATAAGCAGGCTGGAGAGGGGAGACTGAAACTGAATGGGGCAGTTACCACCACATAATAAACGAGACGATACACTTGAATAGATGCTTAGATGACGACAATAAACATTAGTTAGCACTTTAGAGTCTTTTCAAAAAAGTCTCATGAAATGGTCTTGAAAATCGTATAATAAAACTCAGAGTTTTAGACTTATCATCTTCAGATTTGAATGTAACATGGTCAGACATGTGGCTTTAGCTGCAGTGCATTTCTAGATTGCTAAAAGGCCAACTTCACTTTTATTTCCATAAAGATATTTCATAAAAATTATTTCTAATAACTTTTCAAAACTTTGAAGCTATTTTTAACTATTTTCTTCATTGTGACAACAATTAATTATGACTTTACAATGAACTGTAAAGTGTCTGCTTTCAAATGAGACCTTACTTATGCTTTTAGTGCAAAGGGTTCATGAACTGTATCTGTTTTTGTTTGGGTATGTCATTTCTTGGGATTTTCCAAAGCGGGGATGGGCTAACAGGTTAAATGCATATTTAGGGGTCAATGTATTGCATATGCTAAGGGGTTAACAAAAAAAAAAAAATCCAAATTGAATGAGCTAGAATCTGAAATCTCAGCACTTGAAAAAAATATATACCATAAGGATTAGAATAAGGTTGTTTATAGAGAATTACTCAATAAAAAAATTGAATATAATAAAATGAACACCTACCAGGCAGATAGAGCTATTGTTAGTTTCTAATCAGCGTTATTAAAAAAAATAATAATAATAATAAAAAAAAGTGAAAGTGACACGTGAAGGCCAAGTAACCCATACTCGGAATTTGTCCTCTGCATTTAACCCATCCAAGTTAGTGCACACACATTAGTAGCAGAGTAGTGATACACACCCGGAGCATTGGGCAGCCAGGCTGTGGCGCCCAGGGAGTGACTGGGGATTAGGTGCCTTGCTCAAGGGCACCTCAGTCATTTCCTGCCAGTGCTTATTACCTTCCGGTATTACCCGCTAACCATTAGGTTACCTGCCTTGGCAAAAAAAGCGCACAAAGTTTTGGCCTGGCAGTAAAAAGGAGATGAACAGAAATGAATGATAAATGCGATAGATACAGGTAATGTGGAAACATACAATCCTGTAGAGATTAATGATGCATTTAAGCATTATTACACAGAGTTATATACTCAGGCAAGTACAGATCCTTCACAAATGGATTCTTTCCTATCCTCAGTTGATTTACTATGTCTTTTAGAGGAAAACAGGCTTAGTTTGGATCAACCTTTCTCTGCCTCTGAGTTGATCGAAGCTATTCTTCAATAATATTCTTCAATATTCTTGCAATAATTTCACTACTATATAAGAAAGGTAAAGATCCACAGAAATGCACCTTCTATAGGCCAATTTCATTCCTTAATGTGATTATAAATTAGTTACAAAAATGGTAGCCAAGAGATTAGAAACTCATCTTCCTCTGTTGATTAACCCAGACCAAACAGGTTTTGTAACTGAGAGACTATCAGCAAATAATCTGAGGAGATTTTTTTATGTCATCCATATTGCTAAAGAAAAACGTACACAGGGAGTAGCTGTTTCTCTTGGTGGCAAAAAGGCTTTTGATCATATAGTATATAGATCGTAGAATATATATATATATATATACAGGGCATTAACTGACATTAACTTTTTTGCTCACCAGCCACTGTGGCTAGTGGTTTTTACTAGCCACTCAGCATTTTCACTGGGCACAATTTCAAATAAATAAAGTCAAACTGATCAGTAAAAAGTGCAATAAGTGGAAGTCAGTTGTAGTTTTTGTTTCTCTTTCTTGATGATCAAAAAATCAAGGGGTCTGAATACTCTCTGATGTATGTGCCCTTTTTGTTTTCTAGTGGATTTGCAGCAGCCAAACATTTTCCACAGAGCTCCTGATGAACAGTTTGACGTGATGAACATTTTGACATCTGACTGTGCGTATATTTGATTATTCAGACGAGACAAGGAAATCTGACCATGTGTGCAACAGAGAAAGTGCTTTTGTTGTGAATCAAATATACATTTATATTAATATACATTATATATATATATATATATATATATATATATATATATATTTATATATTATATATATATTTTTTTTTTTTTTTTAGCTTGAGATCCAGCAATGCTTTTATAATGTATTTTTTTTATTAAAAAAACCCACACAGACATCAAGAATCAGCATATGAACCACAACAATGGTGACAATCAACCAAAGTATGTTGCACTGCATGATGGGAGCCAGTCAAAAAATTCATCCATGGCCCATCATGCATTGCAGCATGAATATTATTGTGCTGAATTGTCTTTTAATATTCACTGATTGTTCCTGTTTGCTTTATTTTGCTGTTGTTGACTTTGTGACTTTAGTAGCTTGTTTTATGATGTTCAGAGTTGATCTGTTCGTCAGTATTTCTATTGTCACCATCCTTGAGAATAATATGCTGGTGTGTCTAAACACATAAGATTCTGTTCACAATGTTTTTTTTTTTAATTGTTCATATTGCTGTTGCATCTCAAGCTGTAAAACATCTCAGGTTACGTATGTAATCATGCTTCCCTGAGAACAGGGAATGAGACTCTGCGTTTACTGCTGTGGGGAACGTCACTCGTGAACCGATGTCTGAAAGCCAAGAATCAAACCACTCCAATCCTATTGGCCAGTGACAGCCTATGACGTCATCATAGCACAAACCCGGAAGTATAAAAGGAGCACCTAGGAAAACAGTCAGTACCTTATCATCTTGAGGGACTGTTCAGCAGGCAGCTCGAGACATGGCATGGCAACGCAGAGTCTCGTTCCCTGTTCACAGGGAACCATGGTTACATATGTAACCTGAGATGTTCCCTTTCGAAAGGGAACTCTACTCTGCGTTTACCGCTATGGGGAATGATATACCCACACCACCATACTCGAGGAGAGTGCATGCCAAAAGATGGCTAGACAAACGTTAGCAGTTTCGAGATAAATGCCGGAAGCAACTTACCCTCGGGTCACGCAAAGGCTGTCAGTGACAGCATTCCCTATGGCCACCAGCCCGAGCTGAGCCTCAAAGAGGCCTTCAATAGAAAGCCTACCAAGACTGCTCAAAGCTTCTGGGACCAAACATTCCGATGAAAGGAGGTCCCTTAAAGGGAACCTCAGCCAGCCACTAAAAGGCCACCAGAGAGGCCGACTTAATCTGACACGGGACAAACTCAGTCTTGGCCAACCAAGAATCTCCACAGAAGACAGCAAGTAAGAGCTAATGCAAAAAGGCAGTAAGCAACTCAAACCCACACGTAGAGACAGGCACCCTGGAGAGCAGAACTCAGCTGAATGCTGTGAACCCTCTTATTGAGGGGAGTATACACTGCTCAATCCTAGGTTCTACTCAGCGCTTGATTATTTGCACTGAGAAGGCTGTGTGCTAAGAAACCCTGATACAGGGGAGCACAAACCAACCTGGGGGCTGATCTCATTGGGAGGCTTCATAGAAGTCTTCATCCAATTATCAGCTTGGGGAGCTAAGACAAAACCACAATTACAAAACCAACCCTAAAAGGGGAGTACAAAGTTCAACCTAACAGATAGACCATACTGTAGGCACATAATCATGGAGGCCGGAAAGGGACCAAAAGTTCTGCATAGAGAACTACATATCACACTAGTATACTTAGTCACATGGTGGGAAGTCCAAAAGCAGCCTGACAAGGCCGCACACCTGAACATCTTAACTTGCTGGGAGCAAGAACAGACCACATGACTTCAGGAACAGCAGATAAGACTAAGTTGCCCACTTGACTGAGTGCCCACATAAACAGTCCATCCAACACAATCCAGTGAGCAGTGCACTCAGTAAAAGAACCTTTTACTCTTTAAAGTCAGAGGAGTACAACATATGCTATTACGCGCTAAGGAAGGCCCCAAAAATGGGCCTATAACCTCAGTCAGACATGTGCCGTCAGTCCGTGGCAGTGCTTCAAGCTCCAGGAGGGACAAATAACCGAACTACAAGTAGGTTAATAAGTCAACCTAACTCTCTCAGTGAGAGGAGTACACTATAACATACACCAGCATGTTCTCAAAGGAGGCCCAGAGGGCCTACCTGTCAACACGCGGTGCTAGCTAGTGGCCACTAAAGTTCTAGGAGCAAAATAGTACCAAGTTACTTAAGAGGTAGCTACTTAGCTCAACTAGAGCTAAAGGAGAGACAAGGAAGCAAATGCAGAAAAACACAAAAAAGCACAAAAACTCAGCGGCAAAAGCCACTCAGTAACTCAAACTTACTCAGTAAAAGCACCTTTTACTCTCAAAGTGAGAGGAGTACACAACCGAACTCCAACATGCTATACAGGAGGCCTACAAGGCCTACGACTTGTAAACACGTGGCGTCAGCTAGTGGCAATCACGACCCACCCATGGCGATGAGTCACATAAATACCAACACAAAACTGTGCCAACATGTAACCTAAAGGAGGCCTAAAATAGGGCCTACAACTCCAACCACACATGGCGCAAGCTAGTGGTATAAAAGGGACCAAGCTCAAAGGGGAACCAGCTCTGGACCCAACAAACAGTTGTAGGTAACTAGCTTAACACAACCTGAGCTAAGTCTACACATTCCAACAGACAAAGTATGACACAATGCTCACATGGTCTAAAGGAGGCCTACAAGGCCTACAACCTCAAACAGACACGAGCATAAGCCTGTGGCAGTGTTAATGTACATGAGAAAAACTCATGACTATATCCCAACAGCACCTGAAAGCTGTAAACTAGAAGGAGGCTAAAGACAATGGAGCCAACAACTTCTACAGTTATATGCAATATAGCTGCTGTGGCAATGATCACATAGCAGGAGCTAACAGAGACCAAACTAAAAGTAAGACTCTCTACACTCAACCTGAGTGTGCAATCCAACAGGTGATGCACTCAGTGAAACACATAAACCCTAACTGGGGAGTACAAAAGTCACCACGTCCTTAAACAGAGGCCAAAACAGCCTACTATTATGAGAACAGGCACTAACCTGTGGCATCACTAGTTAGTAAAGCTCACATACATGTAGGGCAAAAGTTTAGAACCCAAAGCAAACAAATGCTTTGTAAATACATGCCATCCAAAGAGGATTAATGCTCTCACCAAACAGAATTATAGATCTGTACTGAACCCTAGAGGATGGAAGCTAAAAGCTAGCACCATAACTCAAACTTGAATGTAAATTCAAGGGGCTCAGGGGAAAGACAAATTCATAGCATGAATAAAGTTCTAGAGAGTGGGGCCTAGCATACACTGCATACACATACACTGCATATCTACGCAAAGATAAGGGCCTACCACCTGAGAAACAGAGGCTAATAACAGCCTGCAACCTCAACTGTTAACCTCAGCCATTGCACCTACATAAAACAAGGGGAAATAGGCATACGGCATAACAACTCCCCTCAGGAGGAGGCCAGAACTAGGAATTATACAACCTAACAAGGGATAGTAATACAAGGGGTGGTTTATAACAATAAACACCTAAACCTAGTCTTAGCCTGGGCCGCTAAGCTGTGGGCCTACAGGGCCACACACATCACAACGCCTGGGCTTCACCTCTGAATCTCCATAGATAAGAGGAAATAAAGTGAAGCTAAACAAGCAAGCAATGTCAGGCGGCCGATTAAGGCCGACCTAAACATACATATTAACTGAAGTGACGAGTGCTAACTCAAACTACTCTAGCAAACAACAGATGAGAAGCTACTCTAAACAACAGGTCATTATATATTGTGCAGGCCATTTTGTGGCCTGCACAATATATCATTCTAGCCAACCTATCAAACTTCGGTTTGCCCAAAAACCCCTTCTTCTTACTTTTTCTGATTACATACTCAGGAAAAATTATACAGGAACACAAGGTCAACATATTTAGAAATATAAATATAGACCCAGCTCACTTTCCTGTGGCTCAAAGACCAAAGACTCCTCTTTCCCTTTTCTTTAACAAGGAGGGATGGAATCTTGGGTTCTTTAAAGCCTAAAAGAGCTTCTTACACTATCAAGCCAGAAGGCGGGCCTTTAGAAAAAGGCCCAGCCGTCAGCCCAACTGTTAAAGAAGTGCCTGAGTATGTTAACCCAGGAGGAGGAGGAAGAAGGGGCGAGGGCAGATGTAAAGTTGCCCTCGCAATGAGAGGGAATTGATTACCAACGTTACTGGCGTATGTGATCGATCACCTATTTTCAAACCTGCTTCTTCCTCCTTGAGTCCAGCCATCTCTGTGCCTTGCTCAGAAAAAAAGGAGGAGGCACCCAAGCGGCCATACTGAACCTCTGGCCCTGTCTCTGAGCCTCAGCTCGAGACGGATCAGCCTCCTGGGTATCTACATGCTCAGAAAAACTATACAGAAAAAACAAGGTTGTCATATTTTAAAACATAAAATATAGTCCCAACTTACCTTCCTGTGGCTCGAAGACTGAAGATTCCTCATTCTCCTTTTTCTCTACATGAAAGGATGGAATCTAGGGTTCTTTTAAGCCTAAAAGATCCTCTCATTATTAAACCGGAAAAGCGGGCTGACAGAAAAATAATCACTATGGGCTCAGCCATCAGTCTGACCATAAGAAGCATCTGAGCATGATATATGTTGTAAGGAAAAAGTAAGTAAAATTTGCTCAAATTAAATAATTAATTTATAGGGAATTATAAAGAGTCATTTAGTTTATGACCGAGCAACTGAATTGTCCAGCGTTCATCTGGTCGGATCGTAATATACTATACTAATAATACTATCGTGAAAACACTGATTAGAGAGTGGTAACTTTAAGATCCACAGTTTAAGACATTAAATTTTACAAGCACATAATACAAGACACTTTATTTTAAAATCTACATGAGACTTTATTATTCTAACACAAACTAATCTAACACAAACACACACACACATTCATACACGCTGCAGTAAGAAAGGAAATGAGAGAGAAAGAGTTTTAAGAGAGAGAGTGATATGATGAACAGGGTTCCTAGCAAAATATGCACTTCAAAGACCTGAACAAACCATGAATCATTAATTTAAATGCGCCAGTTTCAGCTTTAGAATCTGGAGGTACTTGCTTGAGTCGACTTTAAATGTGAATCTTCTTGTCAGCGTGCAGAGAAGGGTTGCAGGGTCTTAAAGGTCCGGATTGTGTTAGATAAAAACCAATTACATTTGAGCTTGCTGGAAAAATAAAAGGAAGTCTCTTTGTTGTGGCTGTAGTTAAAGTTGAAGTGGCAAAAGTTGTTGGTTGAACTTTGCAGCAAAACTTAGAACACGAGACTCTAATGGAAAAGAAAATTAATTAAAAGAAAAGAAAAGTGAGTGAAAGTTGGATGGCTTGAATGAGGTCTGTCCTTTGTCAGCTTGGTCTTGTCTTACTCCATGGTTACTTCTTCTTACTACCTTCTTTGTCTTGTGATATGACCATTTAAACTTAGGTGTTTGTCCCACCTCTGAGAGGAGTTTTGGCCAATCAGATATCAAACCAGTACGAGATATTGGCAGTGCAGGTAAGTGAATAGTGCAGCAGTGGAGATACTAAGTGCAGAGTGGTAACACAGTACTTTGTGGTTGCAGGTAGAATGGATCTTGGAGTTGTTGGAGATGGAGATTGCTGGAGACAAGGAGCACTCACACAAAGACGAGGAATCACACAAGGAGAACAGGAGACGATGGAGACAGGTAAGTAGATCACAAGGAGTCCTTAAGGTAAGCATACAGGTAAGTATAATGCAAACGAGACCGGACATTGGAGTGGTGTGTGTGAGTGCTCTTTATACTGGTGCTGATGAGGTGCTTGATGAGGTGCAGGTGTCGGTGGTCAGTATTCTGGTGATTGAGTGTGCTGTGATTGGTGGATGGTGGAGCCTGACGTGTCTCTGACAGTACCTCCCCCAAGGCCTGCTCCTGAGGGCCGAGGGCCGAGGACCCCGACATCGTGGTGGATGTCCACTTCCATGTGGGACAGGTCTGTCAGGGTGATTGGTGTAGAAGGTTTGAAGCAGGTTGGGATCGAGTATGTCATTTCTAGGGACCCAGGAACGTTCCTCAGGGCCATAGCCTTCCCAGTCCACAAGGTATTCCAGCTGGCCACCACGGCGCTGGGAGTCCAAGATCTCATGAACCTCATACGCTGCACCATCTTCCAGGATGAGTGGAAGGGGGGGTTCGGTGGCTGCCACGTCAGGCCCTGTGGAGACAGAAACAGAGGGGTGGTAAGATTTCAGAAGTGACACATGGAAAGTAGGGTGAATACGATACTGTAGAGGGAGTTGAAGCTGATATGTGACCGGGTTGATCTGCTTGGTGATGGTGAACAGACCAATGAACCTGGGACTCAGCTTCTTGCAGGGCAGATGCAGTCTGATGTCCCGTGTAGACAGCCAGACCTTCTGTCCAGGTTGGTAGGAGGGAGCGTTGGAACGACGAAGGTCGGCGGTCATCCTGCGTCTGCGCAGGGCTCGCTGCAGTTGGTGGTGTGCTGAATCCCAGACCCTCTCGCTCTCTCAGAACCAGTAATCCACAGCTGGAACGTCCGATGGTTCCCCGGTCCATGGGAACAGTGGGGGTGGTAGCTGAGCACGCACTGGAATGGAGTGAGTCCTGTGGATGGCTGATGCAGGGAGTTTTGTGCGTACTCGGCCCAACCCAAATACTGGTTCCAAGAGTCCTGGTGGTCATGGCAGAAGGTACGGAGGAAGTGGCCGATCTCCTGGATCTTCCTCTCCATCTGCTCGTTTGACTGGGGATGGTAGCCAGATGATAGATTGATGGTCACACCTAGGAGCGAGTGGAAGGCCTTCCATACCCGGGAGATGAACTGAGGTCCTCTGTCCGAGACAATATCCTCAGGGATTCCGAAGTATCTGAACACATGATTAAACATTAGTTTAACAGTCTCCATGGCAGTGGTTAAACCTCTCAGTGGAATTAGACGACATGACTTGGAGAATCGATCGATGATTACGAGGATGCAGGTACAGCCATCGGATGCTGGCAGGTCGGTTATGAAGTCCACTCCTAGGTGTGACCAGGGTCGTTTGGGAATGGGCAGAGGATGGAGCTTGCCGGATGGAAGATGGCGTGGGCTCTTGGAGATGGCGCACTCCCTGCAGCCCTGCACGTACCTTCTGACATCAGATGCCATACTCGGCCACCAGAAGCGTTCCTTCAGCAACGAGAGGGTTTCATTGACCCCCGGGTGGCCAGTGCCAAGTGATGTGTGGGCTGAGTGAATAAGTGGAGTGTGTCGTGCCCTGGTGATGTATAGCAAGCCTGGTGGGAAACCCAGCGGAGGGTTCGTGGAGGCATTGGAGGAGGGTATGGTCTCTTCCAACCAGGAGATGGGGCTCACGATGATGGAACTTGGAAGGATGGGCTCAGGTTCCTCAGGCTTTTCTTCAGGAGAGTGGAGGCGAGAGAGAGCATCAGCTTTAAAATTTTTTGAGCTTGGACGATAGGAGATGGAGAAGTCAAAACGGGAAAAGAACAGGGCCCAGCGTGTCTGTCTTGGGTTCAGCTTCTTCGCAGCACGTAGGTACTCCAAGTTCTTATGATCAGTAAGGACGAGAAATTAATGTTTGGCTCCCTCCAGTCAATGCCTCCATTCTTCCAAAGCCAACTTTACAGCTAGGAGTTCTCTGTTGCCATTGTCATAGTTGACCTCCGCCGGGTTGAGCTTGCCGGAGAAGAAGGCGCATGGATGGAGCCTACTTGGTGTCCCCTGCTGCTGAGACAGGACCGCTCCCACTCCTGTGGTGGAGGCGTCCACCTCCACAACAAACAGTAGTTCGGATTGGGGTGGACGAGGAGGGGAGCGGTGGTGAAGGCTTCCTTGAGAGTGTTGAAGGCGTGGTGGCAGCTGGAGTCCAGGACAGAGACTTGGGCTGGTTACGGAGCAGGTTGGTGAGTGGATGAGTGATGGAGCTGTAGTTCTTGATGAATTGACGGTAGAAATTAGCAAAACCAAGGAAGCGTTGGAGTTCTTTGATGGATAATGGAGTTGGCCAGGTCTTGATGGCTTCCACCTTCCCCTCGTCCATCCGGATGCCAATGTGGTCGATGATGTGTCCGAGGAAGTGTACAGAGGGTTGGTGGAATGAACATTTTTCTGCCTTCAGGAAGAGATGGAACTGTCATAGACGCTGGAGGACCTCCGCAACGTGGTGGCGATGTTCGGCCAGGCTCCGGGAGTAAATTAAGATGTCGTCGATGTAAACTAGTACTAACTTCTGGAGAAACTCCCGGAGCACTCATGAATGAAGTCCTGGGAATACGGAGGGGCGTGTGACCAGCCATACGGCATCAGAGGTATTCATAGTGGCCGTGGGTGTGATGAAGGCAGTCCTTCCACTCGTCCCCCTCGCGTATCCGGATGAGATTGTACGCGCTGCGGAGGTCCAGCTTCGTGAACACAGTGGCACCACGGAGATGTTCCAGGGTAGCTGGGACGAGAGGAAGGAGATAACGGAATTTAACAGTGATCTTGTTGAGGGCACGATAGTCAATGCAGGGCCTCAAGCCTCTGTTCTTTTTTGCCACAAAGAAGAAAGCTGGAAGCAGCAGGGGAAGTTGACAGGTGGATGTAGCCCTTGAGCAAGGGGCCTCTTTGATGTATTCTCATGGCCTTTCTCCTCTGAGAGGTAGCAGGGGGTAAGATCCTTCCCCTGGGCACTGACCTCACCATAGGAGTAGCAGAGCATGATCGATGGAACAGTCCCAGGCCGCGATGTGGAGCAGCTTGGAAGAGTTATGAGGGCAGAAGACGTCACTGAAGGGAGCATAACAGGCTGGAATGTCGATGGAGCGTTTCTCTACTGGGCTCTTGATGGAGGTGGTACAAATGGAGATTCTTAGAGATGGAGGCGATGGAACTGGACCAGCTCAGAGAAATAAACAGTTAGAGAAAACAAGGTGTCTCCCACTTCAGGATCTCGCTGGTTTTCCATGAGATGGTATGGTTGTGCTGATCAAGCCAGGGATGCCCTAAAACCACATCAGAGGTGGATTCCTCCAGAACCAGCAGGTGAATATCCTCCAGATGTAATACTCCAACTAGTAGTTGAATGGGACCAACACAGTGGCGAACATGTCTCGGATGAGGGTTTTCCAGTTATTCAGGGTCTGATAGAGATAGCGGCGACGGTGAGTCGGAGCTTGAGTTGCCGACAGGAGGGGCCGGAGATGAAATTGCCTGCTGACCCTGAATCGAGGAGGGCCACCACTGGAATAGAGACATCGGCAGCAGTAAGGTTGACAATAGTGGTGAGTGGTTTCATCTTATTTAATGAGGGAATGATGGCACTCACCATGGGATGTGGAGAATGAGATGGGCATGCAGAGATAACATGCCCAGGATCACCACAGTAGAGACAGAGATTCAGGGTCAGCCGCCGTTGACGTTCAGTAGCAGAAAGTCTGGAGTTTTCAACTTGCATTGGCTCGCGGGTGGCTGGTTCTGGAGGGCTGAAGGGTTCGGATCGACGGAGGGGAGGGTGTCGAAGATGGGGCTGGCCTGGTGTTCTTCGATACACAGCTGCATATGAGAGGCGGAGCGGATGGAAAGCTGGATGAATTGCTCTAGGCCGATGGAATCCTCGTATGCAGCGAGATGCAACCGCACACGAGGGTCCAATCCCTGCCGATAGGTGGGGATAAGAGCTTGCTCGTTCCATCCACTCAATGCAGCTAGCGTTCTGAATTGCAAAGCATAATCATTAACAGACATGGAACTTTGTTTAAGATTATACAGTTTCTCACCAATAGAAGAGTCAGAGACAGGCTTGCCGAACACTTCCCGGAAGTGGGATACGAAGGTGGAATATGACTGTGTAACGGGACTGTTATTGGACCAGATGGAATCTGCCCACTGCAGAGCTTTGTCTTGTAATTGTGAGATTATGAATACTACTTTAGAGGTGTTGTTGGGATAGAGGTGCGATTGCATCTCCAGGACCAGCGCACATTGCAGGAGGAAACCGCTGCAGTCCTCCGCCAATCCTGAGTAGGGCGCTGGCTTGGCCATGGGACTGGCGTGAACTGGCGGTGAAGGAGAGGTGACGGTGTTTGCGGAAGTGATGGCAGGTGACGTTGGAGATGCGCTGGTGGTGAGAGCTCGGTGTATAACATCCACAAGCTCTTGAAATGGATCAGGTTGACTCATACTGGTTTCTGGCTGTTATGGTCCGGTTACAATGTTACAATTTCTGTTACAATACAGAAGGGATGGAGACAGGAAATCACAGTAGATGGAGTTTATTGAAACCAGTACGAGATATTGGCAGTGCAGCAGTGGAGATACTTGAAGTGCAGAGTGGTAACACAGTCCTTTTGTGGTTGCAGGTAGAGTTGTTGGAGATGGAGATGGAGATCGTTGGAGACAAGAATCACACGAGGAGAAAAGGAGAGACGCTGGAGACAGGTAAGTTAATCACAGGGAGCCCTTAAGGTAAGCATACAGGTAAGTATCATGCAAACGAGACCGGACATTGGAGTGGTGTGTGTGAGTGCTCTTTATACTGGTGTTGATCAGGTGCTTGATGAGGTGCAGGTGTCGGTGATCAGTACTCTGGTGATTGAGTGCGCTGTGATGGGTGGATGGTGGAGCCTGACGTATCTGTGACAGTTCGTCATAGTTCATCACAGTGTTTATAAAATATATATATATATATATATAATATATATATATATATCTATATATATATATTATAGATCAGAAAGGAATGGAAAGCTATAGGATGCGCAGTGTTCATGGACAGAAAGGAACCGCTCGTCGAGCCATCCACGTGCGGCCACTTTCTTAACACGCTCTCACGACAGCTGCAGCCCGCCGAAAAATGCGTCCCACAAACACCAGCAGCTCCGCATATACAGCAGCCAGAGGAGCACTCACTGCCAGACGAGACAATGTCAAATGGGGATGTCATTGTCATCAAACAACTCATGCTGTTCAGCCATGGGGGAGCTGAGAGACAATACAACTCTCTCAAACTTCCCAACGAACTCAACCTGCGAGCACCATGATTACAGCTACCGTTTTGCCTCAGCACAAAAGGGGCCAGAATCACCAGGCACAGATGCAGACACCTCTTCCCTCGGGAAGAGTGCAGTAAATAACAGAAAAACACAGACAGCGCCCTCAATCAATGTCTATGCGTGCTCCTCTCCCAGACAGAAAATGCCAGAATGGTATATCAAGTGTCAAAACCTGGGACACGGATGAACACACTCTCTTGAAATGTTTGAGAAAGGCATAATATAAGATTCCCTTACCGGATTCGATACAATCGCGATCAGACAGAAAAAACGACAGTCCCAAAAGATCCCTAGGTGCTCCTTTATACTTCCAGTTTGTGCGATGATGACATCACAGGCTGTCGCCGGCCAATATGATTGGAGTGGTTTGATTCTTGGTTTTCAGACATCGGTTCACGGAGTGACGTTCCCCATAGCAGTAAATGCAGAGTAAAGAGTTCCCTTTCACTGGGTTACAATAACCAATGCTATAGATACACATCAAGCATATTTCAGAGATATAGATTCTGAATGACATCAGTGAATCAGGACACCACACGATGAAACATATTGTGACCTGGGCCCATATGTATAAAACTTATCAGAAATGCTATTAAGAATAGTCTTAAGGTTTGACTTAAGTGTCAAAAAATTCTTAGTAAAGAGTAGGAGTTATCTAAGAGTTGAAGACTTTTATAAAGAAGCTAAAAGCAACTTTTAGTAAAGTCTAAGGCCGGCTTCATGCTGCAAGCGCCAGCAGCGCGTGAGCGTGAACTGGAGCTGCAGAGACGCGTGAGTATTCAAACTGGAAGCGTTTGTACAGCGTCACAGCAGCGGCTCCAAGCCACCCCGATAAACTCCTGCACCATGTTTAAATTAGACCCATGATGAGGAACAGGTGTACAGAAGTCACGCCCCAATCACATGACCTGCAACAAAGGAAAAACCAAAACACCCAAAACCAACACATCCCTAACAGTATCATTATTTTCTGGCCAGTTTATTTTCTTTTCTTTCTTTCCGGTGTGAACCCGGCCTAAGATTCTTAAGTGTTCTGAACTAAGGACTACAATGAAGTCAACTCAAAATGGTCACCCTTAACCTCTGAATCAGCCAATAGTGAGCCTGGAAGGGTGAATTCACACCAGCACAATACCAATCATTTATGTTGTTATAAAAAAAAAATCCTTTAAAAAGACACTAAAACGTTTTAATATTTTAATTTATTTCAAAAAATAGCTTTACATTGTACAAAATTATCACAAATTAGTATTGATGGTGTGGAATCTTTTTCTATTGATATTTGTCTCCTCATTTACAGTTAGAGCAATGATGTGTCATGAGTTCATCAACGGCTCCAACAACTGCAGGGAAGCCCACAGTCAACATAAAAGTGTTTTTCTTTTGCCGCATGGTTTGATGGTCAGTTGGAAAGTCAATGAACTTAGAGTAGTGGCCAAATGTGATGTCCAGCCATATGAAAATTGACATCTTCAACCTTAATTCAAATATTTTTAAAAATGTGTCAATTGTTTCACATGTGATAATGAAATGAAATTTCAATTTTTTTCAAATAAATATTGTTTAAGTAATATTACATTTATTTAAATATACAATATTACATTTATTTAAATATACATATACATTTATTTAAAGTTATTACATTTCTTATTAGGTCAATTACAAAAAGAATTGACAATGAAGTTTATATCATTTTATCAACTCCATGTCATCATATAACTCCAATACATCATATCTTGATTGGAATGTGTGTGTCTCCTCTTCTCTGCTGCCATCTTGTTACTCTTAACTAGGTTAAGACACCTCTCCAGCAGTCTTAACCCTTTAAGACCGGATGGAGCATCGGCACTCCCATTTGCGTGTCTCTCTTTAAGAGCCAATAAAAATTGAATCCATATAGGTAGCACAAAAATTACTTTTGCATACAAAGCATCTCAGGTTACGCATGTAACCATGGTTCCCTGAGAGGGGAACGAGATGCTGCGTTGCCATGGCAATGCTTTTGGGATCCGCCTCAGCGTGAGCACTCCTGAAGACGTGTACAACTAGTCCAATCTTGATTGGTGCAACGTCATCCCGTGATGTATGCCAGCGGAACGCGGAAGCTATAAAAGAGCTGTCAAACACAGCTGTTTCAGCTACTGATCTGAAGCAAGCGGTTTGACAGGCATGCAGGAAGTATGGCAAGGGGACGCAGCGTCGCCATGGCAACGCTTTGGGGAACGAATACCCGCGTTGCCATACTGACAAAATGCCTATCCTGATGTGAAGCAAATTGGCACAAATCTAGGACATAAGCAATTGAGAACCGGGCATGGCCGGTAGATCTAGATTATAAAATCTAATGAAGGTGTGTGGGGAGGACCAACCTGCCGCATCACAAATATCTTGGAGGGAGGCCCCCGACCATAATGCACAGAATGATGCCATACTACGAGTAGAATGGGCCTTAAGAGGCAGAGGTGAAGGCAACCCGCGCACCTCATATGCCTTAGAAATGGCCTCTACTATCCACCTGCTAATAGTAGGTTTAGTAGCCGGGCAACCCTTCTTTGGGGGCCCGAAGCATACTAATAACTGGTCTGATTTTCTCCAGTTAGAAGTCTTCCTGACATAACACTGGAGGGCTCTGACTGGGCAGAGCAATTGCAGCCTCTCACGTTCAGCCGACAAGGAAGGAGGATGAAAAGCCTGGAGGACTATAGACCTGGCCACATTAGTGGGTACCTTAGGTACATACCCCGGTCTAGGGTGCAGAATAGCTTTGATCTCACCAGGGGCGAACTCCAAACATGATGGAGCCACAGAAAGAGCTTGTAAGTCCCCCACTCTTTTGAGGGACGTAATGCCAACAAAAACGTAAGCTTCAACATGAAAATTTTGTCAGATGCTGTCCAAAGGCTCAAAGGGCGCCGAAGATAGCCCTTCTAAAACAATAGTCAGATCCCAGGAGGGAATTCTGACTTGAGCCGTAGGCCTCATCCTCAAAGCTCCACGGAGGAAACAGGTTATTAAATGGTGTCTCCCTAAGTATTTACCATCTAAAGGTATGTGGAAGGCAGATATAGCCGCCACATACACCTTCAAAGTGGAAGGTGTAAGACCAGCCGAAAAGCGGTCCTGGAGAAATTCCAGCACTGAAGCCACAGGGCAGTTAACTGGGTCAATTTGACTTCTCCTACACCATCTAATAATCACTCTCCACTTGAGCGTATAAAGTTTCCTCTAGGAGGGAGCTCTAGAGTTAAGTATGGTCTCTAAATATGGTCTCATTTATGAACTGGTCCCCCTCATGGGCCAGACCCAGAGTTTCCACATCTCCGGCCGGGGGTGAAATATTGAACTCTCGGCCTGAGACAGGAGATCTCTCCTGAGAGGAATCTCCCACGGGAGACCGTGGAGGAGAGCTATTATGTCCGAGAACCACACTCGAGCCGGCCAACACGGGGCTACCAACAGCAGTCTGATGCCCTCTTGCCGAACTCTCTCTAGAACTCCCGGGAGCAGAGCAATCGGGGGAAATGCGTACAGTCGCAGCCTCGGCCATGGCTGTACCATAGCGTACATAGCTCATAGCGTGAGCAAGGGAGAACCACAGAGGACAGTGTGAGTTCTCCTGGTTTGCGAAGAGATCTACCTGGGCTTGACCAAAGGTGCAGTCTCCACTCCCCGGGCCTCAGCCCCTGCCTCGACAGGACATCTGCTCCCACATTCAGATGTCCCGGGATATACATTGCCCTCAGAGAGAGCAATTTTCCCTGAGGATCTGATGCGCCAGCTTTCACAAGGGGCGCGACCTCAGACCCCCCTGATGATTTATGTAGGCTACCACTGCCATATTGTCTGTTCTGACTAAGACATGGTTGCCTCTGAGGTCTGGGAGAAAATGTCGTAAAGCTAGCCAGACAGCTAGCATCTCCTGGCAATTTATGTGCCATGAGAGATGCTTTTTGCTCCACAGACCTTGGGTAGAGCGGCCTTCCATGACCGCCCCCCCACCCCGTGTTGGATGCGTCTGTAGAAACTATCTTGCGATGACAGGATGCCCCTAACACAGGGCCTTGAGACAGGAACCAGTGATTCTTCCATATAACCAAGGAACGAAGGCATCTGCGCGTTACCTTGATCGTACGAAAAGGGTTGCCCCTCGGGAAAACCCCCTGGTCCTGAGACACCACTGTAGGGGTCTCATGTACAGCAGGCCAAAAGGTATCACGTTGGACGCTGCTTCCATGAGCCCTAACAGTCTCTGAAACTGTTTTACAGTGATGGATTTGGCCTAGCTTAATTCTGGACACCATTGCCAGAATCGACTCGATACGTGCAGGAGACAACTGTGCCCGCATCGTAACCGAGTCCCATATCACTCCTAAATACCCTGTCTTCTGAACAGGAGTTAGCATACTCTTCTTTATATTCAGCCTCAGTCCCAGGCATTTCATGTGGTCAATTCTTGAGACTGAGCTAACACCAGCCAGTCGTCTATATAATTGAGCACTCGAATTTCCCTTAAATCTGAGAGGTGCTAGAGCAGCGTCCATGCACTTCATGAACGTGCAAGGAGACAGAGCTAGGCCAAAAGGAAGGACCCGATATTGGTACGCTATGCCCCCAAAAGTGAACCTCAGGAACCTCCTGTGTTCCGGAAGGATGGAAATGTGGAAATACGCATCCTTTAGATCTATCTGACAAACCAGTCCTCGGACCTGATTTGACTCACAATGAGAGGTAACGTCAGCATCTTGAACCGAAATCTCCTCAGAGAGCGGTTGAGCTGACACAAATCTATGATAAGACGCAATCCTCCATCTTTCTTCGGAACTATAAAATACCGGCTGTAGAACCCGGTGTTTCTTTCTGAGAGGTGCACAATATCTATGGCGCCCTTCTCCAGTAACCTCCTGAGCTTGCCTTGGGTTCACTACTGTATTCAAAACTCCGTTGAACTTTGGTGGGCGAGACGCAAACTGAAGTCTGTAGCCCTTCTGAATAGTGCGAGTGACCCAACTTGACACATTGGCTAATTTCTCCCATTCTGGAAGGAAATTCACTAAGGGTACCAGCCTCTCAGTGCTGGCCCCAGCCACACTCGATGGAGTAGGTTGGGTGCCCTGAAGTGCGTCTGCGGCAGGTTTCAACCGTCTTAAATTTTCTACAGGCCTTTCTATTGGGAGCGAACCCCCCTGCGTCACAAGATTGTGCGAACACTGAGTTATGGGTTCATTGGAAATCGTTGTGCCCCAAAGCGCCGGGGGCGGCGGGGTTAACAGATCAATTTCCTGAGGGCTCCACGGGGAAGCAGATGTAATGCGCTCCTGCCCTGGAGGGGGCACCCTCAGAGGCCTGACAAGATCATCAGGACCTCTTTCCCGAAGCCCATTTAGAGAGAATGACGTTACTCAGGTCCGTCTTATCCCTTTGGGGCTTCGGTTGAGAGTGTTGCTTCTGTGCTTTAGGTTTTACAGGGGGCGCTCGAGAAGCAACACTCTCCTTCTGTGCCTGCCGGTATGAGGAGCTGGGCGCATATGGGTGGGGCTGCTCTTTAGCTGCAGCCCCTTGGGATTTGGACTTTAGAGGGATGAACCTCTGGAATGCTGCCGCCTGTTTCTTAGATTCCTGAAATCTCTCGACGATTGTAGAAACAGCGTCGCCGAAGAGACCAGATGGCGACAGCGGGGCATCAAGGAGGAAAGTTCTATGCCTCTCCTTGATGCCCGAGAGGTTCAGCCAGAGGTGCCTCTCCGTTACCACAGAAGCTGCCATGGAGCAGCCGATGGCACGAGCCATCTCCTTTGTGGCACAGAGAGCTAAATTGGTGGCCCGATGGAGTTCTTTAATATCGTCGGGCCGCACCTCGTCCGCCTCATCCATTTCCCTCAGCAGGTCGGCCTGATATGCTTGTAAAAGTGCCATAGTATGTAAACAGGCACCGGCCTGACCTGCTGCCATATACGCCTTGCCCACCAAAGATGATGTGGTTCGGCATGGTTTGGTGGGCAATGTCGGGGCTTTAAGGGACGACGCAGCATCAGGTGACAAATATATATGCTGCCAGGGTATCCTCAACCCTGGTCATCGTCCCATAACCGTTCTGCTTGAGGTTAGGGGTTAGGGTTAGAGATGAATAATGATGGACGGTGGGGCTCGAAAGCCTGGATGAATATGGCTTATTCCAGGATCTCGCCACCTCAGTGTGGAGATCCTGGAAGAACAGCAAACCCCGACGTGGAGGCTGTTTTGCTGATTGGAGGAAGCGTTCATCGAGTTTGCTTTTGCTACGCTCCTCATACTGTGGTGAGTGGTATACACTCACCACAGTGAGTGGTATATACTGTGGTCCCGTGCAGTATACATAAAATTCATGTGCATCTCCCTCCGTGATGAAACGCTGGCAGGGGAGGAATGCACGGTCTAAATTTTTGCTGACTGCTTTCACTCGCCATGTCTAAGATATAACTTTTCCTATGGGACAAACAACACTAAATAAGACAGACAGAGACACAGAATGCTTGCTGAAGATCAGAAAGCTGAAACAGCTGTGTTTGACAGCTCTTTTATAGCTTCGGCGTTCCGCCGGCATACGTCACGGGATGACGTTGCACCAATCAAGATTGGACTAGTTGTACATGTCTTCAGGAGTGCTTACGCTGAGGCGGATCCCCAAAGCGTTGCCAAGGCGACGCAGCGCGAGTTCCCTCGAAAGGGAACCAGAGACCTTTACACATTCAGATCAAGCCGATGATGCGTTGTTTTCACCCTCTAATGAGTCTGAGTAATATGCTTTTACAAGAAAAACAGCACAGCCGCAAACTGAATACATAAATATGTAGAATTCATGTGCTCATAACTTCATGAAAAATTCACAGATCATAGAAAATGACACATCAATATTTAAAGCAGATTAAAATGAACCCAAAATCAACATAATATATTGCGTTGATCACAGAATGATTACTCACAGAATGATTTAACATACTTGGCTAAAAACATGTCTCTCATCTTTCCGGGATGCAGTGTGTCCCTGGAACCATCCATGTCCATTTTCCAATGTGGAATTACACAAAATAGATATCATTTTAAAGCTAAGAATGTCATCTTTTAATGCATCTAACCATTTTGAAAAACTTCTAATGAGTGCTGAGAAGTGCCTCTAAACCAGAGTTTACCGCCCGTGGGTGCCACCTGGCTGCGGAAAAAATTAATAACAATTTATTCAAATATACTGGTCCGTGTAACCGCTTCACAATTCAATTTTCAGACCATACAATGCAAATGCAAAAATGAAAAATTGAAACCAGACTTTCTTTTTTCTTGTTTTTTCGGTTACATCATCAATGGATATTTGCCATTTTTTCCCCCTTTTTTCAAATTTACTTTTGCTAAATTATGACTTTAGAAACAATCATTTGAATAAATGAAATCTAACCGATTTTCTATTTTTCCATTTTCTGTCTTGTAATTTGCGCCATGGGCTGTAGCTACCATTAGCACGGGGGTGTGGCCACGGACTACTATCATTTCATTGATGTAACTGCTTTATTTACACTGCATGTTGAGGAGTAGTTTAAAAGAATGGAGGATGACCTTTTTCACCCGAAGTGCTATCATTTTTAATTATTAATAATAACTGTGTTAAATAAGGCAGTCTCGGACTGGCCATCGCGAGCAGCTGGGAAAAGTGAAATCCCGGTGGCTTGGCTGATTTGGCACATTGTCCAGCTTGTCTGTATTTAGCCTACTTATTCGTTATTACTTTATTTTTTATTAATATACACATTATGCCCTTGGTCAGTGGGTGCATTTTACTTGCTAGACTACAGTAACCACGAGATCCCATTTTTCAGAGGGATAGGCAGCAGACGGAGGGCAGCTCGAGCAGAGCTTGCCAAGATCCTTCACGTCAATATAGCATGAAAGATAAAAAGACTACCAAGCGAAAATATACAAAAAATTGGCATCATTTAAAAAAATTGTTAGGTTTTTAGCTCTCGTTTATAGCCTACAATATTTTATATAGCTAGCTATAGCGTTAAGAACTAGGCTAATACGATTTATTTCGGTTCATTATGGAATTTTGGATTAGGGCAGTAATCATTTGGGTACACCACAGGCAATAAATAATAACGAATAAGTCAATAAATAACTACTAACAAGATGGGCAATGTGCCAAATCAAAGTATTTGTATTTATTTATTGAAATTAATAATTGAAATAAATCATAGTGCTCTTGACTTGCATCATATAGATCAGATTCGCCTCATCTTCGGCGAACCGCCTCTAGTGTAATGAACAGAGTTAATAACTGCTAGATTTAAGGTTATTTTAAGTGAATGAGTAAGCATGTGAAGTGCAGAAGCTCAAGCGGTTGCTGTGGTAATGAACAATGCCCACTAAAGAAAACATCTGCATTTTTACTGTACAAATATTGTATTACAAACAAGAGCTAAAAACGTAACAATTTTTTTGTATATTTTTTTATAATTTTTTTTGTATATTTTCGCTTGTTTTTTTTTTAATCTTTCATGCTATATTGACGTGAAGGATCTTGGCAAGCGCTGCTGCTCGATCTGTCCTCCGTCTGCTGCCCATCCCACTGAAAATGAACTGGGATCTCGTGGTTGTACTGTAGCCTACCAAGTAAAATGCACCCCTTGACCAAGGGCATAATGTATAATAATAAAATAAAGTAATAACGAATAAGTAAATACAAACAAGCTGGTGTGCCAAATGTGCCAAATCAGCCAAGCCACCGGGATTTCACTTTTCCCAGCTGCTCGCGACGGCCAGTCCGTGACTGCCTTATATTTAGCACAGTTATTATATTAATAATTAAAAATGATAGCACTTCGGGTGAAAAAGGTCATCCTCCATTCTTTTAAACTACTCCTCAACATGCAATGTAAATAAAACAGTTACATCAATGAAATGATAGTAGTCCGCGGCCACAACCCCGTGCTAATGGTACAGCCCACGGCGCAAATTACAAGACAGAAAATGGAAAAATAGAAAATCGGTTAGATTTCATTTATTCAAATGATTGTTTCTAAAGTCATAATTTAGCAAAAGTAAAATTGGAAAAAGGGGAAAAAATGGCAAATATCCATTGATGATGTAACCGAAAAACAAGAAAAATGAACGTCTGGTTTCAATTTTTCGTTTTTGCATTTGCATTGTATGGTCTGAAAATTGAATTGTGAAGCGTTACACGGACCTATACTTTATGCTATCACCACAAAATTTGAAACAGATGCAGCACACATGTAGGAGAGCATCACCAAATTTTTTTTCTCCAATCTTATTGCGTATATATATATATATATAATATATATATATATATATATATATATATATATCTAATATATATATTGACTTTTATCAGCAATTTCTCAGCATGACAATGTCCAAATGTAATGTAATTTATTTTCTTAAAATTTAAAAAGTGTTCTATCAAATGATACCTACCTTTTAACTGTCCTTGCTACAGAGTTATGAGTCTTTACTTTTGTGTGTGTGCAGAAAAAAAACAACTAAAAAAGCCTTCAGGTCTTAAAGGGTTAAATAATTTAGTAGCTAAGACCTAGTCTTGACACTAAAGAATAGGTATGATTCATAAAGGTTCCTAAGTCTAGGAATAAGAGTAAAATCATGTCATTCTTAGAATTTTGACATACTTAAGACTATAATTTTACTCTGAGCAGCTTTATACATACGGGCCCTGGTCATATTTTCTCTTGCCACAATAAATGTGCTTTACAAACACAAAATTGGAGAAGCCAGAGAAAACTAATATTAAAAAGTAAATGGTCAAGAGTCCAACTCAAGCAAACACTTATCACCATCTGACTTGAAATGAAATGTTCCATAATATATGCTGTTGTTTTGTTAAAACACCAACATTTCTGTTAATTCTCAACACTCAACTTTTGTAGATGTATGACAGAAATAAAGTCAAACTGATCAGTAAAAGGTGCAATAAGTGGAAGTCAGTTGTAGTCGTTGTTTCTCTTTCCTTGATAATCAAAAAATGAAGGGGTCTGAATACTCTCTGATGTATGTGCCCTTTTTGTTTTCTAGGGGATTTGCAGCAGCCCAACATTTTCAACTATGCTCCTAATGGATGGTTTGACGTGGAGCCTCAGGGGCCAGTGATTACCAGGGGCCACAATTTCACTATCATCTGTTCCATTGTATCTCATTATCCTGGAGGCTCCTTACTTTTTAGGTCATCAATATCACCAGAGTCAATCAGCTGTCAATCACTCTGCCTCCTTCTCCTTTGCTGAGGCAGATTCTTCACATGAGGGAAACTACAGTTGTGTTTATGAAGTCAGTATGTCTCTCTCGCACCTTCCGTTCATCTGCCTCTGAACTGCTGGTCATCACTATCACAGGTATAAAAGTCTAAAAACAAGCTGGTCTGCTTGTAATGAAAGTTTAACTCAAACACGTGTGTCTTTCTCAGCCTAATTGCTTTCTGTCATTATTGCTGTTGTGTCAGCTGTACTGCTTTGTTTTCAATAATATAATATTATAATATAATAAAATAAAATAATATAATATTATATTATATATATATATATATATATATATATATATATATATATATATATATATATATATACAGTACAGTCCAAAAGTTTGGAACCACTAAGATTTTTAATGTTTTTAAAAGAAGTTTCATCTCACCAAGGCTACATTTATTTAATTAAAATACAGTAAAAACAGTAATATTTGTGAAATATATTACAATGTAAATCAGCTGTTTCTATGTGAATATATAGTAAAGTGTAATTTATTCCTGTGATCAAAGCTGAATTTTCAGCATCATTACTCCAGTCTTCAGTGTCACATGATCCTTCAGAAATCATTCTAATATGCTGATCTGCTGCTCAAGAACATGTAATGCAGGGGTACTCAAGTTCAGGCCAGAGGGCCGCATTTTAACCAAATGAAACGCGAAGGGCCACAAATTATAACTTGGATCGTAAGACTTTTATTTAGGCCTACTTAAGACAATATTTGTAGTTTTACTGTTTATTTACTAAAAGTGCAGTTTATTATCTAGCTGAGTCTTAATAGTATGGTGTCCTTTTTAAAGTGTCACTTAACATGATAAATGGCATTTTAAAAAATTATTAATAGCCTGTCTTGCTGTATTCTTAATGTACAAATGCATAAAGAAAAACAAGAACTGATGAAAAGAAATCCTTATTCATTTGAAATGTCTGCATTGTTTTCACAAGAAATTTAAGGTCTGGCTGTTGTTCACTGGCTGATGAGAGTTTGTCCGTAAGACGAAAACATTGCACTTTTTATAGTCTCTATTATAGTCTTTTTATACTCCATTGGACCTTTTTAACACTTTTTATAGCACCTATTTATACTCAGAGAATAAACGTTTTATTATTTGTATTATTATTACCTACCTTTTAATTTTGGTCAGAATCCAAAAATCTTTTTTTTTTTTTTTTTTAAATGTTCAATCACAATCTCATGAATTATCTAACTATAACCAACGTTGTAAACATGATAAAGATATTCTCCGTGATCTCAATGATGTGATGACAGATCTGTAATGGGAGCGCTGCTTGCTTTCTGTTTATAACACATTGACATTAAGAATAAAAGGTTTGTTTTTCATGCTGCTCGGCAACTTACACACTGCAAAGTTTGTGGAATGTCAACTGCATTTCATCATGGAAAAATAAGGTTACTTTGTTTTTTACTTGCGCGCACAGCCTCGAGCCTTTGATGGCGTTCACGAACACAAGTGCTCGACACATGCGCACTAGAGAGATTCATGCTTGTCTACTCTTTTTCGCTCAAAGTTACAATAAAATGTCTTTGTACTTGTTTAAAATTAGAGTTGCTGGTATCTTTTAATCTCCTCAAACGAGCGCTTTTCAACACGGTCGGCTATTGTGTTTGTTGTTACTCTTGTTCTGTCTTCTCCGTTTCTCTTCAGACTGAAACAACAGCCCGTTTCAGTGCTGACACCTTGTGGACAAACTAAATTAGTGCAAAAACTATGTGCCTTCAGTTTATATTGTTCTTTGCGGTTAGAAAAACTGTGCTGCGCGCGTACACACGCGTTCTCTGCTGATGATTACAGCGTCACGCGCACTGTACGCCTACCCTAGTGTACGTGTAAAATTAACGAAGTAATATTCACGCTAATTTTGGAAGCAAATTATAATAAAAATACATTTATGTAGCATGATGCGGGCCACAAATTTAATGCTGACGGGCCGGATGCGGCCCGCGGGCCGCCTGTTGAGTACCCCTGATGTAATGTGTACAATTGTACAAAATATTTGTGTACAATATTTTTTTCAGGATTATTTGATGAATAGAAAGTTCAAAAGAACAGCGTTTATCTGAAATCTAATCTTTTGTAACATTATAAATGTCTTTACTGCCACTTTTGATTGATTTAATGCATCCTTGCTGAATAAAAGTATTAATTTCTTTAATTTCTTTTCAAAAAAATAAAAATAAAAATTCTTACTGACCCCAAACTTTTGAACGGTAGTGTATAATGCTACAGAAGCTTTGTATTTCAGATAAATGCTGTTCTTTTGAACTTTCTATTCATCAAGGAATCCTGAAAAAAAAAGTACACAACTGTTTTCAACATTGAAAATAATTATAAATGTTTATTGAGCAGCAAATCAGCTTATTAGAATGATTTCTGAAGGATCATGTGACACTGAAGACTGGAGTAATGATGCTGAAAATTCAGCTTTGATCACAGAAATAAATTACTTTGTGAAATATATTCAAATAGAAAACAGTTATTTTAAATTGTAATAATATTTTCACAATATTACTGTTTTTTACTGTATTTTTAATTAAATATGTAGCCTTGGTGAGCAGACAAAACTTCTTTTAAAAACATTAAAAATCTTAGTGGTTCCAAACTTTTGGACTGTACTGTATATAATATATAATATAATTTTCATAATCATCCTGAAAAGAAGTCAAGTTAAAAGTAAAAATTTGAGATCTGTGAGGGTAATTGATGGAAATCGATCTCAAGTGTTGCTGCTGCCATTTTCATTTTAGCTCTATATCTCTGTTGACTTTTCTATCATGACAACTCACTGAAGATTTTTAGCTAATAATCCAGATCACAGTATGGGGCAGTCATGTCCTAATAGTTAGAGATTCAGACTGGTAACCAGAAGGTTGCGGGTTTGATTCTCAATATCAACAGAAAATGATTGAGGTGCCCTTGAGCAAGGCACCTAACCCTCAATCGCTCCCCAGGCACCACAGCAAAAATGGCTTCCAACTGCTCCAGGTGTGTGTGTCCACAGTTTGCAGTGTGTGTTCACTACTCACTATTCCTACCTTAGTGAGTTCACTTAAACTTCACTTTCAATGTTAATGTATTTGTTTTTGGAAAAATAGATCTGGGGCCTGTTTCAGAAAGGAGGTTAAGTGAGAACTCTGAGTATGTTAACCCTGAAATGAGAACGCTAGCTTCTGTTGTCTTCAGTAAGCGCTATTTGTATCTTGTCTTATTTACCGTTGTTTGTCTACCATCTCGCCAAAAAGTGATCTCTTCGTCTGAGGACAAGAGTTTCCAAAACAAGTGAATAAGACACATACACATATATATAAAATGACGGAAAGCCAGCGTTTCACTAAGTGTGCACCTCTTTGCCCGCGATTCATCGTGGTGGGGGTACACACGAGATGTGTGTGAAGTGCCTGGGAGTTGAGCACGCACAGGCAGCTCTCGAGGGGGCTGTCTGTGTGCACTGTGAGAGGCTCACTCTCAGGACGCTGCGCTCATGCTGAGCGCTCTTTGAGGAGGGCGCGGCGGCGAGTGTTCCCCGCGGGTCTGGTCCCGCTGCTGCCGAGGCACAGCGAAGGCTGCACTCGTGGGGTTCACAAATGGATCTAGTAGAGGGGGGAGAGACAGGCTCTGCCTTATCGCTCCCCTTACCTGCTAGATCTAGTGTCTCTCCTTTGGTGGTGGAAGAACGCGCTGCGGTTTCTTCCCCTCAAAGGGGAGGCACCGACACTGAATATATCTTCCTCCGAGGAGGTTGATGTTGAAGGTGTCGAGGGTGGTGATGAGGGACCGTCATCCTCAATATCCAGCCCATGAGGAGCTTATGGAGGTAGTGACCCGGGCAGTAGAGAAACTAAATATAAGCTGGCCCGTGGAGGAAAGCGTTCCAAAAGTTAAAAGCAAGTTAGATGAACGCTTCCTCCCAGCTAGGTCACTACCCCAGCGTCGGGGACTGCCGTTCTTTCCCGACCTCCACACCGAGGTGTTCGAGGTCGTGGAATAGACCCGTGCAGTACCGTGTCTTCAGCCCACAGACATCAATGTACAGCAACATCACTGGGCTGAAGCAACACGGTTATGGGGCGATGCCTCGGGATGAGGAGACGCTTGTGAGCTATCTCTCGCCCGAGGCTGCATCGTCCCTGAAATCCCCGACGTTGCCCACCAAACCACTAAAGCAAACATCGAATCTGGTGGGCAAGGCTTATTTGGCAGCGGGTCAGGCTGCGGCATGTCTGCAATGTCCATACTGCAGGCATACCAAGCTGATCTGCTGGGGGAGATTGATGAGACGGGGGAGGCTACTTTTGAGACAATTCAAGAGTTGAGAAAAGCCACAGATTTTAGCTCTCCGTGCCACCAAGGAGATGGCCAAGTCAGTAGGCCACTCTATGGCAGCCCTGGTGGCCACGGAGAGACATCTGTGGCTCAATCTTGCAGACATTAAGGATAAAGATAAACATATCCTTATGGATGCGCCACTTTCCTCCGAGGGCCTGTTCGGCGACGCAGTCGCTACTGTCGTCGACAGGTTCGAGGAGGCGAAAAAACAGAAAGCGGCGTTCCAAAGATTCCTCCCTCGAAAATCTCATCCCCCTGAGGCTGCTGGGCGGGAGCAGCCTCAGCCGACAGCCGGCTCCTCGGGACACAGGTCCCAGCAAAAGGCTTGTGTGGCCACCCGTGCTCCCCCGCAGAAAGCTTGGGGACCGGTGCGCGCTGTACAGCAGAAGCCTTCTGGGGGTAGGGCGGATCTGAGGACCGTCATTATTTCCCGGAAGGCTTCCCAAAAGAAATCCTGACGTTCATGGGTCAGGGTTTCTGAGGGCAGTCCCCTCCGAAGGGGTTCGACGATTGATATCTATCGTTCCCCATCGGTGCCCTCAGGGGGCTGCTCTGCCAACCCTGCCACCCAGTGTGCGACAGGGCGCAGCAGTCCCCGTCGATCCTTCGAGGAGGATCGGCCAGCACGTGATTTGCTTATCTGCCGGTGCGCCGTGCCAGATAAACGAGCCAAGTGCTCAAAAAACACCAGAGACCAGTCTCGAGAGGCTGGTTCCCTTAGTAGAATTTTTGGGGGAATGGAAACGTCTTCCGAATATTTCGAAATAGGTGCTGCTCATGGTAGAACAGGGTTACAGAATTCAGTTCAGTTCTCATCCGCCCAGGTTCACTGGAGTGATTCACACAGTGGTAGCTCCAGAGCAGTCTCTGGTAATGGAACAGGAGGTTACGACGCTTTTGCAAAAAGGGGCTATAGAACGGGTTCCCTCTCCCAGCAAAATGTCGGGCTTTTACAGCCGCTACTTCATTGTTCCAAAGAAGGATGGGGGGTTGCGTCCGATCATAGCTCTACGTATACTAAATCGATCTGTAAAGAAGTTGAAGTTCAAAATGCTTACACTCAAACAGATTATCCCACAGATCAGATCCGAGGACTGGTTTGTGGCGATAGATCTGAAGGACGCACATTTCCACATATCCATCCATCCTTCTCACAGGAAGTTCCTCAGGTTTGCTTTCGGGGGCGAAGCATACCAATACAAGGTTCTTCCCTTCGGCCTATCATTATCACCCCGCACGTTCACGAAGTGCGTGGATGCAGCCTTGGCTCCTCTGAGACTCCAGGGCATCCGCGTGCTGAACTATATTGACGATTGGTTGATTTTAGCTCAAACAGAACGTCTGGCAGCTCAACATCGAGATGTTGTGCTGTCACACATGAAGAGGCTTGGGCTGAGGCTCAATGCCAAGAAAAGTGTGCTGGTTCCGAGTCAGGTTACCAACTATCTCGGGGTAATCTGGGATTCGATCACGATGCGGGCGCAATTGTCTCCCGCTCGTGTGACGTCCATTCTCGGGGCTGTGAATGGGGTGAAGTTAGGCAACGTTATCCAACGTTATCACTTTTGGCCTTCTGCACATGAGACCCTTACAGTGGTGGCTCAGGACCAAGGGGTTTTCTCCGAGGGGAAATCCTTTTCGCATGATCAAAGTCACGCGGCGATGCTGCTTCGTGCTCTGGGGAAAAAGCCTTGGTTCCTGTCCCAGGGACCCGTGTTGGGAACTTCATGTCGTCGCTTAATGCTTACGACAGATGCGTCCCTCACGGGCTGGGGAGCGATCATGAGTGGTCGCTCAGCTCAAGGTTGTTGGGAGGTACACCAGGTCTCCTGGCACATAAATCGGCTGGAGATGCTGGCAGTGTTTCAGGCTCTGAAGCACTTCCTCCCCGACCTGAGGGGCCACCATGTGTTGATTCAGACAGACAACACTACGGTGGTCTCCTACATAAATCACCAAGGGGGATTGCGGTCTCGTCCACTATGCAAATTAGTCAGTCGCATCCTCCTGTGGACCCAAGGGAAATTACTCTCGCTGAGGGCGGCGTATATTCCGGGTATTTGAATATGGGGGCGGACGCTCTGTCGAGGCAGAGCGCGAGTCCGGGGGAATGGAAGCTTCACTCCGAGGTAGTGGAGCTTATAGGGAAACATTCGGTCGAGCAGAAGTCGATCTCTTTGCCACAGAGGAGTCAACTCAATGCCCTCTGTGGTACTCTCTGAGGCATCCAGCTCCTCTGGGGTTGGATGCCATGATACAGACGTGGCCGAGGCGGCGCCTGTATGCTTTTCCCCCAGTCTCTCTGCTCCCGGGAGTTCTGGACAAGGTTCGTCAGGAAGGGTGGACTTAATATTGGTGGCTCCTTTCTGGCCAACGAGAATATGGTGTGCGGACCTATTATCGCTTCATCACGGCTCTTCACTGGAGCTTCCAGTCAGAGGATCTCCTGTCCCAAGCGGGCGGCATGATCTTACATCCCCGTCCAGCAATGTGGAAACTGTGGGCCTGGCCTCTGAGGGGGCAAGGCTCATAGAATCTGGTCTCCCAACCGAGGTTGTGGAGACCATCCTTCAGTCCAGAGCTCCATCTACAAGGAAGCTTTATATTGTAGTGAACAACAGACGTGATGGCACCAGAGCTTCACAACAGACATTCTTTTGTCCCACTTTGATTAATCAAAAGAATGTGATCGGACCCTCAACGTCAAGTAAACGACTATTGTAATCAGGACTGCCAAAGGTGGAAGACAGGAAAGATGACATCAACGGCCCATTGATGATAGGCTAATCTCATCACGAGTTGCCTTTGTTCACATAGTTCAAGGTGCGAATGACCATGGACTCCTAGGGCTGCCAAACCGGTTCTGGCTAGAGCACAGCAAGAACAAAGAAATGCTCAGAAAGGAAGACATTTTCTAAACATATTGGCTTGAAATCACCAAAAATGGACAGGAATACTGTAAGGAACATGTCCTATGTGTCCTTGTACTCATCCAGGAAACTGTGCACACACAGTAGAAACCACACCTGGAATAAAAGCCAATGCAACTACACCCACTGAGACAGCAGTGTGATACCTCAACCAATTCACATCAAGTTTGGACTCTACGAGTTCAGAACACTGCCACAAGGTCTTTGAGAAAGGTTTGAAAAAGAAATAAAGGATTTCCAAGATCCTAAAGACATTGTCTTATTTAACTGTGTATTTTGGAACAATACAACAAGTTTCACAGGATGAAAGGTGGGCGTGTTAAGGGATGGACACCTGGAATGCTGTGACCCAATTACATCACCACATCAGGAAAGGTGGGGATTAGTAATCCCCTCCCCAACGAGAAGGAATAAAAGTTTTCCTAAGTGAACAGACCCTTGTTCTGAGTTTCTGACCTGACGAGGGAAGAACAACAGCACGACCAAGGTGAGACTCTTGCGAGTAAACCTTTCACCGCACGGATCAAGCAGCCAAAGTGCTTCTGCAGAGGACTTTGACTCCTGACCTGCATAACCCAAGTACCTCCAACCTACAAGAAGATCCTACGGACCGACCACCATCTGACCTACAGTTCTCTGGATTACACAAAGACCTCCAGCACTCAGTGCAGCTCTGCAGCTGTTGGAAAGCAATCCAGTCTCCCACTGCACATGGAAGGATACCAGTGGACAACGTTTCCCATTCCCGGACTGATCACCCGACCAAGTGAAATGTAAATATAAGCTAACCAAACCTTTTCCAAAAGCCTTGGCATTAGGTTGTTGCTAAATGAGATTGCTATTTGTGTAGAGACATTAGACACGTTATCTGTATTCAGAGTAAATGCTTATTTACTTATTTTTAATACCAGCATCCAGAAAGACCACAATTGACCCCCTCATAGACTGCTAATTACCCATTCATTGCTTCGTCCAATCCGTTGCTCATCTACTTGGCATTCAGTTTTGTTAACATCCATTTGTGTTGTAGTTTGTAGTTTCTGTTTGATTATTGATTAAATTTTCTTAGTAGTTTAGTCATTTTTCCTTAGTAGTTTAATCATTTTCCTTTGTAGTATTTAGTGAGTGTGATATTTTACTCTTGTATATCTTTTTTGTTAATAAATTCATTTTATTGCAAACTGTGTCATTCTTGTGTTGATAATCAGAGGCTCTACAAGCTCGCCCGAATCTCACTAAATCCTTCAGATTGGTCAGATGATAAACTTCCTCCAATTTATAAAATATTAAATCAGTTAACAATCTTTCATGATTGTTCTTTATTGTCAAGGTGATAATCCTGACTGGTGCCCCGAAATATTGGAAGGAATCATCTGACTCAATATTAATATTAATACAAAAATATTAATATTAATATTAATATTAATATTTAAGACCAAAAATCACTACATTTGTGGTGCCCTCATGTGAGGCTAATCCAAAATCACTACAATATGTATAAGTGGAAGGTGTTCTCTACATGGTGTAGTTATCATAGGTTGGACCCAGTCCATTCATCTATCAGCTGTGTGCTTCAATTCCTTCAAGAAAAACTTTCAGAAGGTTTAACTCATTCCACGCTAAAAGTATATGTTGCTGCTATTTCAGCCTATCATGTTCCTATGGGTGGTGTCTCGGTAGGTCGAGACCCCTTAGTCGTTCGCTTCCTTCGTGGCGCACTCAGGCTGAGGCCTTCAGTACGCCCAAAATCTCCGACCTGGGATTTAGCCATTGTGTTACAGGGGTTGGCTGAGGCGCCCTTTGAACCTTTAGAAGATGTGTCAGATAAGATGCTTACATTAAAGACTGTGTTTTTACTGGCCATTTCATCTTTGAAAAGGATAGGGGACCTTCAAGCTCTTTCGGTTTTACCATCATGTTTAGAGTTTGCACCAGGCATGGTTAAGGCTTTTCTACATACGAGGCCTGGTTACATTCCTAAGGTCCCCACTAGGGTCCCAGGTCCTATCGTTTTGGAGGCTTTTTATCCCCCTCCGTTCATTGAACCAGAGCAGGAAAGACTTAATCTGCTGTGCCCTGTGAGGTCATTGGACGCATATGTTCACAGAGCTGCCCTGTGGAGAAAATCAGACCAACTATTTGTATGTTACGGGTCCCCGAGTCGAGGGGGCCCAGCGTCCAAGCAGAGGATGAGTAAATGGGTGGTTGAGGCCATCGCATTGTCTTATAAAGCCCTAGGGCACCCGTGCCCTTTGGATGTCAGGGCACACTCAACGAGAGGTATGGCTGCTTCAAGAGCTCATATGTCAGGAGTTTCCTTGGCTGATATTTGTGGCGCTGCTGGATGGTCATCCCAGCACACCTTCATCAGATTTTATAATCTTAATGTGAGTAGAACTCCGCACTCGGAGGCACGGCGTAGTTGGGACAGCGTTCCCATCACGTCACTGACGTAGCGTCGATAGTTCCCATGAAAGGGAACGTCTTGGGTTACGAGTGTAATCTCGTAACATTCTACGTCACGTTGCCGTACCTCCAGCATGCCTGGAGCGCTTACTTCAGAGACATATCACAGAAGCTTAGCGTTCTCTGTTTCCGGGCATGCTTTATGGGTTCCGGTCCGTGACGTCACCCGCCTCTGACGTCGCATTCTCTCATTGGTTAGATACAATAGTGCTTCACGAACACAAAATGCAGAGGATTCCCATCACGTCACTGACGTAGCGTCTCGTTCCCTTACTCAGGGAACAAGGGTTACACTCATAATCCAAGACGTTTTCTGTTTCAGAATAGGAGGTATGTCAAACCCAAGAAAGCAGGGTAAGTCAAGCCTGTTTCTGAAAGAGAGGTAACTTATACTCAGAGTCAGTTACCATGGTAACTTACTCTGTGAACCTAACCTGGTCGGGAGCAGGTTTTCTTTGGTAATCCCAGAGTTTCCTTCGGTCTCCTCCCCCTTTTTAAAGTGCAAGTGATGTTTAAATTGTTCATTCATTCACACTGCAAAAATGCTTTTCATACTGAATATTTTTCATCCTATTTCAAGTACAAATATCTACAATTTCTTAAATCAGATGGATTTCTATATAAGTAAATGATATAAGATATTAGTCTTGTTTCCTGGGGATCTAAATTAAGTGCATTTTACTAAGTAAAATGATCAATATCTGCCAGTGTGGTAATAAAAATAATTTAATGCAAACGGAAAATGTCAGAGTGTCTACTCAGGTGAAAAAAGTGCAGTAAAATTCACTTTATTTTAGTACTCTTAGTACACTTCCATAATATACTTAAAGTGCTCTTTTCGTGCACTAATTTTGTACTTAATATACTAAAAGCTCTTCTTTAGTACTTCTTCATATAATCTTAAGAGCATCTAATGTACTCAACTGAAAGCCCCTTCTTTTAAAATAAAAATGTTATTTTTATTTCAAATATAAATAATAATTATATTTAAATTTATAATTTATGCCTACAAATTATGATACATTTGTATATATTTATCATATATTATTCTTATATATTAAATAATTCATAAGTGTATTCCTATGTCTGATGAGTACATTTAAAGGTGTATGAAGATGGGTTCAGGTGTACAAGTGGTAACTAAATAAATTTTTTAAATACAGAGATATATTAAAGCACATTTTAGTTCAAATTCATGGTGTCTCAAATAGCATAGTTGAGTACACTTAGATGTTACAGTGCTGTTGCAGGAGAAGAGGGCGTTCACGGAGATCCACTAAAAAGGTATTTTACAATGAAGGAGGTAGGTACAACTAACACACATAGAATAACATTTAGAACGGACAAGGACTGAAAAGTGAGTCAAATAAAGGGTGATGATCGAACAAGAGCAGTGATCCAAAATGTGCTTTTTGTAAAATAAAGAAAACAACATGCGTGATCTCTCGTCTCCCTCTGAATGAAGTCCAATCTGATAGGTCTCAGAAAATGAACTGTAACTTAGTGAATACTACTGACAAAAAATTACACTTATGTCTAAAGAAACGTTGAAATGTCAGGTTTTAAATCGTGTAAGTCAAATCGAAAACAAATATTCTCTGTTTATGTAATCTGTATGAAAAGAGAGCCATGTCAGAAGTCTGTGATTCAGCTCATTATCCGCTAATGCGGCCACGCCCACAGAGCAGACAATACATGCAGACATCATCTCAATCGTGTATTTATTATCTTGAAAGTGTTTATCTGGATTAAAAGCGATCTCTGGTCTCTTGAGTTCCTGAAATGTCACATATGCCTCTTCTTTTCTTGGGCATTTGTGGACTAAAGGGGCAGAGCGCCCTCCGGCTGCAAGTATGAATTGAAAACACAGTATCTAGCGCTCACAGTGATGACAATAAATATAGAATAAATATTACTCCTCTGTATAGAAAATTGACATAAACATATGAGAATCCATCAATATTTCTCCAAATGTGCAGGCTTTTAAGCATATTAAGAAATTGGTCAATATAAGATTTTTGAAGCTGAGTCTTAGATCTTTTTAATGATGTATAGTTTGTCAACTGCACATTAACATTTAGGCTATAATATAACAATATAGTAGCCTATATGAAATGCCATAGAGGTAGGAATGTTCAGATGCTTTGCATCACAGAAATACATTATATTTTAAAGTATATTAAAATAGAAAACCATTATTTGGTTAGAGACTTAAGACTTTTTTTTGTTTTTTTAAATGTGTCCAATCTTTTGACTGGTACTGTAATCTAACATAGGGCTATACAAAATTTTCTTCACATCATGTGCAATAATACGTGCATGCATGAGATCACAAAAATCATGTTTTTTTTTTGTCAAGAGTGGACATTAATCCTGTTATCAGCATGATCACAGAGGGTTTTTTCACAGCCTACCTGACTGAAAGAGCTCATTATTTATGCAGGTCATTAGAGCTCTTTATGCGATTCTTTTGTCTTCTCAGGTGTGAATCACCCATTATTCATGATGATTCACGCCTCCACGCATACTGTGTTTCTTGACAAAAAGTGTCTTAAAAAATTTAAATCTCTCTATTGTTTTATATGAACGAGTCAGCATAATAATTTACATCATTTAGAAGCGAAAACTCTAGTCTACAACCTCCAATACCCAGAAGTCTTGTGAACACAGATTTAATATATTTTTTGGCCTTATTTCAGTGACTTAAGTTTTTTGTTTTTTCAATAACCACGCATAAACGTTATTCCTTCAAAAACACAAACATGTACATACATGTTCCTCACATATTATTGTAGCCTAGTTTGTGCTGAATACAGTGTAATGACACTTTTTCCATTAATATGTTTATGAACAACTGAAAAAAGCACAAATGTCAGGGCATGTCAAAACTTCTCCAGGCCCCAAAATACAAAAGTACAGCTTTTAGTATATTAAGTACAAAATAAGTGCACGAAATAGAGCACTTAAGTACATTATGGAAGTGTACTGCACCTTTTCACCTGGGGAAAATGTACTTATAACTAGTACATTAGTAATATATTTGTAAGAAAATCAATGTCATTTAAACTTAGGATTACCTTTTAAAAGTCTACTAAGATTGAACTAATTTTAAAGCATTGAAAGCACACTTTTAACAAATACACTAATAAAAATCCCCTGTATATTTTTGTGGTAGTATACTTTATTTAATTGCACTAAAAATCAATTTAAGTAGTAGTGGTATTTAGTATTCTTTTTGCAAGTGCAGTGAAGTACTACTGAAGTACAAATATACATTGAATTAGTGTATAACTTTGACACTTTTATTTAGCACCAAAATAAAGAATGTACTACAAATTTACTTGCTTGTTTTAAGTATTTTTTTAATGGACTCAAGTATACTTTTTTTTCACCTGGGTATTACTTAGTGCAAATTTACAGTAGCTCCACCCACCGGTATCAGACCAGGTTAAAAGTGACACATGTTCTTGTGGCTGCAGTGGTGTAGGCAATAGTGTGTTGGGAGTGGAGAATTAACTTGTGATGTGACTGATTGGGTTCAAATTCACCTTCTGCCGAGCTCGCTCTTTTCCCTTTTCCCATCACATATCACATCAGAAAGGCATTTATTTTCAATAAAAATGAAGAAAATGTTCTAAAAGTTGAAGTAAATTGCCTAACGAGTGTTTAATAATGATAAAATCATTTACACTCTTATTATTGCATCCTGTTAAATTATTTTTTTTTCTTCTTTTTTTTTTTTTTTTTTGCATGTGGGATACCATGAAAATGAATATTAGTTCAATAACTTACAATTCTACCAGTTTTCACCTTTGATATTATAACAGTGATAAGAATTAAACTTGCATTGACACAGAAGCATGCTGACGTCCTTTTGTCATGTGCTGTTGCCATGGTGAATCGTAATATCGGAGCTCCATTGATGTTGGCTTTTCATAGTCGTGGTGCACGCGCTTAACTCAGAGTCGACTGAACTAACTAAATTCAGCTGTTCTGAAACTGAAAACTCAGAGTTTCCCATCTCAGCATAAGTCAACTCATAGTTCAAGTTTTAACTCAGAGTTGGTTGATTATTGCTGTTGTAGATTATTGCTGCTGCAGAGCAAATACAGGAACTGGCTACTGCCAATACATATGCTGGTAAGCTGCTATAGTTAATGCTCAGTCAGCTTGTGCTAAGTAGTTAATGTTATGAATATCATCAGTTTGTGTAAGGACCCATCAGCCTGTGCCATCTAGAGTTTCATGACAGAACTAGGCATTTCTATCATGACAATATTTTTAACATGGTAATGGATATGACAGTGTTAATGTATTTGATCTTGGTGGATGCTACTGCTGAATTGCTGCTGCTGTTGATTATTGCTATTGTTGTAGATTATTGCTGCTTCTGCTAATGCAGACCAAGTACCGGAACTTGCTATATACACGTGCTAGGCCTGCTTTGCTGAATGGCTTAACACAGGTGGACTATTGCTATGTGTACCTGGTTGCTTGGCCAGATAGCTTAAATCTAGTGACTAGACTTAAAATGTGTATCAGGGCTAATGAAGCCCAGAAAAATTGCCATACCCTTAATAATAATAATAATAATAATAATTCCTTATATTTATATAGCGCTTATCTTGGCACTCAAAGCGCTTTACATATTGAAGGGGGGATCTCCTCAACCACCACCAATGTGTAGCATCCACCTGGATGATCCAACAGCAGCCATGTTGCGCCAGAATGCCCACCACACACCAGCTTATTGGTGGAGAGGTGACAGAGTGATGAAGCTAATCAGTGTATGGGGAAGATTAGGAGATCATGATGGACAGAGGTCAATGAGCAAATTTGACCAGCACATTTTTACCCCTACTCTTTTCGAAGGACATCCTGGGATTTTTAATGACCACAGAGAGTCAGGACCTCAGTTTAATGTCTCATCTGAAGGACGGTGCTTTTTGACAGTATAGTGTCCCCATCACTTTACTGAGGCATTAGGACCCACACAGACCACAGGTTGAGCACCCCCTGCTGGCCTCAATAACACCTCTTCCAGCAGCAACCTAGTTTTCACAGGAGGTCTCCCATCCAGGCTCAGCCCTGCTTAGCTTCAGTGGGCAACCAGTCTACAGGGTGATATGGCTGCTGGCTATAAATAAATATCTATGTGTGCCTGAGCTAATATACCTCAAGCTAACCTAGGCAGAAATGCTATGTGTATCCTTAACAATCAGGACAGTATGTTTATGGATGCACTGTAAAACTGTAAAGTTATATGTAAGATAAAAATAATAAAAAAAATCTTATAATGGGACTTTTTTTTTTAACTTCCATCAGGTTAATAATCCAAAACAAACATCAAAATCTAGGAATGTTTAAAACCATGACAGAGAAGGCAGATTTCTTTTAATCTGGTTTAATAGACCATTTTAGTCTTGGACTAGGCTTAATCTCTGTCTGGAAAACTGCCCCAAAGGGTCTTAAAAAGGGCTAGGTTCCCCTGTGCTTCTTTTGGTTGAGGCTCCCCCTTGGAGAGGCAGCAACATTGGAGATGGTAGCACTGTTGTTTTTTAACAACATTGTAGGCCCCTTTATTAAGCTGTGCCGTTGTGTTGAGTAAGATATTTTACTCCATCCCCAACTGTTTTGGTTATTAAAGTCGGGTCCTTTGCTCCCCTTAGTATCTCCCCTAATTGTCTTAGGGTAATTATGTTGAGCTGTTGAGTGGTTCCTCGAAGGGTTTCATTGTAAGAATCTGTTGCATCTGTCTGTTGAATCTGTTACATACCGGCGTGATGAATACGATCTTCAACCAAATGGAACTGGATTAAATATTTTGACTGTTCCGATCCCAATCTGACTTGTGACCCATAACGCTGCCTGAATCATAGTCATGCACCTGGCTTAGCTTGGTTTCTCCCAAGGTTTTTCTTTTTCTCCTTTTTTGTCACCTGATGGAGTTGGGTTCCTTGCCGCTGTCACCTCTGGCTTGCTTAGTTGGGGACACTTGATATTCCCAATGTTTTTGATCTGCCTGCATTAACACCATTGTATACAAACTGAATTGAGCTGAGCTGGACAATGACATCACTGTTTTCTCCAGAGCTGCTGTATAGATAAATTAACTAAAAAAATAACATTAACACTTTCTATGAATGACTTTCTATGAAGTATTTATAATGCATCCTAAGGGCATACTTAATGTGTTATAATACATGCATAATGCCTTATAAAAAAAGCTGTATCATCTCATGAATAGTCATTAAAATAGTAATAATACTTGCCTATTTGTGGTTATAACTTTAAGAGTACGATGATTTATAACACACAGTGAATATAATTTTATCCACTTAAGCTATAATGGATTATATGATAGTTTATATCAGGGGCCTGAACCAGCTAATCAAGGTCTAATTAGGCATACAAGAAACGTCCAGGCAGGTGTGTTGAGGCAAGTTGGAGATAAAATCTGTAGGACAGTGGCCCTCCTGGACCGGGTTTGGAGACCCCTGGTTTATATCATTCCCTTACCTTCCCAAGTCTCATATCTTGAGATTGTTTACTAAAGATCCGCACAGTATCATACTTATCTTATCAGAGGACTTTTGTTGCTTAAAGTAAAGTGACTTAAACAAAGTCTTTTTTTTAAACATCTAAAAAGCTTTACAGTCATTAACTAGAAGTGATTTATTTTTAAGTGAGTGGATGATTAAACATATTTACTTAACAGTATTACTCTTTGTCCCCACAGCAATCTCAGAGTTATGTTTAATAGGCAGCTGATTAGATGGGTTTGCCAAACAGCTTAAAAAGGCCTTAGACTTTCAACAGAAATCAACAAGCACACTGGGTTCCTTAGACTTAATTTTTATCCCAAGGGGAAATTTAAATGTTACAGCAGCATAAACACCACAATACAATAGTAACACTACTACTGTAACGCGGCACCAGACTCAATGGGATCCATATGCAGCTTTAATAAACAATCGTAGTCGTACAGGCAATGGTCAGATAACAGCAACAGGAACAACGTAGAATAAACAGAGACAGGGTCGGTACCAGGCAGAGGGTCAGGACAGGCAGCAGACAGGGCAGAATAGTCCAGAGAACAGGCAGAGGTACAACAAGGCAGGCGGCAATAGGCAAACGAGGTAGTTAGGCAGTCCAAGGTCAAAGACGGGATAACAACACACAGGGTAAATGCTCAGAAATGAATGCAGGGCAAATCAAGACTTCGCAAAGCATGATGGGTTATGGGAGTCTTAATAAGAGTCCAGGGAATGCACTGCAGGTGGGAGGTGTAATCAGTCCAGGTATGTGGGATGGGAGTTGTAGTTCTAGAGACCGGTTAGTACTCCGGTGATGGCGCCCTCAGGTGGCGATCGGAGGGGACCACAGAGACCGTTTCTGTGACAGAGCCCCCTCCCTGCGAGCGGCTCCTGAAGCGAGATGGCTGGCGACGCCGGGGTCTTCCACGAGGCCGGGGGGCCGGACGCTCCGGATGGGTCCTGTGAAACTCGGTGATGAGATTTGGGTCCAGGGTGTCATCTGCATTGACCCAGGACCTCTCCTCCGGGCCGAACCCCTCCCAGTCGACTAGATACTGCAATGCACGACCCCAGCGTCTGGAGTCTAGAAGCTCGTTGACCTGATAGATCTCCTCGCCCTCTATGATGACGGGAGGGGGTCTCTGGTCACGGATCTCCTCTAGGTCCTCCCCTCCTCTCAGACCACCTGTGGGCTTGAGCAGAGAGACATGGAAAGTGGGTGAGATACGGTATTCAGGAGGTAAGTCTAGACGGTAAGAAACTGGATTTATCGGTCGTAAATTTTTAATGGACCCACATACCTGGGACTGAGCTTCTTGCAAGGTAGACGGAGTCGGAGATCCCTGGTGGAGAGCCAGACCATCTGTCCGGGTTGATATGGAGGTTGGGGTCGATGGTTCCGATCGGCTTGCTGCTTGGTTCGACGCACCGCCCTCTGTAGGTGAACGTGGGCCTCATTCCAGACCTCTTCACTACGTAGCAGCCAGTGATCCACAGCAGGTAAGTCCGTAGGCTCCCCGGTCCAGGGGAAAAGGGGAGGCTGGTATCCGAGGATGCATTTGAACGGGGGAAAGGCCAGTTGCAGGTTTGTGTAAGGAGTTCTGTGCGTATTCGGCCCAGAAGAGGTATCTGCTCCAGTCTGACTGGTTCTGGTGGCAGTATGAACGTAGGTATCGAATGAGCTCTTGGTTAAGCCTTTCAGCCTGCCCGTTGGCCTGAGGATGGTACCCTGAGGTGAGGCTAATGTTGACATTGAGTCTTTGGAAGAAGGATGACCAGAGGCGGGAGGTAAACTGGGGTCCGTGATCTGAGACAATATCCCAGGGCAAGCCATAGAAACGGAAAACATAGTTGCACAGGTGTTCAGCAGTCTCTAATGCGGTGGGTAGTTTGGGTAGTGGAATGAAACGACAGGCCTTGGAGAAGCGGTCGATTATGGTGAGTATAGTGGTATGACCTTGGGAGCTGGGTAAGTCGGTTATGAAGTCTATGGCGATGTGAGACCAGGGGCGTTGTGGAATAGGTAAGGGTTGGAGTAGGCCTGTGGGTGAGTGACGGAGGGATTTTGTGGTCTGGCAGACCGTACAGTTCTGGATGTAGGTGATGACGTCAGTTGACATGGTGGGCCACCAGAAGCGATTGGCTATCAGATGGGTGGTTGTGGCCATACCTGGGTGTCCTGTGCTGGGTGACGTATGGACCTCTTGTATTACTCGATGACGTAGTGTGGATGGGACGTAGGTGAGAGAGGCTGGACAGTCGGGTGGAGAAGGTTCCTGTTGTTGAGCCTCGGTTATTTCTGACATGAGATCCCACTGTACGGGTGCGAGAAGAATCCTGGCAGGAAGGATGGGTTCATTGGAAGGTGGTGTTAGACTAGACTCGAACTGTCGTGAGAGTGCGTCTGCCTTGGTGTTCTTGGACCCGGGACGGTAAGTCACCTTGAACTGGAAACGCGTGAAGAAAAGAGGCCTGGCGATGGTTTAGGCGCTTAGCGGATCTCAGGTATTCGAGATTACGGTGATCTGTCAGAACAATGAATGGGTGTTTGCTTCCCTCCAGCCAATGCCGCCAATGCTCCATGGCCGCCTTCATGGCCAGCAGTTCACGGTTCCCGACATCATACTTCTGTTCAGGAGGGGTGAGTTTGCGGGAATAGAACGCACACGGGAACAACTTCGGAGGACTGCCCTGTCTCTGAGATAATACTGCCCCTATACCGGTGCTTGAGGCATCCACTTCCACAATTAACTCCCTCTCAGGATCTGGATGACGGGATGGGCGCCGAGGTGAACAGTTCCTTGAGTTTGCGGAAAGCTTCAGTAGCGGACGGTGTCCATTCAAGTTTGTGGTTGGTCCGCTTGAACATTGACGTGAGGGGTGCTGCGATCAGGCTGAAATTCCGAATGAAATCTCCTGTAGAAGTTAGCAAAGCCTAGGAAGCGCTGCAGCTCTTTTACTGTGTTGGGCACGGGCCAATTCAACACTGCCTGAACCTTATCCTCGTCCATGGTGACTCCCTCTGCACTGATGATATAACCCAGGAAGGACGTGGATGTCTGGTGGAACTCACATTTCTCCAGTTTTACGTAGAGTTGATAGTGGATAAGGCATTGGAGAACTGCTCGGACGTGTTGCACATGTTCAGTGAAGGAGCGTGAATATATGAGGATATCATCAATGTAAACGATCACCCATCTGTTCAGCATATCCCGGAAAACCTCATTGATGAATGCCTGGAACACGGACGGACTATTGACCAGCCCGAAGGGCATAACCCGGTACTCATAGTGTCCGGTAGCGGTGGAAAAGGCGGTCTTCCACTCGTCCCCTTCGCGGATACGGATGAGGTTGTAAGCACTGCGTAGATCGAGCTTGGTAAAGAAGCGTGCTGATCGTAGCTGTTCCAGAGCAGCAGGAACCAGGGGCAGTGGGTACCGAAACTTGATGGTGATGTCATTAAGCCCTCGGTAATCGATACATGGTCTTAGTCCTCCATCCTTTTTCTTTACAAAGAAGAACCCTGCGGAAGCGGGTGACGTAGATGGCTGAATAAATCCCTTGGCTAGCTCTTTGTCAATATATTTCCTCATAGCTTCAGACTCAGGCTGGGAAAGGGGGAAAATGCGCCCCCTGGGGGGCGCAGTACCAGGAAGCAACTCAATGGCACAGTCGCTATCACGATGTGGAGGGAGTTGAGTGGCCCGGGTTTTACTGCAAACCTCGTTGAGGTCCTGGTACTCGGGTGACAACTTGTCTTGGTGAGTTGAGGGTTCGGGGGTTGCAGGAGGAGTGGGTGTCTGGATGCAAGTCTGAAGGCAGGTTGCGGATCCATGAGTAATCTGGTTGTCTGTCCAAGAAATTTGCGGGTTGTGTTCTCTGAGCCAGGGTGAGCCAAGAATGAGTGGGTGTTGAGGGGATTCTATGAGAAAAAACCGGAGTGATTCTTTGTGCAGAGACCCGATCAGGAGCGTGACGTCAGCAGAAGTGTACTGCACCCGACCAGTCCCTAGGGGGCATCCGTCTAGCGCTGCCACTGATAACACAGAATTACATGGAATTAACGGTATGCTGTGAGCTCGTGCAAAGTCAACATCCACGAAGTTACCGGCGGCCCAGGAATCGATCATGGCCTCTATCTGAATTATTTGATCTAGGTGTTTCGATGTAGCAGCAATCTTGATATTGGAGGAATTAGAGTGAGCACTCACCGCTGTGGCACCGCGACTGGTGGGTCTCGTGGGACAGGACGCTCGCATGTGACCGGGCTGGCCACAGTACAGGCACAGACGTTGCTGCATTCGTCTCTCTCCTCAACTGACAGGTGGGTTGTACCGATCTGCATGGGTATGGGTTCAGATTCTGTAGCTGTGGAATTGGACGCTGCAGTAGGTGTGTAACTCCTGACAGGGCATCTTGAACGAATGAGGTTATCAATGCGGATAGCAAGTTCGATAAATCCATTAAGAGATCTCCCCTCATCCCGACAAGCCAGTTCGGACTGTAAATCCATGTTAAGTCCTTTACGGAACAGAAGTTTAAGCGTGTCGTCCACCCACGACGTTTGGGCAGCTAGTGTGCGAAATGACAGAGCATATTCAGCGGTGGTTCGTTTACCCTGGTGGAGCGCCAGCAGCAGCTCACCAGCCTCCTTTCCTCCCTCAGCGTGCTCAAACACTTGACGAAAGCTTTGCAGAAAGGAATCGAGGGAGGAATATGATGACTGACCATAAGCCCAGACAGTAGTCGCCCAGTCGAGAGCCTTCTCCATGAGGAGTGAGCAGATGAAAGCGATGCGGGGTAGAGTGGGGTAGAGAGCAGGCTGTTGTGACAGGAACAGGGAACACTGAAGGAGAAAACCCTTGCATCTTGCCGGAGAACCATCGTATTTATCAGGGAATGCTAAGCGCGGGCTGCTGGTTGTGGCAGGAACAGGGGCGGCTGGCGTGGGCGGCGTGGTTAATGGCGGACGGGATTCGGCTGGCGTCATCCGCATGCTCTGTAGCGTCTTAACCAGCTCCTCAGTGACAGAGGTTAGACGCGTGAGTTGTTGCTGGTGGATCGCCAGGACACTGGCCTGTGAAGACAACTCGGTGGTCAAACGTTGCATGGCTGCTGGATCGGTTTCTGGCGAAGTCTTCTGTAACGCAGCAGCAGACTCAATGTGATCCATATGAGCTTAATAAACAATCGTAGTCGTACAGGCAATGGTCAGCTAACAAAAAAGGAACAACGTCATAAACAGAGCCAGGGTCGGTACCAGGTAGAGGGTCAGGACAGGCGGCAGACAGGGCAGAATAGTCCAGAGAACAGGCAGAGGTGCAACAAGGCAGGTGGCAATAGGCAAACGAGGTAGTCAGGCAGTCCAAGGTCAAAGACGGGATAACAACACACACCTCTAAACGCTCAGAAATGAATGCAGAGCAAATCAAGACTTCGCGAAGCATGTGGATTATGGGAGTCTTAAATAGTCAGGGAATCACTGCAGGTGGGAGTGTAATCCAGTCCAGGTATGTGGGATGGAGTCGTAGTCTAGAGAGACGGTTAGGCTCCGGTTGGCGGCCCTCAGGTGGCGACGGAGGGGACCACAGAGACAGTTTCTGTGACAACTACAAAACAAATAACAATACAGTATAATAATAATAATCAACACATATCATTTAAATGTAAAAAATACAATTTAAAATTATGAATATATAAATATATCCTACTATAAATAAATATAAATTGGGCAAATGTAGTATAATTTAATTCAAATTTAAAATTTTCCTGCTTGTTCTATAAACATTTGACAAAGTTAATGTTATCATAGCTGGGACCTGACACATATCATTGAGAGCTGTTATCAGTTGGTTGTTGTTCACCTAGAGCAGATCGAGGGTGTGGGCCCTGGCATTGTGGCAGAGGCCGAAGAAATCTCACAGGAGGATGGAGAGAGCGAGCTGGGCCCACAGGCTTTGGTGGTTGTGGGGCCTGCTGCTTTTTTGTTCATATCTGGGGGTTCATAGCTGGAGAGAGGGATAATGTGTCCAGTGAGAGGGGCTGTTGCTCTGGTGTTACCGGAGGCTGTAATATCCTGGTTTCCCTAGCTGTTTTCAAGAAATTCGTCCTTAAGGTGCTAAATCTTGGGACAGTTCTAATACGTCACAGTCTATCTGCGGTGAGCTCTATGGGCAGGGCTCAGTCGGGATTGTGTCGGGACCAACGAGTATAAAACTCAAGAAAGTGCATCCATCCAAAGTGTAGTGATTTTTACTCCATTCACCTGTGACGTAGTGATTTTTGATCATGTGTCACTTAAGGTGTGGTTATGAGTGTATCAGGTGACCCCTTCCTCCTTTTGTAATACGGGGCACCAGTTAAGAATACTGTCTTAACAATTTAAGAACACTCCAAAAGAGCTGTTCAATAATTCAGAATTAATATAAAATGGAGGGAGTCGGTCAACTGATTTATCTGAAGGATTTGTGAGAGTTCGGTCAATTAGTAGAGCCTTTGGTCATCAACACAAGGAAGACACAGTTATAATAAAAATCAATGAAATTATTAACAAGACATGCAAGAGTAAAATACCACAACGATTAATAATGAAATAATGAATATGCACTTCTAAAAGATAGTAAAATAATAATCAAAGGAGAATACTGAATTAAATCAAGAAACACAAATGAAGGGAACACAGAATGGATAAATGCAATGCTGTTGAACTGAATAGAATGGAAGAGAATTATTATGGAATGCTTCTTATGGAAGCCACCTAATGGCTCTGGTAAAATGGTGATAAATAATTGCTTATCATTCCCAAATAATATCCCTATTATTTGTAACAAGCTGACCTCAAATAACTGTTATCTAAACAGGTTAGAAAAACATATGCTGCATGTATAAACTAATGCCAAGGTCTCTAGAAAAGAGGTTTGGTAAGTTTATATTTACGTTCCACACAGTCGGGTGATCAGTCCGGTAGCAGAGACATCTTCCACTGATGAAGCAGGCTGCGTGCAGTGGGAGGGCGCGGAGTTGCGATCCAGTAGTCGTGCCACGCTGGGCTGGAGGATGCTGAACTTCGGTTGCGCCAAGAGGGTCCTTTAGGATGGACTGGGCAGCTGGGTCAGATGAATCTTCACAGGTTCCTTTGCAGGCTGGCTGCGTCGCTGAGGAGCCGTGTGGTACAAGCAATGTCTGCCGATGCAGAGGTCCTTTGCGGACTGGGCTGCGCTGCTGTAGGAGCCGTAAGGGTCAGATGAAGTCCCTCAACGCTGGGGCCCTTTTGGAGCTAGAGTGCAGCTGGAAGCAATGAAAAAGGTTTTGCTCACAAAAGCTTCACCTTAACCGTCTTGCAGTTTCTTTCCTCATCAGGTCAGAAACTCAGGACGTGGAGTGTCTGTTAATGTCCCCTTCCCCGTCGAGTTGGAAACGCAGAACAAGGTGTGTCTACCCGGGGACATATTTATCCCTTTCTGATGAGGAGGAGATTGAAATGTGGCGCTTTGCCGATCCTGGAGTGTGATTGGCTACTGTTATCTGAAGCAGCCCCAGTGTTCCCCACCCTAGTGTGGAACTCATTTGCATAGCATAAAGTACAGTGTTAAAATAGTGTCTTTAACATTTTACCCATGCATTATTTCTTTACCAAACCTCTTTCAAATTATTAAAGGCATCGTAGGGAACAGATAGACACCAAACACGATATGAAATGGTTAAATCATCGTCCATGCATCTGTTTAATTGTTAACAGGTCTGTCCCATGACCTGTTGGTTTAGCAGTCAGTAACCATTAACATAAACTGTGCTTTGCATGAAGATGGAGTGTATGTGATGCAGTTTAGATCAAATTAAGGCCTCCAAACATAGGTATGAATGGATTTACATAGATCTCTGGGCCTTTCTTTATTTCAGTCACTGCTGCTTCAACCAGGAGGTCCTGGAATTTTTGGCAGTCCTTGCCTACCCCTTAGGAATGAGTTTGGTGGTTAGAGTCATGGTCGTCCAATGAGAAGTCTTCTCCTTGGTTTTGGTGGGTGCAGAGGTCCCCTTCCTGCTCTGGAAGAGGTGTCTGGTAGTTGTCCCAACATCTTATCTGATGTTGCCGAATTTATTTATGTTCATTCCCCAAAGATCCAATCCGTGTGGCACTCTTCCTACACACCAGCAGTTAGAGAGGGGCCCTGTCGTAACTGGTCCCTGGAATGCCATCTTGACTGGTGTTCACAAAAGTAAAACATCTCCACACGGCTCCGGGGGGTTAATAAAGGCCTTATGAAAGAAAATGAAAGAAAAATATCCATATTAATAAGTTATAAAGTAAAAAATCTAGTTTCCCCAGACCGCCTTACATATTCAACTTACGAAGAAAGTGTAATGCCTTCCGTAATTGACTTGCGAAAAAGCTTACCTGATGCAAGTCAGTTACACATTATTCCTAAGTTGAATATGGAAGGCGGTCTGGCAGAAGCTAGATATTATTGCTTTCTCTGTCAACAACAAGGGATTCACATGTCATAAATGTTGGGAAATAGGCTAACAGAGAAGACTTCAGAATTAGAGACATACATCCAAACTTTAATGGAGGATAGTAAGAATGCAAGGACTCTAGATACGGTTTTGGATGTGACTAGCTTAGCAAACCCCGTACATTGTTCGGTTCCGGCTGTAGAGCTCATGCAGCATAATCGCGGGGAAAACACCGCTCTTCTGTTCCGATTAGGACATCAAACAGGTTCTCCCATCAGCCACCGACTGAGAATCCGTGAAAGTGGCCTAGTTATTGGCAATTCTATTACACAGAACATAAAAAAACGACAATCTGCTAGCTGTCTCATAGATAAATATCAACATATAGAGACTTTTTTGCTTAGATATCATCACATAGAGACTATGTCTGTTCCCCAATTTAGTAAATACCAAAAAAAAAATCCCAAACCCATTTAAGGGTAAAAATTTAATTGATGTTCAACAAATAAAAAACAGATATAATACAGAAAAACAAATGACAAAACTTGGGTTGCTGAATATTAGATCTCTTTCTTCAAAAGCACTTATTGTAAATTATATGATCACAGATTATAAACTAGATGTGCTGTGTTTGACAGAAACCTTGATAAAACCAGACGATTGCATTCATTTAAATGAGTCAATCCCTCAAGGTGTCACAGACACGCCAGGCTCCCACATCAGCCAATCACAACGCACTCCCTCTCCTGAATACTAATCACTCGCACCTGCACGCCATCACCTCTCCAATCACCACACACTTAAAGACTCACACTCACTGTCCGGTCTCGTTCGCAACTAAGGACTCTTCCTACATGCTTACCTCAAGGACTCCTGTTGTTACTTACCTGTCTCCAGTGTTCCAAAGTTACCTTGTGTGTCTCCATCATGTGTGTGAGTGTTCTCCGTAATCTCTGTCTCCACTGCTCCAGCGATCCTCCTCAAGTCACCTACGATTCAGAAAGGACAGTATCAGTATTCATTTACTCTCACTCTCACAAGAACTGCATATCTACTCACCTGTGTTCGACTATCCATCTGCTTGTGTTAATAAATACCTTAAACTGTGATCTTCTGTCTCCGAGCCATCTGTTCTGTAACAGAAGACCGGACCAACACCGTAAACACAAGTATGAGCCATCCCCGATTCATTCCAGGACCTGGTCGATGCATTACGTCGAACACTCACTGTGCACCCAGCACCCACGCCGACTCCACCATCCATCACTTCCACAAACACCACCATCACTCCTTCACCGCTGCTGTACGCCAGTCCCATGGCCAAACCGGCGGCGCCCTACTCTGGTTCGGCAGAGGATTGCAACGGTTTCCTCCAACAATGCTCACTGGTCCTAGAGATGCAACTGCACATGTTCCCCACCGAGCAATCCAAAGTGGCGTTCCTGATTACACAACTAAGAGGCAAAGCGCTTCTATGGGCTGATTCCATCTGGTCCCAAAAACACCCAGCTATCCAGTCATATTCCAGTTTTGTCAATCACTTTAAAGAGGTATTTGGAAAACCATTCTGGGACTCTGCCATTGGTGAGAAACTTTATAATCTAAAGCAAGGAAAAATGTCTGTTAATGAAAATGTTCTTCGATTCAGATCCCTGGCTGCCAAGAGCAGATGGAACGAACAAGTGCTGCTTACGTCATATCGTCAAGGATTGGATCCACAAGTGTGGTTGCATCTCGCTGCATACGAGGATACCATCGGCCTTGAGAGATTTATCCAGCTATCTATCTGTTTCGCCACTCATATGCAGTCGTGTCTCGAAGAGCACCAGGGCCAGTCGAAGCTCACCACCATCTTCTGCCGGCCAGACTGCGTCAGCCCTCCAGAACCAGCTACAGAACCCATGCAAGTGGACTCTTCAAGACTGTCACCGGCTGAACGGCAGAGAAGGCTGACCCAGAATCTATGTATATACTGTGGTGCTCCGGGACCTGTAATCTCCACATGTCCCATTCGTCCTCCTCGTCCCATGGTGAGTACCATCTTCCCTTCTATAAATAAGATGAAACCACTCACCACTGTTGTGAAGCTTACTGCTGCTGATGTTACTCTTCCAGTTACCACCCTCCTCGACTCTGGGTCAGCAGGCAACTTCATCTCCGGCGCCCTCTGCCGTCAGCTCAAGCTCAAGACCATGGCTACGACTACAACGTACCAGATCCAATCAATAACTGGAAAACCTGTTAGTTGACATCAAGTGAGTCGGAGTGTCGGTCCACTACTACTTCAAATAGGTGTTCTTCATGTGGAGAGGATTTCATTGCTGGTTCTGGAGGAATCCGCCGCTGACGTGATTCTAGGGCGTCCATGGTTGGAGCAGCATAATCCCATCCTCTCTCTTGGAAGACCGGCGAAGTCCTGAAGTGGGGCGACACTTGTTTTAAAGACTGTCTCTCTGAATTCCCTGTTCCAAGTTCTCCAAGGTCCAATCATCTTCCTGTCTGTGCTACTTCCATCGAGAGCCCACTAGAGAAAAGATCTGTGGAAATTCTATCCTGTTACGACCCCTTCAGTGACGTATTCTGCCCAAAGAGAGCATCTAAGCAGCCTCCACGCCGGCCATGGGACTGCACCATCGATTTGCTTCCAGGTGAATCAGTGCCATCAGTGTGGCCTTGTATTGATTATAGAGCTCTCAACAACATCACCGTCAAGTTCAGGTACCCCTTCCTCTCGTCCCAGCGGCCCTAGAACATCTCTGTGGTGCCACGCCCACAGGTCATTATGAATACCTGGTCATGCCCTATGGACTTATCAACGCCCCCTCCGTATTTCAGGACTTCATCCACGAGTTGCTCCAGGAGTTTCTCCACAAGTTTGTCTTGGTATACATCGATGATATATATCCTGATTTACTCCCGGAGCCTGGACGAACATCGCCACCACATTGCGGAGGTCCTGAAATGCCTGAGAGAGTTCCAGCTATTCCTCAAAGCGTTCATTCCATCAACCCTCAGTCCAGTTCCTTGGTTACAACATCGACAGCAGTGGCATCCGGATGGACGAAGGGATGGTGGCCGCCATCAAGAACTGGCCAACTCCCACTACAGTGAAAGAACTTCAACGTTTCCTCGGCTTTGCCAACTTCTACAGATGTTTCATTCAAAACTACAGTTCCATCACCAACGCTCTCACTAGCCTAAACAAGCCCAAGTCTCTGTCCTGGACAACATCTCATCCTGAACACTCTCAAGGAAGCCTTCACAACCTCTCCTGGTACACCCTGATCCTAACAAGCCCTTAGTAGTTGAAGTTGATGCCTCCACAACCGGAGTAGGAGCGGTACCGGTATCCGAGCGGTATCCGAGCCGCCTCCATCCATGCGCCTTCTTCTCCCGCAAGCTCAACCCAGCGGAGGTGAACTACGACATCGGCAAACGAGAACTCTTAGCCGTCAAGCTGGCCCTCGAGGAGTGGAGGCATTGGCTAGAGGGGGGCAGACACCCATTCCTAGTGCTCACAGATCACAAAAACCTGGAATATCTTCATGCTGCCAAGAGACTTAATCCAAGACAGGCCCGCTGGCCTCTATTCTTCACCCACTTTCAGTTTCACCATTTCTCATAGACCTGGATCCAAGAACACTAAGGCTGATGCCCTTTCACACAAGGTTAGTGTTTCAAACACAAGCCTCATCTGAAAGGCAATGGGGGAGATGTCATTGTAATTTATAGCAATATCTTCAGTATTACTCAGAAGTCTTTCAAATATAATTCCTTCAAAGTGATGGTGCTATGTAACGTTATGTAGTGTACGTGATAAATCCCGTTTGACGTGTGCTGGCTACTGTATACAGGTCACCAAACAGCCTTTCTCAAAGAATTAGTTAGTTAGTATTGGCTGCAGATAAAGTCCCAATTGTTGGTGATTTTAATTTAATTTTTTAATTTTAATATCCATGTAGATAATGAAAATGACGCATTGGCATTGGCATTGGCATTTACAGACATTTAGATCATTATGTAGTCTCGTGTATACTACATTTAGCCAAGGCTGCAAAACCACCTCCTGTTACAAATATGGTAGAACTATCACTTCTACCACTAACGATTGCTTTATAATTAACCTTTCTGATTAGTTTAATCTCCTTAGTATACCAGACAGCTTAGAAGACCTCGATGTTGCAACAGAAACTACTGACTCTCTCTTTTTGCAGCACATTACACATAGTTGCTCCTTTGCGCTTAAAGTAGGGGTCTCCAAACTCAGTCCTGGAGGGCCACTGTCCTGCAGAGTTTAGCTCCAACTTGCCTCAACACACCAGCCTGGAAGTTTCTAGAATGCCTAATTAGAACTTTATTTGCTGGTTTGGAGATTGGAGCTAAACTTCCTCCAGGACCGATTCTGGAGACCCCTGGCTTAAAGATTAAAGAAAATAGTCCAATGCTGTGGTACAATAAGCACAGTCAGGCCCTTAACACTCTGAGGTCTGAAAACGCGCCGGCGCGTTTTGCAGGTTTTTTTTCACATTGCAGCAAAACAGACTTAAAATACTCCGTCATTTTTTGTCATAGAGACATAGGTAATATATCAATTGAAACTATAGAATATCTCCTTTATTTGTATACACTCAGAGTAAAAACACAATGTTGTGCTTTTTGTAAAATAAAGGAAACTAACATGATGCGTGATTTCTCCTCTCCCTCTGAACGAAGTCCAATCTGATAGTTCTCAGAAAATGAACTGTAACTTAGTGAATACTAATCACAGAAAAATTAAACTTATGTCTAAAAAAACTTTAAGATGTCAGGTTTTAAATTATGTAAGTCAAATCGAAAACAAACCTTCTGTGTTTATGTAATCTGTATGAAAAGAGAGCCATGTCAGAAGTCCGTGATTCAGCTCATTATCCGCTAATGCGGCCACGCCCACGGAGCCAGCGCTATTCAGACGCAAATTCAGAGGCAATACATGCATTCATCGTCTCAATCGTGTATTTATTGTCTTGAAAAGTGTTTATCTGGATGTAAAAGTCATGGTTAGGGAGCTCTAGAAGACATGCAGTAAGTTCCTGTTTTTCTTTTCTTCTATAGATGAATTTTAGATGAGTTTTTGTTTCTTTAGCGCCCTCCGGCTGCAGTATGAATTGGAAACTCCATTCATGGAATAGCCTCTTCTTCTTTTAGATGAATTTGTGGACTAAAAATGCACAGAGCGCCCTCCGACTTCAAGGATGAATTGAAAACACCAGCGCTCATAGTAATGACAATGAATATTAAATAAATATAACTCCTCTGTATAGAAAATTGACATAAGCATATGAGAATCCAATATTTCTCCAAATGTGCATGCTTTTAAACTAAAAACCTATATTCAGACTCTTTGCATCACAGAAATACATTATATTTTAAAGTATAATATAAAACCATTACTTTATATTGTAATAATATTTTTCTGTATGTTTCATATATCATAATAAGCTTGAGACATCACAGAAGGTTTTTTTCACAGCCTACCTGACTGAAATGCCTCATTAATATGCAAGTCATTTCAGCTCATTACTATCCAATTCTTTTGTCTTCTCAGGTGAGAATGGCCCATTATTCAGTGGTGATTCACGCCTCCTCGCATACTGTGTTTCTTGGCAAAAAGTGTCTTACAAAAACTAAATCAATATATTGTTTTATATGAAGGAGTAGGCAGCATAATTTTTACATAATTTTGAAGCAAAAACTCTAGTTTACAACCTCCAATACCCAGAAGTCTTGTAAACACAGATTTACTATACTTTTTTTGGCCTTATTTCAGTGACTTAAGTTTTTTGTTTTTTCAATAACCACAATAAACATTATTCCTTCAAAAATACATACATGTACATACATGTTCCTCACATATTATGTAGCCTAGTTTGTGCTGAATACAGTGTAATGACACTTTTTCCATTAATATGTTTATGAACAACTGAAAAAAGTACAAATGTCAGGGCATGTCAAAACTTCTCCAGGCCCCAAATCAGCCTCAGACTCCAGAGGGTTAAGAGAGCAGCCAGAAAAATGGAGCGCAACTGGAAGAAAAGAAAACTAGAGGTTTTTCACATATTGTAGAAAGAGAGCATTTTTGCATACAAAAAGGCCTTAAAAACTGCTAGATCTGCTTATTTTCAACACTTAGGTGAAAACAAACACAACCCTAGGTATTTATTGATACAGTGGCTAAATTAACAAGAAATAAAGCTTCAACTTCTGATGTTTCCAAACAGCATAGTAGTGATGTCTTTATGAATATTGTGGTAACACTTTACAATACGGTTCATTAGGTAACATTAGTTAACTACATTAGTTAACATGAACTAATAATGAACTGCACTTATACAGCATTTATTAATCTTTGTTAATGTTAATTTCAACATTTACTAATACATTATTAAAAGCTTGTTAACATTAGTTAATGCACTGTGAACTAACATGAACAAAGAATGAACAACTGTATTCTCATTAACTAACACTAACAAAGATTAGTAAATACAGTAACAAATGTATTGCTCATTGTTAGTTCATGTTAGTTAATCCATTAACTAATGTTTAACAAATGAACCGTATTGTAAAGTGTTACCAATATTGTTGTATTTGTTATCCCCCTCAACCTCCAATTAATCAAATAAACATCTCTTCAATCCTTAACTGCATCAAAAGATTTGGTCTTACCTAGGATTAAGAGCGTTGTATGATGATCAGAGGTTTCAAGGTGGAGTCCACACCAGCTCAGTCACGGTCCGGTGCTCTTGCGGCTCGATGGAGTAAATAAATTTCAGGTATCGATAATAGTTCTATGTAAAAGTAATTTCACTCTGAGACTTGTTTAGAGAGGTTTATGAGTTGCCAAATACAATAGCTTCGGTTTAATAACAAGATAAAAATACAAAAACATAAAAGCAAGTAAAGTCTTCACCCGAGGTATGGCAATCTTCTGTTGTACAACTTCCAATATATATAGTCTGATCACATCCTTTTTCTTGACATAAAACATCTCCTTGTTTGTCACAGCATAAGATACACATGTCATCTACGGGCTATGCCCATTTAAAGACTTTTAACACATTTTACTAATTTGAACTTATTGACCTTCACACTGGCCCCCTCTAACATTTCTAGTTCAGCAAATAAAGCAAACAGTTGGTTTAGCTTGCATTAAAAAAAAAACATCATATGCATCAGCTTGCGGTAAAAGCATACGTCTTTGTTAGAACCAGTTCTCCTTAATACTTCTCGTTTCAGCAACTGAAGCACCCATTGTGGTTAGCTTGGTCAGTACTAGTTCCCCTTAAGACTTCTCGTTTCAGCAGCTGCAGCACCCATTATGGTTAGCTTGGTTAGTACTAGTTCCCCTAAGGCTTCTTGCTCAGGAACTGAAATGTACATTGTGGTTTGCATGCCTCAACACTTCTAGAAAATGTAAAATAAAACATACATCTTGGCCAGGTTGCATTTTGACCTTTTTGGCCTTTACACACAATATTCAGACTCAACTGGCGCTGAAGCTTTTGTAGTCAAAGCTTCAACTTTGTTTGTAATCTGTTCCAGGTCACACATAAAAGTATTCAACATACATGATTGTTTAAAAAGCATAATCAATTTCAAATTAATTGTTTGCCGCTGTCTAGTTAGGGGTGACCCTGAATAGTCGACAATTCGAATCTTCGATAGGAGGAGCCTGATTCGACTACCAATCTCACAGTCGAATCGTCGCAGAGGTGTTATGAGAAGAGATATGGTGGCGCTCAATATCTGATTTTACATAGACATACCTGTTCTTTCCCAATAGGTTAATATGCAGCCTATTATGTTAATACTATAAATAAAAATGTAAAAAGAAAGAAGCTTTTGATAAGTATTTTTAATATGCGTGAATAAATCCAACCTGTGACCGATTTAAGTTTCACTTCCATGATCCGTGACCGGCAGAGAAGCATCTTTATGGCAGGGATTAAATCTTCAACAATGTCTATGATAAAGTGTACAATTGGATGCACTTTGAAATGGTAAAAGATGATAAAAAAAACGTATGATGCAAGTTGTGCCAACAGCTCATGTCCTAGAACTCAACAATGACAAACACTGCGGCGCTTCTGCCGGCCAACGAGCTGACTATAGCGCGTTATTTGAAAAGACTCAAACGGACACAGGCAGATCGCGTGAAAGACTGGATTTTTCTCTCTCAATCAGGTAGGGTAGCTACAAGTGATGATGTCAAACTATTTCAGCCGCTTGTAATATGATTTTTGAATGCTGTGAATGTTTAGCTAAAAAGACTGCCACTCCACTTTAGCGTTATTGTCTCTGCAGTTAAAAAGGCAAGTTGACAATTCTAGCTACACTTTCGTTATTTTAATAATTTCTTTAATTTTAATTTAATTATTGATCACTCTGGGTTATCTAATTTAACTATTTCTGTCTTGTGTTTTGAATATATGTTCCCCTGCATTTTGCAGTTTGACTTGATCATATTTCATTTTTTTAATTAGGCTATTTTCATTTATTAGAACGGTATATTCTGTTCTAATTCAATTCAGTAAATTAATGTTTAATAAAAAAAAAAATTTTTTTTAAATTAAATTATTATTATTATTTTTGGTGCATCAATGTTGCGCTGTAGATTAAAGCTTGCTCGCACAGACAGTTTAGCCGATGTAATTTGATTTGCCGACATATGAAATGTATATCTGCAGTGTGGCCTTTCTGCAGTTATTAATATATATTTTAAAGTTTATTTATCCAAAATGTTTTTATTCCTTTTCTTCTCTATCTTTGAGAGTGTTCTGTACACCGTGGCTGTGAATGTTTATCCACATTGCCTTTTATTTGTTTAAAAAAGATAAAATCATTGTCAGTTTCGTCTATCACTTGACAGGCAGTTTGGTCGGTTTATTAGAAAGATGTTTCTCTGTGCTGCGTGTGAAAGAAAATAAAAGTTGTCTTAAGCCGCGGGTAGACTGTAGCCAGGCCGTACTTCATTTTCAATGTCCCGCTCTATCTCGTGCACAGTTCAGCGCGCAAACCTTTCAAAGTCTGTGCGCACTCACTAGTGGAATGCTGTTTAAACTCGTAAAATCAAGATCAACAACATGTATGTTAGACCCTATACCGACTAAGCTATTGAAAGAAATGCTTCCAGAGGTCATAGATCCTCTTCTTAATATTGTTAATTCATCTTTATCACTAGGGTACATACCGAAAACTTTTAAGCTGGCTATTATTAAACCTCTTATTAAAAAACCACAACTTGATCATAGAGAATTAATCAATTACAGGCTGATCTCGAATCTACCTTTTCTGTCAAAAATATTACTACACAACCCGCTTTCCCAAATACATGTCGGTTGCCTTGGCAAATTCACATTTAGCCAAGTTCAATGTGAGAGAAGCATTAAGCAGACACGTAAAAACAGTGGATAGTGTGTCTATATGTTCTGTCCAGCTAGACGAATACACCACAATGCCATCCAAATATGGTTTACAGTTCTTAACATCAGCCAGTATGGTGTTCATTAAGCTTTGGAAAGTAGCTGGCGTGTTCCGAAACTGAAAGCCATCACAGTATAGTTTAGAAAATTGTCTGGGGTGACAAAAGCAGAGATTTCTGCTGCACGTTCAGTTAAGAGAATGTGCCAATATACCTTTAAAAGATCGAACTTTGTAATGACCCCCCCCATTATCTACACAATCTTTCATTAACAGTAAAGGAAATTAATCAGGATTTGTGATCGCATTTACCTTACGGTAGTCCGTACAGAATCGATGGGTACCATCAGGTTTCAGAACAAGTAAATAGGGCGACCTGCAAGCACTTGAGTTAGGGACAGCTAAACCATTTTCCACAGAGTCAATACATTTTCGTTTAACTGGGTTTACTTGATACGCATGTTGCTAATAGGTGGATAGTCGTTTACCTCAATGTTGAATGACATTTGTCTGGGTAGGCACATCCAAAAATAGCCATAGAAAAGATTCACAATGTCAGCTCATTGATTCTCAGTTAAATGGGACAAATGAGAATTAAGATCTGACAAAATGTCAGAATTATTAAATCTGACATCAGACACTGGGATACTCCGCAGATTTAACCTGTCCTCATTCCCACAGGAAAGTGCTACCACAGAAATAGAAGCAACTGGACTAGTAGAGCTCTTTAACTGTACTTGTACACCATGAGCAACATAATGCTTTAACATATTGACATGGCACACAGGTTTTTCTCTGTTGATCATGATTACAGATAATATAGTCAGTATCACTGAGCTTTTGCTCCACAACATAAGGTCCAGAAAACTTTGCTTGCAAAGCAGAGCCGGGGAGAGGTAATAAAACGTCTCAGGTTACGTATGTAACCATGGTTCCCTGAGAACAGGGAACGAGACTCTGCGTTGAACAGAACGCATTGGGGAACCGTCACGTGACCCAGGTGTCGAAAGCACTATCCAACAACTCCAATTGCTATTGGCCGGCGACAGCCCATGACGTCATACGGTGCGACCCGGATGTATAAAGGGAGCGCCTGGAGAGACAGTCTCTATCTTATCGTCTTGAGGGACTGTTCTGAAGGCAGGCAACCTGAAGCATGGCAAAGGAACGCAGAGTCTCGTTCCCTGTTCTCAGGGAACCATGGTTACATACGTAACCTGAGACTTCCCTTTCGAAAGGGAACTCCACTCTGCGTTGAACAGAACGCATTGGGGAACGATATACCCACGCCGCCATGCTGGAGGGGAGTGCCTGCCAAAAAATATGGCTGAGGCAAAGGCCTCAAGGCAGTTCTCAAACTGCCCAGCAACTCCCCCTCGGGTCACACCAGGCTGTCAGTGACAGCATTCCCTTTGGCCAACAGCCCAAGCTGAACTTCCCAAAGGCTTCTACCTTTCTCTTTTAACAAATAGAGCCTAGAGAAAACGCTAAGGCGTCTAGAACCCAATTTTCTTGTGAGAAAAGTGGTTCCTTTAAGGGAATGTGGCCAAGGAACCAAAGGGAACCTCGGCCAGTCACTCATGAGGGGAGCAGGGTCACCCTCATTGCCACCAGGGAGGCCGACCTGGTCTTATCAGGGAACAGACTCAGTTCAGGCCAACCCTGTCTGAATACAGAGCCTCTAAAACGCCTTCTTCAGGAAGATAGTAGGTAAGAGTGACTGCAGAAAGGCAGAAACCAGCTCAGACCCACGCGTAGAGACGGGCATCCTGGAGAGCAGAACTCAGCTGAGTGCTATGAACCCTCATATCGAGGGGAGATAAGCCACTCAACCTAGGATCTACCCAGTGTTTAATTAACGCACTGAGGAGGCTGTGCGCTGAAAGCCCTGACAAGGGGAGCACAAACCAGCCTGGGGCTGACCCTTAAGATGGGGCCTGATCAAGGCCAAACCATCATAATCAGCTTAGGGAGCTAAGCACTATTACAAACCCAAGGGGAAGCGCAGAGCTCACCTAACAGGTAGACTATACCCAACACAATCCGACGAGCAGTGTACTCAGTAAAAGCACCTTTTACTCTTTAAGCAAGAGGAGTACAGCGTACGCCAACACGTATTAAGGAAGGCCTGGAAGGCCTATAACGTCAACAGACACATGGCATCAGCTCGTGGCAGTGTTTAGGTCCCAAGCCTGGTAAACAACCCGCAAAAGAGGGGGTTGAATCTACCACTTGGGCCCCTGGCCAACAAAGTGTATAGAAATAGTTCTCAGAGAGAAATACACCTAAACAAACGCCAGTGTATCCAAAAGGCGGCCCGTAGGCTTAGCATCCCTCAGGACACAAGGCGAAAGTCTCGTGGCCGTTTCCAGGAACACAAGATCCAACCTAATCTCTAGGTGGCTCCTAGCTCAACTAGAACCATCGACTCAAAGAGGCAACAATAGGTTAAACCAAAACCTCAGTAAGGTTTCACTACTGCCATCTCATCCTGAGCCGCACAGATAAAACACAAACTGTGCCAACATGTAAACTAAAACGGAGGCCAGAAGAGGCCTACCGATTCAATGACACATGGCTTCAGCTCGTGAGTTTCCAGGGAACCAAGCTACAGGGAACCAGCTCTAACCCACTAACTATGGGAGGCTAACTACAACCTGTGCTAGGCTACACTTTCCAAACAGGCAAAGTAAGTTCTGAGACTAAAGGGAACCAAAACAACCAACATGGTCTAAGGGAGGCTAATTAGGCCTACCACCTCAAACAAACATGCTGCAGGGCCTGAAGCAGTGTATAAAAAACAAAACAGTATGTGAGCACTGATATCCATGAAACAGCCAATACAACACTATTGCTAACTAGAAAGAGGCTTAGCAATCTAGCCTACAATCACTGTATATGTAATATAGCTGATAAACAGATAACTGAAAGGGAGCTGACAGATACACACTTTAAACAGAAGTGATCTATCCACCCTGAGTATGCACACCAACAGGTGATGCACTCAGTGACAACAAAAAAAACTCTCCTAGCTGGGGCTTAAGGGTCCCCAACACTTAGATAGAGGCCAGGCTTTTCTCAAAAGGGCCTACTATACAAAAGCAGGTGTCAACCTGTGGCAGCATATTAAGCTCACATACAAATGTAGGGCAAAACGTCTAGAACTTCAAAGGAACTTTGATATGCATGCTTTAAGAAAAGGAGAAAAACATATCCCAACCACAGATTCTCAAATTTGCTCCAAGCCTAGAGGACGGAGCTAACTGCATCGTCAACTCAAACTTGAAAGAAATCAAGTAGCTCGGAAGAGACATTTTTCTCACAGCATGAAAGTTCTAGAGAGTGGGCCTAGCAAACATATATTGCCAACACTACTGCTCGAAGATAAGGGGCCTACCACCTGAGAAACAGCATCAGGTCTTTTAACAAAACGTTTACAACCTAGCTGTTAAACTCATGATTGCACCTACATATTTTTAGCAAGGGGACAATTTGGGCAAACAGAAACTGGCCACTCCCTCAGGAGGAGGCCAGAACTACAATACATATGGGAATTAAACTTCACATACACCATACGCAACCATAGTCCTAGCCCAAATCAACTGAAGTGAGGAGTGCCAGCTCAAACTATACTGAAGATAGCCGAACGGCTGAACATACAGAGAAAAACTGAACAGCAGCCATTTTGTGGCTTGCTCAGTCAATCTCACACTCCAGTTCTGCCCAAAGAACCCCTAATACATTTACTGTTACACATTCAGGAAATGATACAGGAATAAAAACAAGGTCAAAATTTTAATAATTTCAAATCAGACCCTGTCTTACCTTCCCGTGGCTCGCAGACCAAAGAATCCGTCTTCATTCCTTACCAAAGGGGAAGAACGATATCCCTGGTTCCGTAAACCCACCAAACCTTTTCACTATCAAGCCAGACGGTCTTGATCATAGGCTGGCCACTGGCCTGACTGTTCAAAGGTGTTAATCCTGAACATGCACAGTTAAAAACGTATCCTGGGAGGACAAAGAGAAGGGGCGAAGGAAATTTTTACTAAAAATTCCCCTCGCCAAGAAAGGGGATCGATCAGCGACGCTTATCGCGCCGGCGATCGATCACCTCTCTCAGATCACCTCTCCTTCTCTTCGCATCCCGCCACTTTTGCGACTTACTCCGTGGTGGAGGAGGCGCTCGAGCGGCGACACTGGATCTCTGACCCTGCCTCTGAGCCTCGGCTCGAGGCGGGCCAGAGCCTCCCGGCTGTCTGGGCCCAGAATCGGACCTGAGCGGAATGCAGTTCTTAAATGCTGCTGAGCGCGCCCTCGCTTCCCTGAACCTTCCGACTACCGCCTCAACGGAGCCGCCGAAAAGCTCAGATGGCGAGACCGGGGCATCGAGGAGAGAGCCCTTTTCTCTCTCCCCAATGTCCGCCATGTTTAACCACAGATGCCTCTCCGTGGCCACCATAGCCGCCATCGATCTACCAATCGAGGCGGCCGTCTGCTTGGTGGCCCGGAGAGCGAGATCTGTGGTGTGGCGCAACTCAGCCACCGCTTCAGGGGACAAACCCTGCCCCTGATCCAGGTCCTTCAGCAGGTCAGCCTGGTATGCTTGTAACACCGCCATAGTGTGTAAAGCAGCACCAGCCTGGCCTGCAGCAGCATATGCTCTGCCGTTCAGACGAGATGTCATTCTAAGGGGTCTGGACGGCAGAACCGGAGCTTTAAGCGTCGGTGCACTGCCCGTGGCGAGATAGTTCGCGAACATCTCGTCAATGGGAGGCATCGACACATACCCGTACTGGCCCAATCCCTCCACATCAGCGAAATTCCCCCGCTGATGCAGATGAATCCTGGCCGAATACGGGTTCTTCCATGCCTTCTTAACCTCAGAATGCAGGTCCGGAAGGAATGGAAGGCTCACTGGAATTACGGGGTTGTGATCGGAAAGAAACCGTTCGTCTAGCCTGCCACGAGCGGGCTCTCTCCTTACGCGCTCCCACGGCAGCTGCAGCCTGCCGGCGGCGCTCTCCACAACCTCCAGTAATTCGGACATATGCTGGCAGGGGGGCTTGGAAGAAAAAGAGCAACTCAGTCCCTTCTTCCCTTCCATAGCCACCCTGCTGCTCTCGGGGCTTTCAGCCAGAAGAGCACTCCTCTGGATCCGATGATGTCAAAGAAAGGACATCATCGTCATCCAGGAGCTCATCCCCACAAGCCGCCGCCTGAGGTTGAGAGACCGTAACACCTCTCTCAAACTTGGCGGCGAGCTCCACCTGTGAGCCCCATGAATGCAGCCGCCGCTCGGCCTCAGTGCGAGCGGACAATCACCAGGCACAGGTGTGTTGACGTCTCTCCCCTCGAGAAGAGAGCCAGGCGGGAACGGAGCGTTTTCATAGGAAAACGTTCACAATTCTCACAGCCAGCGTCCTCAAATGCTGCCCGTGCATGCTCCTCTCCCAGACAGATAACACATAGGGTGTGAGGATCCTCCGGAGTCAAAAACCTCGGGCAAGGATCCGCACACTTCCTAAAACGTTTCACTTTGTCCTCAGACATAGCTCGACAGGAAATACTCACTTGGAGAAAACGACAGTGCAACGACACAAACAGTCCCGAAAGACGAAAAAGATAGAGACTGTCTCTCCAGGCGCTCCCTTTATACATCCGGGTCGCGCCGTATGACGTCATAGGCTGTCGCCGGCCAATAGCAATTGGAGTTGTTGGATAGTGCTTTCGACACCTGGGTCACGTGACGTTCCCCAATGCGTTCTGTTCAACGCAGAGTGGAGTTCCCTTTCGAAAGGGAACTAAAACTTTTCTCCCTTCACAAAAGAACATGCAACTGCATTTTTATCAAACTGCTCCATATTCACTTGAACGTTTAATAGAGGTGACTGAGCGAGATCTCGAGCTTTATGCAAGTGTTCTCTAAACGAGGTAACATAATCTAAAAGGCTGCAAGTGGACTTTTCTTCAGACAACCAGTTCTCTTGTAGCAGCTTAAAGGGTTAGTTCACCCAAAAATGAAAATTCTGTCATTTATTACTTACCCTCATGTCGTTCCACACCCGTAAGGCCTTTGTTAATCTTTGGAACACAAATTAAGATATTTTAGTTCAAATCCAATGACATTTCCTCTCTCAAGATCCATAAAGGTACTAAAAACACATCTAAATCAGTTTGTGTGAGTACAGTGGTTCAATATTAATATTATAAACCGAGGAGAATATTTTGGTGTGGCAAAAAACAAAATAACGACTTATTTAGTGATGACCGATTTCAAAACACAGCTTCAGGAAGCATCGGAGCATTATGAATCAGTGTATCGAATCATGAATCGGATCGCGGTTCAAACCCGCCAAACGGCTGAAATCACGTGACTTTGGCGCTCCGAACTGCAGATTCGACACACAGATTCACAATGTTCCGATGCTTTCTGAAGCAGTGTTTTGAAATCGGCCATCGCAATATAAGTCTTTATTTTGTTTTTTTTTTGGCACACCAAAAATATTCTCATTGCTTTATAATATTAATATTAAACCACTGTACTCACATGAACTGATTTAGATGTGTTTTTAGTACCTTTATGGATCTTGACAGAGGAAGTGTCATTACTCCCATGAAGGCCTCACGAGCCATCGGATTTGAACTAAAATATCTTAATTTGTGTTCCGAAGATTAATGAAGGTCTTACGGTTGTGAAACGACATGAGGGTGAGTAATTAATGACAGAATTTTAATTTTTGGGTGAACTAACCCTTTAAGTGGGCCGCGTACCATATGCACTTCTGCATAGCATGATCTGCAGTATTTTGTAACATCTGACTTAATCCTAGGCCTACAGAATTACGCAGAACACGATAAAGAGTTTAGGCACACTTAAATGCCCAGCCACATTATCATGCGCCACACTTAACAGGTTTCTCGGGGGAACAACGGTTGTTCTTGGGAACAACACCTGGTACAATGTGTCCCAACCTGAATTATCCAACACTGAAGGTGTCCATTTCCGTATTAATACTCCAGCCTCAAAGTAATAACCAAATGGCTTATTCGCAGTTTATTTATTTACAGCAGACTCTTGACAAAATTCAAGCGACTGGTCTTGCATTTGCTCGACTGCCAATAACATACGATCTACAGATAGTAACATATCAGCATGCTTAGCGGACACATCTAACTGTAATGTACCAGAATAAGACACATTTTCATTAACAAGAAAACTGTCAGAAAGGTCAATTACGTCAAATACAATTAAATTTTTGTGATTGAGCTCGAGTAATGACACAGGCAGGAAAGACTGTCAAATCTACTGCAGAGGATTCATAAAGCAGATTTTCAATGACTTCAGGGAGAGGGAAAACTTTCCCACCTGCCAAGTCATTTCCAATAATCAGAATTACTCCATTTATAGGCAATTGCAAACAGACAGCCAGTTTTACAAACCAGTTACCCACTCAGATTGAATATATATTTTATGCACAATCAAAATTAGTTCATGAAGCTGCTCAAAATTTGTTGATTTGCTGGCCTGACACCATTTATCAAAGAGTATTCTTTTCTCACGTGCATACTCAACAAACGTTTGATTGTCAGTTTTCACATGCAAATGGAAAATTTGGTGATAAGCCTCAGGGACAAGCTCATAGGCTCTTAACACAGCAGCTTTTTCATAATCAGGACTATCGTTAAGGGACAAAGCGAAACAAACTTCATGGGCTTTTCCAGTTAAGCGACATTGCAACAAAAGGGGCCAAACTTCTTTCAGCCAACTCAAAGCAGCAGCAATACATTTTAATGCTCCAAGATATGAATCAACCTCGGCCTCCTGAAATGGTGGAACGAGATTGATCTGTTTACTAATGTCAAAATCCAGAGAGGTTGCAGAAGGCATAGGCATAAGCAATGATGAATCAGAAACATGCTGCAAGCTCTGACTAGTTCGAACAACAGCAGGTATGGTTTCTGTTTTAGACTCACTGGGCAATCGGCAACCAGCATGAGACGCCAATTCACATTGTCTAAAGCGTAAACGTTGGGTAGTATGTTCTTGACGTTTAATTTCCAAATCAAATTGTTTCAATTGGATAGTGAGTTTTAAATCTTCCGTACCTACCCCACTCAGTGAGCCAAGCTCTGGATCGCTGCTTGGAACCTCCTCTTCATCACTTGTGCATTCCTCTGTTTCCCTACTTTCAAGATTTTGAACTGCTGTTAACATACCCTGTCGAATCAATGCAGCTTCTATTACGTCCCACACTTCTTTCTTATGAGCTGATTTTACTACAGAAATTTCATAATAATCAGCAATCGAGTACAAATCATTTTTACAACACTATTCGAATGCTTTATATGAAGGTTTTTGTCAAAACTCCTTAGTAATAAATAGTAGTAAATTCAATTATTCTATATCCTTTCCCCTGATACTCAAAAAAATGCCAATTAAACATTTGCACCAGCAAACAAAGAAGAAAAAAAAAAGATTATACATACCATACGACGAATGTGTTACCATCAATCGCGTCCTAATTCCTTGATAGGACAAGCCCCCATTGTTATGCCCCAGTCTAATAAGGAAAAGGCCTTGATGTGAATTTGGTGGTAAATGGGAAACCAACTACAGCCGACAGATCACCACAGACATAAAAGTAAGATCCACAAATGATTTACTGAAGTGGAATAAAAGAATTAAATAAAGGAGCCGTAGCTTCAGGGTGCCCCAAGGCCAAAACAACAACAAACAAAATAACTTACAATAAAACATAAATAAAATGTCCTAACAAGAGAAACAAAAATACAACCATCTTCCCTAACTCCCTAAAATAAACAAATAACAGACAAAAAACACACCACAGAGAAAACACAGATGCTGAATATCTGTAACAGGTTTTTTTGCATTTACTAATTTGGGGTACAGACAGACTCTATGTGATGATATCTAGGTGAAAGAGTTTCTATGTGTTGGGATTTATATGACTTCTGTGACATGAGACAGCTAGCAGACGTAGGTTTAGCCAATATGTCTGCTTCCTGACCAGGGCCCCAGTTTGTCAAGTTTCAGTAATATGTGGCATATTACTAGAGAGAAGAGCAGCACCATCCCAGGAGGCTTGAATACTATCTCTTTTCAACAGGTCAGGTTTGCCCCAAAAACTTTTCCAATTGTCTATAAAACCTATATTATTCTGCGGCTACCACTTAGACAGCCAGCCATTGACTGGAGCGGGCTCTGGAGCAGACTCATGGGCTGGAGCCAATGTGTGCGCAGCAAAAAACACACCAAATGGTTGTGGCCATAATGGCTACTGCTGCAATCTCTGAGGGCTCAGGCATGGCAGCCATCTTGGCTGAGGGCTCAGGCATGGCAGACAGCTCGGCTGAGACGTGATGAGGCTCTGGAATATCTGCTAAGGCGTGACGAGGCTTTGGAAGTTCTGCTAAGACATGACGAGGCTGTGACTTGACCTGATTCATTACGATCAACTGTGACTTAAAGGGGCATCCCAGCTAGAAATTTTTTGTTCTAAAAATGTTCTGAGAACATTATCATGTATTGTTCTCATATATTGTTTTTAGCGGGTAGTTTTATTTTAGTTCCCAGAATGTTTGTCTATAAGTTAGGATAACATTCTCTAAAAAACATTCTAAAAATGTTTAGCGATAACATTGTTAGAACATTATTCCCTAACGTTCTTATAATGTTTTTAGCGGGTAGTTTTATTTTAGTTCCCAGAATGTTCTTCTAAATGTTAGGATAACATTCTCTAAAAAACATTCTAAAAATGTTTAGCGATAACATTGTTAGAACATTATTCCCTAACGTTCTTATAATGTTTTTAGCAGGTAGTTTTATTTTAGTTCCCAGAATGTTCTTCTAAATGTTAGGATAACATTCCTTAAAAAACATTCTAAAAATGTTTAGCAAGAACATTGTTAGAACATTATTCCCTAAGTCTTATAATGTTTGCAGCGGGTAGTTTTATTTAGTTCCCGAATGTTCTTCTATAAGTTAGGATAACATTTCCAAAAAACATTCTAAAAATGTTTAGCGATAACATGTTAGAACATTATTCCCTAACATTTTATAATGTTTTTAGCAGGTAGTTTTATTTTAGTTCCCAGAAGTTCTCCTAGGTAGGATAACATTCTCTACAAAACATTCTAAACTGTTTAGTCATAACATTGTTAGAACATTATCCCTTACATTCTTATAAAGTTTGTAGTGGGAAATTTTATTTTTGTTCTTAGAATGTTTTTCTAAAAAGGTAAGATAACATTCTCTACAAAACACTCTAAAAAAGTTTTGATGACCTTCTATAAATGTTTAGCCATAACATTGTTAGAACATCATCCCCTAACATTCTTATAAAGTTTTTTAGCAGGAAGTTTTATTTTTGTTCCCAGAATGTTCTCCTAAATATTCAAAAAAGAAAAAAGAAAAAAAAGCTTAGCTATAACATTGTTAAAACATACAATTTTATTAATCTCAAAAATAAAACAAAATCTAACAGGTCTATAAATGGCATCCACATAAATTATTGGCTTTAGAAACAGTAAATGTCCAACATCACATGTTGAAGAACTCTAAAGTCCTGCGTCTGTGTAAGTCCTGTGTAATCCTGCGTGTGACTGCTGTGTTTGCTCTGAGTGCTCATCACTGTCTTTGCTTGACCTGGTCCTTGAAGAAAAATAATACAGTCATCGTATTAATGTTCTACTTTTGTCTTTTAGTTTTCCAGCTGCTCTGCCAGTTAGCAGCATTGAGCCGTCTATGTGTGTGTAGAGTTTTTCCTCAGAGCCTATAACAGAGGAGCATACAACAGTGTAAACACAAAATACATATTACATTTTAAGATCGCAAACAATATTGATATTCAATAGATATAATACTTTAAGTATCTACTCTGTTTGCTATTTAAAACACATCTACTTAATCCATTTTGTTAATAACACAACTACAACTTTGATGTTGGCTTGAAAAGCATGAACCTCGAACCGAGACTCGAACTCAAGTCAACTTGTGCAGAGCTGCAGCAAAACGGTGCAAACAATTCTATTGCTACGACATAGCTAGTTTTCATCAGTTATTTTGTCTATGGATCGTTACATCTCTTACAGATTTCTGCTTTTCTTTTCATTTAGATACAGATAAAGTAGCACTGTATTTGAATGCATCAGCGAGAGCAACTGTGTGTGTGAATTAATCCTACCAGTGTAGCATCTCTCTTTGCTAATAGTGAAGTTGTAGGTTTTAGTTACTTTAAAAGCAGAAAGAAAAATATATGCCATAACTTTCAGTTTCTACACTGTTTGTTATGTTAAGTTATGGGACAGTTGGCAAGTTTCTGTGCTCCTGGAGGTTCCGCTTGCAATCTGCACATTATATATGAGCTACAGTTTGTGCGCATGGACGCTTGTTTCCACCATGGAATAAGAAAAAATATAAACTGCTGACATTTTCTCGAAATTGGGAGTTACAATGTCAATGTCACTGTGCAATTGTTTTTTTTTTCAAATTTTTTTTTGGCTGACTTTTCTCGAATTGTAAGATAAAAAGTTGCAACTGCAAGTTCTCAATACTGTGTGTGGTCACCTGACGATCCACGACTGTTTGTGTGTTTTGTGATGTTGTTCATTAGTCTCTTGTTTGTCCTGAGCAGTTAAACTGAGCTCTGTTCTTCAGAAAAATCCTCCAGCTCCTGCAGATTCTTCAGTTTTCAAGCATCTTCTGCATATTTGAACCCTTTCCAGCAGTGGCTGTATGATTTTGAGATTCATCTTTTCACACTGAGAACAACTAAGGTTCTTAAACTCAACTATTAAAAAAGTTTCAAACATTCACTGATGCTCCAGAAAAGAAACCCGACGCATTAAGAGTCAGGGGTCTGGGAATATTGGGCAGTTTTAACTGTTAAGGAAAAACAAGGGACTCATGAACAATCATCACAAAAAAAAAAAAAAAACATCCGGGTAACGACACAGTATTAAGAACCAAAGGTTCCCAAAATTTTGAACAGGGTTATTTTCATAAATTCAGCTATTTATTTTCTTGTGGACTATATGTAAACATCTTTTATGTAAAATATCTTACTCAGGACAGTACTAAATAAAAAAACAGCATGCAATTTGTATGATCGCTCCTATTCTGTTAAAATTTCACATTTGCACAGATTCTGCAAAGGGTTGCCCAACTACGCATAACACTGTATATGACAACTGTTAAGTCTGATCAGTTAGAAATGATAGCACTGAACTTCAGAACAGTCTTAAGGTCTGTGTTTGGTGCTTGAAAATGACCCCAAGCTTTATTCACCAAAGCCATCCTAGGTGTATATGAAGTAAAATATCTAGCTTTGGCCAGACCACTAGATATTTTACTCCATAACTTGTTAAATATGGATATTTTTCTTACACAAATGCATCGCTTCACACTTCAGAAGGCCTTCATTAACCCCCTGGAGCCGTGTGGAGTACGTTTATGATGGATAGATGTGGATGGATACACTTTCTTCAGCTCATAATCGTGAACCCTGTTCACTGCCATTATAAAGCTCAGAGGAGTCAGGATATTTATTAATATTTCTCTGATTGTCTTCGTTAGAAGCAAGAAAGTCATATACACCTAGGAGTAAAGGCCTTTGCACACTGAGTCCGAAGTTTTTGCATGCGTTTTTTCGTATTCGTAATCCTAAAAAATCGTCACGCACAGAGACCTTGCACACTGAGTCCGATGCGTAAAAATTAATGCGTTGCGGAAAAAGAAAAAAAAACAAAAACGCGAAACAATACAAAATGAAGCCTTCAAGCTGTGAAAAGAGAAAAAAGAAAGAGGAAATATTGTGTCCATTCAATTCCGAGATTGCATAGAGAGAAAGGAGAGTTCCACCTCATCAAGGAGCTGTGGGATTATCCCGAGCGTTTCAAAGTTTACTTCAGGATGTTCAGTTTGATGCTTTACTACTGGCACAACCTGTATCTTTGTATTCCGCGCGTTGTTTGTCATTCAGTGCTGCTGTTTTGTGCTGTAGAAGACGTGGATCAACTTGTCAGATGGCATTCTGGATTTTTGCGTTCGCGTACGGTGGCTGAATATTTTTTTGACGGACAAAAGTTTCGGAGGCAGTGTGCAAACGCAATTGAAATAATGTGAGGTCAAATTTATTTTTTAACGTGAAAGTTTTGCATGCAAATTTTTGGCTCAGTGTGCAAAGGCCTTTAAGCTTGGGCTTATTTTCATTTGAAAGTGAAGGGTTAAAAAATTTAGTCTCAGAGGAAAACATAATAATATTAATAATAATAATAATTGTTCAAATAGGTTAACAATATGTTGCATTTCTTAAACCAACATTTACTAATTTTGTTCAAATATTAGTAAATAATTACTACAAACTGTTCCTAAAGGACATTCTATTAAGATTTACAACAAAACTTACAAAACCACTTACCCATATCCTCCCATTCACTTCTGCAGGTAAATTTTTGCCAGATTGTGTCCTTCACAATGGCTGTCTGTCAGCCCCAAAGTACCTAAAAATTTAAAACATATCTTTCCCATTTCAACATATCTTTATGAATTACTAAGTTCAAAAGAAATAATCAGATTAACACTTTTAAGTAGCAAATGTACAGTATCCGTATGCATATAGAACACAATATTGCATAACGACGGATTAAAGTACCTTTGTTGTAAATGAAGACTTTTTGTTGCATCATCAGTGTCCATTTTTAACCCTCTGGAGTCTGAGGCTGATTTGGGGCCTGGAGAAGTTTTGACATGCCCTGACATTTGTGCTTTTTCATTGTTCATAAAACACATTAATGACAAAAGTGTCATTACACTGTATTCAGCACAAACTAGGCTACAATATGTAAGGAACATGTATGTACATGTTTGTGATTTTGAAGGAATAATGTTTATGCGTGGTTATTGAAAAAACAAAAAACTTAAGTCACTGAATAAGGCCAAAAAAAGTATATTAAAACTGTGTTCACAAGACTTCTGGGTATTGGAGGTTGTAGACTAGAGTTTTTGCTTCAGAATGATGTAAAAATTATGCTGCCTACTCCTTCATATAAAACATATTTGATTTAGTTTTTGTAAGTCACTTTTTGTCAAGAAACACAGTATGCGAGGAGGCGTAAATGATCATGAATAATGGACCATTTACACCTGAGAAGACGAATCAAATAGTAATGACCTGAAATGACTTGCATATTAATGAGGCCTTTCAGTCAGGTAGGCTGTGAAAAAACCCTCTGTAATCATGTCTCAGCTCAATTTAAAATAATGGTATTCTATTTATTCTTTAAAATAGAATGCATTTCTGTGATGCAAAGTGTCTGAACAATTATGTTACCTCTGTGGCATTTCATATAGGCTTTTAGCTTAAAGCATGCACATTTGGAGAAAATTGATGGATTCTTATATGTTTATGTCAAATTTCTATACAGAGGAGTAATATTTATTCTATATTTATTCTATATATCATCACTATGAGTGCTGGATACAATTCATACTTGCAGCCGGAGGGCGCTCTGTACACTTTTAGGCCACAAATCCATATAAAGAAGAAGAAGAACCAGGAACTAACTGCATGTCTAGAGTTCGCTAACCATGGCTTTACCATCCAATAAACACTTTTCAAGACAATAAATACACAATTGAGACGATGTATGCATGTATTGCCTCTGAATTTGCGTCTGAATAGCGCTGGCTCCGTGGGGTGGCCGCATTAGCGGATAATGAGCTGAATCACGGACTTCTGACATGGCTCTCTTTTCATACAGATTACATAAACACAGAATGTTTGTTTTTGATTTGACTTACACGATTTAAAACCTGACATTTCAACGTTTCTTTAGACGTAAGTGTCATTTTTTTGTCATTCGTATTCACTAAGTTACAGTTCATTTTCTGAGAACTATAGATTGGACTTTGTTCAGAGGGAGACGAGAGATCATGCATCATGTTAGTTTTCTTTATTTTACAAAAAGCACAGCATTTTGTTTTTACTCTGAGTGTACACAAATGAAAGAAGATATTCAACAGATTAAAATGGTGTATAGCTCTTAATTGTATATGCAACATTGACGGAGTATTTTGAGTCTCTTTCACACTGGTTAGAAAAAAACGCGGTGGTATCGCCGGCGATACCCTCAGACCTCAGAGTGTTAAGTAGGCCGTTTGGATTCTGGATGAAAACAAATCTGAGTTAGCCGTTATTCAAAAGCAGTATACACCCACAACTAATGTAATTGTCATGTCATTCTAAGAAAGATCTAACGGATTTTAGTGTATACGTAAAGGATAAACGAAAGATGTAAACTGAAAAAGATATTTAAAAACTTACATTCCAGTATTTATTGTTGAAGGCAGAGTTCCGTTGACCAGGAGACAGTTCTGTTGTTTGGGCCACAAACTGTCCCAGCGGGTAAAACATCCTCCATCACAACTCTGTATCTACCGCGACTCTGTTTATCTGTTTGTGAACGAGTCCGTACTCGCTTTTTCCGTCAAAAAGACAATCAGACCAGGGACATTTTGCGCCAATTTCTTCAACTACCATTCGCGCTGTTCGTCAATTTCAAATGTTCCTACGTCACGAGAAAAGCACGCTGTGATTGGTGGATTTACGCGTCGATTTACCATGGCCCAATCAGCGCCTCTCGTCTCCTGTAAACACCCAGTAGACTGTCATATTTTAAAATAAGCACTTTTTAACGAGGCTGAGTTGAAAATGTTCTCTAACCTTGTAATCAAATATAAACTGTAGCTACATTTGTTTGTTGCAAATTTACAGAAAATGCCATTGAGATGTTAATATTGTTAATAAAGATATTAAAGGGATAATTCACCCAAAAATAAAAATGTCATTATTTACACACCCTCAAGTTGTTCCAAACCTGTATAAATGTATTTGTTCTGTTCAACACAAAAGAAGATATTCTGAAGAATGTGGGAAACTGAACAGTTCTGGGGCACCATTGACTTCCATAGTATTAGTCCCAAAGCAACCTGGTTACAAACATTCCTCAAAATATCTTCTTTGTTCAACAGAAACTTGAGGGTAGGTAAATGATGACAGAATTTAATTTTTTGGGTGAACTATCCCTTTAATATTGCTTGCCAACTGAAAACAAAGTTTCCCCATTTAGGCTACAGTTTAATACAATCTTTTTAAAACAAATGACATTAATTATATATAAATTTCCCTTAGTAAAAAGTAAATTGAGTAAGACAGTGTAAAAGGTGCGAATGTGGATTAGTAACTGGTCCCCAGGTATCAAGGAGAAAAAATGTTGGCCCTCGTCAATATCAAAGTTGCCCATCCCTGCCCTATGGTAAACACGTTCACGCAACAGTTCAGCCAAATACGAGACTTTCCCTTCCCCCAGACTTCATCTCACTTTTGCAGTCAAGTCAGTGTTCAACTAAAATAATGCATTTCATCTTTTGTTTTATTATATTTGTATCTTATTATATGTTGTTTCTTTTGAGTTCAGCCCAATGCTGTTTCACACAATGGTGTTAAAACATGATGCCAGCCAGACCCAGAACCAAAACAGAAGTGCCAGATGTAATGATGATCTGGCCCAAACTTCATCACAATCTGGAATAATATCCACATTTTACAAATGTTGTTTTGATAATGTTACTCCTTTATTATGGAACATTGTGGCAATATTGTATATTCTCCATTACATAAACCAAGCTAACCATGTCTTGAACATTGGGGGGAAGTTTCTTTCTCTTTTTTTTCTTTTAATAAAGCGTAAAGAAACAAAACAGTGAAGGAAATTGTTGCTAATACAATGCTATATCAGTTATGTACAATAATAATTAAAGACTTCAGATGCAAAAGCCTTTAAGTGCCATTTGAAATTTTCTTATAAAACAAGCATGTTTATCAAGCTTATTACACTTTAATGGCAATGAAAAGGACCTATTAATTGCCATTAAAGTGAAATTTACTGAACCTAAACATACAAGCTTGACAAAAATGCTAATTTAAGAAGAAGATTTCAGATGCCACTTGCACAGGCTTTTGCATCTGAACTCTTCAATTGTAGAAAAAAAGAAAACATTAAATTGTGCAGAAATTAATTTCAATAGTACATTGAGAACTCAAGTTAATAATACAATAATGTTAGTTCTGAGATTGTTCAATTTAAGGAATGAATAATAGTGAATATTTATAAAAAAAATTAGTGAATATTTACAACTTTGAATAATCTGTTACCTCAATAACATCCTCAAAACATCCTCAAAATGTTGCAGGTGAAATGTTTAGATTTGTTGATACGTCACATTAGAAGAACATTTTACACAGAACATTTCACCTCAAACCACAGTGATGTTCTTATAGCGTTCTCCTAATGTGCTGAGAGAATGTTCTTCCTTTGTTTTATTGAAACATTGTGCGAATGTTATATTTACAACATTATATAATATGTTACCTCAATAACATCCTCAAAATGTTGCAGGTGAAATGTTCTAGATTTGTTAATACGTCACATTAGAAGAACATTTTATACAGAACATTTCATCACCTCAAACCACAGTGATGTTCTTATAGCGTTTTCCTAATGTTGCTGAGAGAATGTTCTTCCTTTGTTTTATTGAAACATTGTGCGAATGTTTTATTGACAACATTATATAATGTTACCTCAACAACATCCTCAAAACATCCTCAAAATGTTGGGTAAAATGTTCTATCGTGGTTAATACGTCACATTAGAAGAACATTTTACACAGAACATTTCATCACCTCAAACCTCAATCATGTTCTTATAGTGTTTTCCTAATGTTGCTGAGAGAATGTTCTTCCTTTGTTTTATTGAAACATTGTGTGAATGTTATATTTACAACATTATAATATGTTACCTCAATAACATCTTCAAAACATCCTCAAAATGTTGCAGGTGAAATGTTCTATCTTGGTTAATACGTCACATTAGAAGAACATTTTATACAGAACATTTCATCACCTCAAACATTAATGATGTTCTTATAGCGTTTTCCTAATGTTGCTGAGAGAATGTTCTTCATTTGTTTTATTGAAACATTGTGCGAATGTTTTATTGACAACATTATATAATGTTACCTCAACAACATCCTCAAAACATCCTCAAAATGTTGCAGGGAAAATGTTCTAGATTTGTTTGCACTTAACATTATAGGAACATTTTCTGAATTTAAAAACATTCTTAAAACATTTTTGGAACATTACATTCAAATGTTTTCTTTAAAACATTAAAAAACCTTTACAGAATGTTAGCCAAAGTTCTGAGAACGTTCCCTGCTAGCTGGGATTATCGTCGCCACCATTTTGCAAACGGGCTCCTTTGTCGCCGCCATTATGTATGCGTGCTTCGGTGTGACCACCATTACTGGCCCGAACACGATATCACGTTCCTCCTCCATGACACCCACAGTGAATAGAGAGCCAACAGTCAACAAAGCAAAATCCAAAAAACAACTCAATGATGAACGTGGACCCTTGCGTCTAAGCTCAGATTGTAGAGGTTGATTAATGCCATCACAAAAAAGTCTATCAAGAGACAGTCCTTAGATCAGAAACGTTTGCAATGGCTAAAAATTCACAAACATAGTTCTCCAATGATCGCTAACAAAATACCTGCCCGCAAGTAACCCCAGGAATGAGTAACAGCGTGCGAAAATTTTATTCAAAAACATAGTCTAAATAGGCAAGGGTCTGACAATGGCTTAAAGGTATATAGAGGGCAAGACAGAAGAGTAATCGGACAAACAGGCATAGGTCAGTCAACAACAAACGTAATCCAAAGGTTGAGACAAGTGGGAAATTCATAGACAGATCATAAATCCAAGAGAGGGGCGAACAGAATCCAGATGACACGACGAGAGAGAAATCCAAGACAGGTGGGTAATCAGGAAACAGGCAATCAGGAAACCAGATGTGACTAGACTTAGACAAGAACTAGAAATACTAACTAGGACCGGGAACTGGCTCCATAAAGTAGCTACACAAAAACGTCTCAGGTTACATATGTAACCGTGGTTCCCTGAAAACAAGGAACAAGACTCTACGTTCGAAAACGCTATGGGGAACGCCATCACGTGAACCGTCGTCTGAAAGCAGTTGTCAAAACTCACCAATCCTATTGGCCGGTGACAGCCTATGATGTCATCATAGCGTGAACCGGAAGTATAAGGAGCGCCTAGAGAACCAGTCAGTACCTTATTGTCTGAAGGGACTGTTCAGCAGGCAGGCCTGATGCATGGCTAGGAAATGCAGAGTCTCGTTCCCTGTTCTCAGGGAACCGTGGTTACATACGTAACTTGAGATGTTCCCTTTCAAAAGGGAACTCAACTCTGCGTTCGAAAACGCTATGGGGAACAATATACCCATGCAGCCATGCTTGAGGGGAGTGCATGCCAAAAATGTCTAGACAAACGTCAGAACTAACAGGTTCAACTGAAGTGCCAGAACCACTCCCCCTACGGGTCATACACAGGCTGTAAGTGACAGCATTCCCTGTGGCCAACAGAGAAGATATCCAGTAAGAGTGATTGCAAAAGAGGCAGTAACCAACTCAGACCAGAGCAAAGAGACAGGCTCCTCGGAGAGCAGGACTCAACTTAGTGCTTTTTACCCTTACCAATGAGGGAAGTAGCACTCTGCTCAATTCTAGGATCTACTCTGCGGATGATTATTTGCACTGGGGAGGCTGTGCACTCTAAAGAAACCAAACAAGGGTAGTACATTGACCAGCCTGGAGGCTGATCCTAATAGGAAGACCTTGGAGAGGCCTTCAGCTACAGATCATCTTAGGGAGCTAAGTACTATGAAGGACAACGCTCAAACGAGGGGAGTACAGAGCTCAACCTAACAGATACTGTAGGCACAGAATCATGGAGGCCCTGGAACATTGTGTAGAAATACCTCACAGCAGCCTTGCAAAAAGGCCAACATGTGAAATTACATGCTCAATCTGCGTTATAACACCCAGATGTAGGGGGAAATCTTAAAGGGTGGCCTGTGAACGCCACACACCTAGAACATCATGCTTGCTGATAAAGCAAGATCCCACAAACATGGAATTCGCTCAGAATGAACCGAGTTTAACTAGCAGATAAGACAGTAGAGTGCCCACATATTACAGTCTACCTCAAAACATTCCAACAAGCAGTGTACTCAGTAAAAAACACTTTTTACTCTTTAAGCAAGAAGAGTACAACTTATGCCATCGTGCTCTAGAGGAGGTCCAAACAGGACATGCGACTTCAGAATGACACAGGCGTCATCTAGTGGCAGTGTCTATGCTCTAAGGGAGCCAAACCTTAGAACCCAACTATCCAGTGAGGTTAACTAGTTTAACTCAACCTGAGCTAATTCTACACATTACAATAAGTAGTGTACTCAGTAAAAACACTTTTTTCTCTTTAAACAAGAGGAGTACAAACTTACAGCATTATGCTCTGAAGGAGGCCCCAAACAGGGCTTGCGACTCCAGAAAGACACGTGGCGTCAGCTAGTGGCAGTGTCTAAGCTCTAAGGGAGCCAAATCTGAGAACCAAACCATCCAGTGATGTTAACTAGTTTAACTCAACCTGAGCTAATTCTCTCCACACATTCCAACAAGCAATGTAGTCAGCAAAAACATTTTTACTCTTTAAGAAAGAGGAGTACAAACTTACACCATCATGCTGAGGGAGGTCCAAACAGGACCTGCGTCTTCAGAATGACACTGGTGTCAACCTGTGGCAGTACTAGTTTCCAAGTGAGCAAACTCTAACTGAAACATCTACCAACAAGCTTTGTATTACAACAAGATATTGTGCTCTGAAGGAGGCCCAAACGTAGCCTTCTACTTCACACAACATGAGTGTCAGCTTGTGGCAGTGTTCAAGCTCTAAGGGAGCCATATATGAAAATCAAACTATGTAGTGAGGTTAGCTTTATTAAACTCAACCTGAGCTTATACATTCTAACAGGTAATATACTTAGTAAAAACACTTTTTACCCTTACAGCAAGGGGAGTACAAACTACGCCACTATACTCTAAAGGAGGCCAAAGTGAGGCCTACTACTCCAGAACACATGGGTGCTAGTCTGTGGCAGTATTAGAGTTGCTGAATCAGAACTAACATATTAAAGCACAAAAACCTTGAACAACAAGGGAGTACTATTAATCCAACCATGAAAAATACAGGGTGGGTTCTTCACATCAGAAATTCTCACCAAAGACAGATACAATCTGAACTGAACCCTAGGGAACATGAGCTTTCCTAAAAAGCTACAACCATATCACTCAAGCTTGAACATAGTTCAAGGAGTTCAGGGGAAAAACTGAAGTCAAATACCACTAGATAGTTCTGGGGAAGCGGGCAACAAAGTTTCTATTCACATAGTAAAAAGAGGCCTACACCGCCTGAGACAATGGCAGCAGGGAGACTTAGCAATAGTCTGCTGCCTTAGCTGCTATCTATCATAAATCTGCCTGTTGCAAAGAAACAACAGTCTCTAAACCTCACAATGTCAGGTAGCCTGTATGGCCAACGCTATACATTGATCTATCTGAAGTTAGTGAAACCTAATCTCAAAACTCTAACATTTATCAGAGGAGAAAGCTAATTAACAAAAAGGTGGCTAACAGTGCAGCTTAATTAAAGCCGACATCTTAATACATATGAACATACTTCATTATCTGAAAAAACCTTGGGAGAAACCAGGCTTAGTCAGGGGGCCAGTTCTCCTCTGGCGAACAGTGCTTTGTTACGATTCAGGTAGCTAAACAGATAATCAGAGAGACTAATATTAGTGTAGATGCCATTCTTCTTCTGATGTAACGAGTACATCTAGTGTTATAGGATGTGTTCCCAGTTCTGACTGACCTAATTTGTGCAGCCTAACAATCCTTAATGGATTTGAAAATATAAATTGATAATGTGTTATGGGTTATAGATTTTAAAATCTATATGATGTTTAACCCTCTGGAGTCTGAGGCTGTTTTGGGGCCCTGGAGAAAATTTGACATCCCCTGATATTTATGCTTTTTTCAGTTGTTCATAAACATATTAATGGAAAAGGTGTCATTACACTGTATTCAGCACAAACTAGGCTACCATAATATGTGAGGAACATGTATGTACTTTTTTTTTTTTTTTTGATGGAATAACGTTTTTGCGTGGTTATTGAAAAAACAAAAAAACTTAAGTTACTGAAATAAGGCCACAAAATGTCTCAGGTTACGTATGTAACCCTGGTTCCCTGAATAGGGAACGAGACGCTGCGTCATTACACATTGAGAACGCATCTGCGTGATTGCGTCGTGAAGCACTCGTGTATCTAACCAATAATGTGAAGATACGTCAGAAGTGAGTGACGTCATGGACCAGGAAACTATAAAGCATACCCAGAACAAAGAACGCTAGCTTCTGGATTATGGCTGAAGCAAGACGCTCACAGGTACGCTGGGCATGGCAAGTATGGCAAAGCGACGCAGCATCTCATTCCCTATTCAGGGGACCAGGGTTACATACGTAACCTGGGACGTTCCCTTTCATGGGAACTGTCGACACTGCATCATTACACATTGGGAATGCTGTCCCAACTACGCCGTAGTACCAAGTCCCTGTCTGTTATCCTTGAGACAGCACAGCTGACCCCAGAGTGGAGCCGACATCAAGGTTATAAAACCTAATAAACATATGCTGCGAAGACCACCCAGCTGCATCACATTTGTCGTGGATGGAAACTCCTGACATTAGAGCCTTTGAGGCCGCCATACCCCTAGTAGAATGGGCGCAGACAGCTAAAAAATAAAAATCGTCCGAGATAAATCGTCCGAGAACTTGTCTTGGAGAAATTGTAGCACTAGGCTAATAGAGGAGTGGACAGGGTCCACATTACGTTGTTTACACCAAGTAGAAAATAATTTCCATTTATATGTATACAGCTTCCTTGTGGAGGGAGCTCTAGAGTGGAGTATGGTCCCTACAACCTCAGTTGGGAGACCAAAATCTATGAGCCTGGTCCCCTCAGAGGCCAGGCCCACAGTCTCCATAGTTCTGGGAGAAGATGAAATATCATGCTGCCTGCTTAAGACAGAAAGTCCTGCCTGAGGGGAAGCTCCATCGGGGACCCGTCCAAGAGAGACACTAGGTCTGAAACCCATATTCGGGTTGGCCAGAATGGGGCTACCAACATTAGACTGACCCCTTCCTGGCGCAATTTCTCCAGAACTCCTGGGAGCAGAGCGAACAGGGAAATTGCGTACAGACGCCGTCTCGGCCACATCTGTACCAAGGCATCCAGACCCAATGGTGCTGGATGTAATAGGGAGAACCACAGTGAGGCTTCGCCGCGTGACTTTGATCATGTGAAAAGGATTTCCCCTCGGAGAAAACCCCTTGGTCCTGAGCCACCACTGTAAGGATCTCATGTTCAGCATGCCAAAAGGTGTCACGCCATGAGACTGCAACTGCCATGAGACCCAACAGTCTCTGAAACTGTTTCACAGTGAGTAACTGGCCTAATTTCACCCCATTTACGGCATTGAGAATAGAACTCACACGAGCAGGAGACAGACGTGCCTGCATCGTGGTGGAGTCCCAAACTACCCCCAAGTAGTTGGCAATTTGAGCCGGAATGAGCACATTTTTCTTGGCATTGAACCTCAGCCCTAGCCTCTTCATATGTGACAGAACAACATCTCGATGTTGAACTGCCAACTCTTCTGTTTGAGCTAGTATCAACCAGCAGTGTTGGGGTAGTTACTCAAAAAATGTAATTAGTTACTAGTTACTAGTTACTTCTGTAAATTGTAATGAGATTACTTTACTAGTTACTGCATTTGAAAAGTAACTTCACTACTTATTACTTTACTTTACTTTTTCTTAATTTACCGTGTAGATACATGGACAAACATCATAGGCCTATCATTACTTAACCTTTCTGCATAGAGTTTATTGTATAAATATTAAACCATATGAAAGAACAATAACCCCGTCTGCACAAAGAAATATGCCTCACCGTAAACAACAGAAATAAAGAAGGCTATGGTGGGGTCATTTTAAAATGGTGTCAACACACAAGTTTCAAAACACAGGCTTTGAATCGCTAATTCAAAAGTGAAAGTATAATGCTTACGGCCGCACGGGCATTCATAACGGCACCGCGCCAGTGAACATGCACGTTATGAACGACCGTGAATGCATTTTAATGATGGGTTCATTAATGATAAGTTTATTATTATTCTTAATTAAAAAAAAAACCAACAACAAAACAATACAATCAATGACAAACTCGCTTAAATAGGCGCTCAGTCAAAGGTGAGGCGAAATGGGCAAAATTAGGTCCGACTCTCGTTCAGCCCACTTTGAATTGAGCAGACGCGTTCAGTTCTGTAACTGAATGGTCACATGCAAAATAAAGAAACAAAATATTAAGTTTTGTTAACCAAATTTAGATTTTTTTTATTTGAATATTATTTAGTCTATTTGTTTGATTTGTAATGATTTAATTATAATTTAATTAATTGCTTGTCATCAACTTGCAATTCCCTTGCGAACCCCGGTTTGGGAAACCCTGTTTTTTTAGAATATTATTTACATTCATTCCTTGACGACGCGTCATGCAGCCAAGCTACAGGTATCGCGTTTATTTTGTTTTTCCTTTTTTATTTAAAATATTCACAAACTTGTTAACTAGGCTATATCATGAATTATATGATATTTTCCGATTGTCATATATGTGGAAGTGAATGCGTTTTGTTTAAACACCTATAATGATCATGTTAGTTGATAAAACAGAGGATCGATTTACATTAGCCTACATAAATTCATCAATTTTTCCCGAAATAAACGTAAGTGGCTGGTGAACTGGGATAAGAGAGTAAACTTTGTTTCATACGCATTGTATCTGATATGAATAAACATGTGGTTGAAAACTTAGATGTGAAATATGAAAAGCACAGAGCGCGTCAATCTCTGGCTCAGCGCCAGCAGCGGGAAAGCAGGTTTGAATTTAGCGTATTGAACGTTCTCATCACACCGGTGTTATCGTACACGTTAAAAAAGTTAAAATCGATCGGGTGAAAGGGGACAAATTGAAACTGAGGGGGCACAAATCAGATCTGAGGGGGCAATATGCCCCCTTTTGCCCCCTCGTGGCGCTGGGCTTGCCGAAACCCCCTGTCTCCATCTCCATTTCCTGCTCCAGCAGCTACGTCAAATCGATCTCTATGGCAACGGCACACATACAGGCACACTCATGCACGCACCACTTAAACAGACAGAACTTTACACACAGGCAAACACGGCTTGGGTAACGAAGGAAAGCGCGTTCCTATAGTCTAGTAAAGTAGTGTAGTTACCAATATTATTAGTGTAATGCGTTACTTTACTTCGTTACCCAAAAAAGTAATATCGTTACTGTAATCCGTTACTTTGTAACTCGTTACCCCCAACACTGTCAACCAGTCATCGATATAGTTCAGTACGCGGATGCCCTGGAATCTTAATGGAGCCAGAGCTGCATCCACGCACTTCGTAAATGTGCGGGGTGATAATGCTAGGCCGAAGGGAAGAACCCTGTACTGGTAAGCTTTGCCCCCGAAAGCAAACCTGAGGAGAAGCACACAAGGTGGCAGGTTTGGCAGATCGGTCTCCTTTCTTTTCTTTTAAATTCTTCGGAATTTAATGTATTCAATATTTCATTTATCCTTAAATTAAATGCAGCCAGCTCTTTTTTTTTTTTTTTTTTTTGAATGATAGGCTTGAATATATTAAAATACAAAGAAGAATTATATCTCGTAATAGTTTTGCAAGGGATTTTAGAGAAAGAGAGAAAGGGAAACTCCCGTCTACTCAGTTCCCTCCAAATATCTAAATTAATGTATTAATCATAGCCAACTAATAATTATAAAATAATGATGATTCATGCAGCATTTCTGTGACTGTGCCTGTTGCTGCGGGCCACGCAGCAAAGAATAGAGCGCTGGCCGAGTTAATACGTACTCATCAGCAAACACTGCTGCTTCAGACAAAGAGGTACTTTTTGTTCGTTTAGATGTAAAACTAAGTTCTCAGGGAGACAACTTTTGAAATCCTCCAACAATATTAATTCCTGGAGGCGCTCAAACATGGTCGCTTCCGACGCAATACACCACTTTTCCAAAATAGCTTTTTTCTCATGCGCAAAACTCCACGAAAGTTTGTTTAGATGCCTTGGTATGACTTCTAAATTTCTGCCCGTACGCCTCTGGCACAAGTTCGTATTCTCTTAGGACTGCAGCTTTCACCAAATCATAGTCCAGAGAGTCTTCAATGGGCAAGGCAGAGCAAACCTCCTGTGCCTTGCCCACGAAGCTACTCTGCAACATCACCGCCCACATATCTTTCGGCCAGCATAACTTCCCTGCCACCCTCTCAAAAGCAGTGAGGTAGGCATCAACTTCCGATTCACGGAATTGTGGAACAAGTTTTATGTATCGGGTAGGATCAAACTGACTTGGTCTATCGGCTCCCCTGCGGCTCACTAACGGCAGGATGTGTTCTTTCCTCCTGTTTAGTTCAACGCAACAGTTCCAATTTGCGCAGATAGAGCACACGTGTTTCGTATTCTTGCCGTTTAATCTGTAATTCTAGTTCTTTTAATTTCAGTGCCACATCAGGATCAAACTCGTGCACGGGAGTAATTACTGATTCTTCTGGAAGAAGAGCAAGAGAAAGCAGTTCAGAAAAAATTCCAGCTTTAATATCTGCTTTCACTGCGGTGGGCGGAACGGATATTTTAAAGTATTTAGCTATTTGCAGCAATTCTTTTTTTTCTGAAGCGATGCAATTGCTCAACAGTCGGAGACTCAACAAAAGCTTTAACCTCAGCCTCCATAATACTCCCCCTCACCTAAAATTTTGTCTTATATAAAATTGGATATGAGAAAAAGTTAAAATTTACTCACCAGGACTTTGATTGTTTGTAACTGAAGTTACGGACTTTGATGATGAGCCCCCATTAAGCTACGAACTTTGGTCGTAACATAGAGAGTAACACATTGTAACGTGTCGCCCGGAGTCCTGTCTCCTGCTCCCACAAACACCACAATGTTGAGTCAGAGAGGAAATTTGTTTATTTCTTAAATAAAGAAAATAAAGGGCTTGAAGTCAGTGGGTCGGCCAAAACAATATACAAAAGATGGGGGATCTACCTATTTTTAAAGATCTTCCCTGGAAAAGAGATAACAAAATAAAAACATAAGTCTTTTGTTTAAAGGCTAATCCAGCAGCGTCACACACACTTGGCTGGTACAACAGGAAGCAGGAGAGGGAACTCATCGAGCAGTCTTCCCTCCAAGCTTTTATCCACTGAACGATTCTCGGCTCCACCCACATAAACAGCTGCACCTGTGTTCACACCAATTAGCACGGAGCAACAAGGGGAGAGCGAGAGAGAAAGAGAAAAAGCACTTCACACACAACTTTGCTCCACACAACAATGTTACACAATATAAGTAAACACTCAGTGACAGTCAAACACGTAACAATATGTTTATGAACAACTGAAAAAAGCACAAATGTCAGGGCATGTCAAAACTTATCCAGGCCTCAAATCAGCCTCAGACTTCAGAGGGTTAATGTCAACCACGCCGGAGCCAATGTGAGATTTACAAACAAAGGTTCAAGAAGGTAAAACTTTAACAAAGTTTATTATTAACTTGCTAATCTGATCCTGTGCAGACACTACATAAGTTTAGACAATTCTTCCTCTCCTAAAGCAATAAATTAATTAAATTTTTCCTCAGGGACACTAAAATGCACTGTCTGATGCGATACTGTAGTAGACGGTTGCATGGTTATAATTTTCTCTCTAATATTATCAATCTTGCAAGTAAAGAAGTTCATGAATCATTACTGCTGTGCTCTTTGAAAACATCAGAAGTTGTTATTTCTTTATAACAACTTTATTTGTTAATTTAACAACTGCATCAAATAAATACTTAGGGTTGTGTTTATTTTCTTCTAAAATATTTGAAAAATAGGCAGATCTATCAGTTTTTAAGGCCTTTCTGTACTCAATCATTCTCGCTCTTCTAGTTTTGGTTTCTTCCATCTGCGCTTCATTTTTCTGGCTGCTACCTTTAGGGCCAGAGTGTGCTCATTGTACCATAGCATTGGACTAATTTCCTTAATCTTTTTAAAACAAAAGGAGCAACTGAGTCTAATGTGCGGGAAAAGACAGAGGCAATAGTTTCTGTTGCAACATCGAGGTCTTCTAAGCTGTCTGGTATGCTAAGGCAATGAAACTGATCAGGAAGATTATTTATAAAGTGATCTTTAGTGATAGAAGTGATGGTTCTACCATATTTATGGTAGGGAGGCTAAATGTACTATACACGAGACTAGATAATGATCTGAGATGTCGTCACTCTGCTGCAGAATTTCACAGCATCAATATCGATTCCATGTGACAGTATTAGATCTAAAGTATGATTACAACAATGAGTGGGTCCTGACACGTGTTGTCTAACATCAATAGAGTTTAGAATGTCTGTAAATGCCAATCCAAATGAGTCTTTTTATTATCTACATGGACATTAAAATCACCAACAACAAGGACTTATCTGCAGCCAGTACTAACTCCAATAGAAATCAGTAAATTCTTGATAAAGTCTGTATGGTGTCCTGGTGGCCTGTATACAGTAACCAGCACAAATGTCAACTTACATAATGTTACATAAAGCACCATCACTTTGAAGGAATTATATTTGAAAGACTTCTGACTAATACTGTAAATTACTATAAATTACAGCAACACCTCCCCTTTGCCTTTCTGACGAGGATTGTATCGATAATCGTAACCTTGAGGGCTAGACTAATTTAAAGTATTGTAATCGTCCGGTTTTAGTCAAGTTTCTGTCAATACAGCACATCTATATTATTGTCTGTGAAAATATAATTTACAAAAAGTGCTTTTGAAGAAAGAGTTTTTTGTTTTTACTAGTTCAGGGTACAGACACAGTCTCCATGTGATAATATCTAGGTGTAAGAGTTTCTATGTGTTCAGAAATATCTGACTTCTGTAACGTGAGGCAGCTAGCAGACGGTCGGTTTAGCCAGTCTGTCTGCTGATTTGTCCTGTCCTGGGCTCCAGTTTGTCATGTTTCAGCTCTAAGACTATGTGCCATATTCTAAGAGAGAAGAGCAGCACCATCCGGGACGGATGATACCATCTCTTTTCAACAGGTCAGGTCTGCCCCAAAAACTTTTCCAATTATCTATGAAACCTATATTATTCTGTGGACACCACTTAGACAGCCAGCCATTGAGTGATGATAACCTGCTAACTATCTCATCACTCCGACGAACAGGAAAGGGACCAGAGCAAATTACTTCTCCTGACATTGTACTTGCGAGTTCACACACCTCTTTAATGTTAATTTTAGTGATCTCCGACTGGCGAAGTCGAACATCATTTGTGCCGACGTGAATAATAATTTTAAAGTATTTACGATTAGCATTAGCCAGCACTTTTAAATTTGCTTTGATGTCAGGTGCTCTGGCTCCTGGCAAACATGTGACTATGGTGGCTGGTGTCTCTATTTTCACGTCCCGTGTAATAGAATCGCCAATGACTAGGGCACTTTCAACAGAATTCTCAGTGGGTGCGTCACTGAGTGGGGAGAACCTGTTTGATGTTCTTACTGGAACGGAAGAGTGGTGTTTTCCACGACTAGGCCACCTCACCGTTACCCAAGTGCCCTTCTGCGCGGGCTCTACAGCCGGAACCGAACAATGTACAGAGTTCACTAAGCTAGTCGCATCCAAAACAGTATCTGAAGCCCCTGCATTCTTACTATCCTCGATTAAAGTTTGGATGCGTGTCTCTAATTCTAAGATTCTCTCTGTCAGCCTGACTATTTCCCTACATTTATGACATGTAAATCCCTCGTCACTGACAGAGAGAGCTATACTAAACATGTGACAAACTGTCACAGACACGCCAGGCTCTACACACGTCCAATAACAACGCACTCCCTCTCCTGAGTATTAATCACGCACACCTGACACTCATCACCATCCTCATCAGCTGCACTATAAGAGACACTCCAGCATTATCTGTGATTCCTGGTGTTTCAACATCTTCTGTGAGTGTCTCTGTGTATCGTCTGCTCCACGTCTGCCTGCATCCACAATCCCTGAGAAAAGATCAAGACAAGTATCAACTCCAGTATCATCTCAAGTCACGAACTTTAATCTGCTTTCACTTGCCTGCACTCTGCCATCCATCTTTTGGTTGTAAATAAACTTCATATTAACTATACCTGTGTCTCCGGCCCCTTCTGTATGTAACAGAAGACCGGACCAACACCCGACAACCAAGATGAGCAACCCAGATCCATTCCAAGAACTCGTTGATGCACTTCGCCGCACGCTCACCAGCACTGCCACTCCAGCGAGCACTTCCGCATTCAACGCTGCATCTCCTTCGCCATCTGCGGTCGCCAGTCCCATGGCCAAACCAGCGCCCTTCACTGGCTCGGCAGAGGACTGCAACAGATTCATTCTGCAGTGTTCACTGGTCCTGGAGGTGCAACTGCACTTGTTTCCCGATGACAACACTAAGGTGGCCTACATAATCTCTCAACTCGAAGGAAAGGCTCTTCACTGGGCAGAACGACTCTGGACACAGAAGAGTCCTGTTGTGCAGTCTTTTTCAAGTTTTGTCGCCCATTTCAAAGAAGTTTTCGGAAAACCAGCCTTGGATTCATCTATTGGTGAGAGATTATGCAAATTGAAACAAGGTTCTATGTCTGTGTCTGATTATGCTATCCAGTTTCGAACCCTAGCTGCTGCAAGTGGCTGGAATGAACAAGCTCTTATAACCACCTATCGTCAAGGCCTTAAACCACGTGTGCGGTTGCATCTCGCTGCATACGAGGATTCCATCGGGCTCAAGAAATTCATCCAGCTATCCATCAGATTCGCCACTCGTATGCAGCTGTGCCTTGAAGAGCACCAGGATCAGCTGTTGTTTTCCATCCAACCTCCACCAGCTAGAATCCGTTAGTCCCCCAGAACCAGCCAACGAACCCATGCAAGTTGTTTATTCACGCCTTTCGTCCGCTGAGCGACAGAGGAGGCTGACCCAGAACCTGTGCTTATATTGTAGTCGCTCTGGGCATTACATCGCTGAATGCCCCACGCGCCCAGTGAGATCAATGGTGAGTGTTCTTCTGCCTACGTTTAATAAGATGAAACGTAATGTAAGGTTTACAACAATGAAATGTAAGGTTTACAACAATAGTGAGTGTTGATTTCTGTCTTCCAGTCAAAGCGCTCCTTGATTCTGTGTCAGCTGGAAATTTTATCTCCGGAGCCCTCTGTCGCCAGCTCAAGCTCAAGACCAGCGCCACGCTGAAGATTTACCAAATCTACTCAGTAACTGGAAAACCCCTCTCCGTCAAGTTCGTTGCCGCTGCACCTTCAAGTGGGCATTCTTCATCAAGAAGAGATTCATCTGCTGGTTCTAGAGGAATCAACAGCTGACATGATTTTAGGGTGCCCCTGGCTAGAAGAACACATCGCCATCATCTCCTGGAGGACAGGAGAAATCCTGAAGTGGGGTAACCAATGTTTTAATGACTGCTTTCCTGAGTTTCTTATTCCAAATCTTCCAAGTCTTCCAAGTTCCAAAGAAATCCAAGCCAGTTCTACTCCTGTGGAAAATGAATGTTCTTCTGAGTTTCCTGTTCCAAGTCTTCCAAGTTCCGAAGAAATCCAAGTCTGTGCTACTTCTGTTGAAAGTACACTTGAGAAACGTTCCACGGACATCCCTGCCTGTTACTCCCACTTCAGCGATGTCTTCTCTCCTCAAAAAGCCTCCAAACTACCTCCTCACTGGCCATGAGACTGTGCTATCGACCTCATCCCAGGTGAGCCAGTGCCCAGGGGGAAAATCTACTTCCTCTCCATCCCGGAGGAGAAGGCCATGGAGGAGTATATTACTGAAGCGCTGTCACAAGGCTACATACGCCCGTCTACTTCCCCTGCTGATTCAAGTTTTTTCTTTGTGGCTAAGAAGGCCGGATTATGTAATGTCACAGACACGCCAGGCTCTACCACTCCTGAGTATTAATCACGCACACCTGACACTCATCACCATCCTCATCAGCTGCACTATAAGAGACACTCACACGCATTCAGTCATTGTCCGGTCTCATTAATGCATACCTACTTGCTATGCTTACCTCAAGGACTCTGCTAAATGACTACTTACATTTACATATACATTTAGTCATTTAGCAGACGCTTTTATCCAAAGCGACTTACAATGAGAATAGTAGAATCAATCAAATTAACATGAGAACAACAGTACGTAAGTGCTGTGTGAAGTCACAGTTATGACAGTAACGTGCTCGTAGCAAGGACTTTTTTTTTTTTTTTAAATACACAAATAGATGGAATGAAAATAGAAGTCAAGGTAAGTGCTACTATTACTGGGTCAAGTGCGAAAAAAAGATACGTCTTTAGCATTTTTTTGAAAATGGCTAAAGATGCAGCTGCTTGGATAGTGCGTGGCAGGTCATTCCACCAGCCAGGAACAGACCCGGAGAAGGTTCGTGAGAGTGATTTTGTGCCCCTTTGGGATGGCACCACAAGGCGCCGTTCACTTGCAGAACGCAAGTTTCTGTAGGGCGCATAAGTCTGAAGTAGTGAGTTAAGATATGGCGGTGCAGAGCCAGTGGTCGTTCTGTAGGCAAACATCAGAGCCTTGAATTGGATGCGAGCAGCTATTGACAGCCAATGCAGACTGATGAAGAGAGGAGTGACATGCGCTCTCTTCGGTTCGATGAAGACCAGTCTTGCTGCAGCATTCTGGATCAGTTGTAGAGGCTTGACAGTGCATGCTGGAAGGCCAGCCAAGAGAGCATTACAGTAGTCCAGTCTAGACAGAACAAGAACTTGGACAAGAATTTGTGTGGAATGCTCCGATAGGAAGGGTCTAATCTTCCTGATGTTGTACAAGGCAAATCTGCAGGACCGGGCCGTTGTAGCGATATGATCTGTGAAGCTTAAACAATCATCCATCACCACTCCAAGGTTCCTGGCTGTCCTGGAAGGAGTAATGGTTGACGACCCAAGTTGAATTGAAAGGTTATGACGAAGTGTTGGGTTGGCACCGACCACAAGCATTTCCTTTGCAAGGTTGAGTTGAAGGTGGTGGTCCTTCATCCAGGCAGAAATGCTGCGATACGACCAGCAACCGTCGGATCATCTGGTTGGAATGAGAGGTAGAGTTGTGTGTCATCAGCATAACAGTGATAGGAGAAACCATGATCCTGAATGACAGATCCTAGTGATGACGTGTAGATGGAGAAAAGAAGTGGTCCAAGCAAGGAGCCCTGAGGTACCCCAGTAGCAAGATGATGTGACTTGGACACCTCACCTCTCCAAGATACCCTGAAGGACCTACCTGAGAGGTAAGACTTGAACCACTGGAGTGCGGTTCCTGAGATGCCCTTCGGCATGAGTATTGACAGGAGGATCTGGTGGTTAACTGTGTCAAAAGCAGCAGACAGATCAAGCAAGATGAGTACTGATGATTTTGAAGTTGCTCGTGCCAGTCGCAGTGACTGAGAGCAAGGCAGGCAGTCAGTTGAGTGGCCACTCTTGAAACCAGATGGTGGTCGTCAAGGAGGTTGTTCTGTGTGAGATAAGTAGACAGTTGGTTGAATACAACTCTCTCAAGTGTCTTAGCAATGAAAGGAAGAAGGGATACTGGTCTGTAGTTTTCTAAAAGTGCTGGATTCAGAGTGGGTTTCTTAAGCAGTGGGAAATGTTCCAGTGTGAAGGGAAGAATTGATAATGCGATTGAGTGCAGGTAGAATTGAGGAGGAGATGGCCTGAAGAAGATGAGTGGGGATAGGGTCTAGCGGACAGGTAGTAGGGTGATTGGAAATGATGAGTTTTGAAACATCTGCCTCCGAGAGCATGGAGAAGGAGGAGAGAGTTTGTGTGTTTTCCATTAAGATGCTATTCAAGTCAAGTCAAGTCACCTTTATTTATATAGCGCTTTTTACAATGCAGGTTACAATGCAGGCTATTGTCAGTGTGTGGTGTGGAGAATTGGCCGCTGATGGTTGTTATTTTACCTGTTTACCTACTTACCTGTCTCCAGCGTTATCCGTGATTCCTGGTGTTTCAACGTCTTCTGTTAGTGTCTCTGTGTATCGTCTGCTCCATGTCTGCCTGCATCCACAATCCCTGGGAAAAGATCAGGACAAGTATCAACTCCAGTATCATCTCAAGTCACGAACTTTAACCTGCTTTCACTCCTGCACTCTTCCATCCATCTTTGGTTGTAAATAAACTTATATTAACTATACCTGTGTCTCCGACCCCTTCTGTCTACCACAGCTGTTTGATGAATGTGTAGAAAAAGAAAAAGGAGCGTGCGAGAGAATGATGACAAGTCAACAAGTTAGCGAGATGCAAACGCGTTGTGATAGCTATTTAGATTAAAGAATTAAAATCTAGCAACAGTGCAATGGATGATGGGAAATGTATTCCCGGTTGAAGTGCAAAAGTTAGCGTGGTGTAAGAGTCCATACAAAACAGAACTGGGAACGTGAAAAAATAAAAAAAATTATATATCTGGGACTGTGGTTTGACAGTTCAAAGCATATTATTTCTATAGAAGCCAAAAGTAAGAAGGTTATGAACTTGATAAGGGTCATTTCTGCATGCAGTTTGGGAACAGATTACTAGTCACTGGTGACTGGTTTTCCATCTTTTTTTTTTCAAGAACATGTAACTTATGGAAGAGTAGTACATTAGAGAGTGGAGCTCTTGTGAATTGTTGTTTTAAGCTTATTCTGTTCTATCATTTTCAAAGTTTGGGCTAGTCTGCAAGTCTGCATGTGTAAAGTATAAGTTGTAATGGATTTTTCTTTTCTTTAGGAGATTATAGTATTAGACTGGTAAATGGCAGTAACGACTGCTCTGGAAGAGTTGAGATCCTTTATGATGGCATGTGGGGGACAGTGTGCGATGATGGCTGGGACTTTAATGGTGCTACTGTGGTGTGCAAACAGTTGAGATGTGGAAAAGCTAGTAGTGCACACAACAGTGCTTATTTTGGCCAGGGAAGTGGTCAGATCTGGTTGGATGATGTGCTATGTACAGGACGTGAATCATCCCTCAGTCAGTGCTTACACTCTTCTATTGGAAGACATAACTGTGATCATTCTGAAGATGCAGGTGTTGTCTGTGTACAAGGTAAATCATATTTGTTTTCCTCAGAAACAGAAAACTAATGAAAACAATAGGGAATCCTAACAATGTCAAACACATACAACACAAAGATAGACCAAAAATACATTTTAATCACATTGTACTTTCTTTTTAATGGCATCTGTCAGACACAAGGTTGGTTAATGGGTTTGATTCATGCTGTGGGAGAGTGGAGATCTATCATAATGGCCAGTGGGGAACCGTGTGCGATGATGACTGGGACATGAAAGATGCTGCTGTGGTGTGCAGACAGTTACAGTGTGGATCAGCCATCAGTGCACCTCATGAAGCTACCTTTGGTCAAGGAAATGGGTCAATCTGGCTGGATGATGTCAAATGCTTGGAAAGTGAGGGAAGCCTGACACAATGTTCACACCATGAACTAGGAAGACATAACTGTAATCACGATGAAGATGCTGGTGTTGTTTGTTCAGGCAAGCTAAATCTTTAGAAACATGTTATTTTGGAGGAAATTACATTAAACTATTAAAGTTGATTAATTTCATTCTTTATATTACATTGTCTTATTTCTTTTGCAGGTGAGCTGCAGAGGCCCACACTTTCCCTGACCTCCACACATTCAGTTGTTTCTCGTGGAGAAAATATCCAGTTCATATGCACAACACCTAAACCAAGGTGCAATGTTAATGCTGAATTCCAGCTCTTTAAAAACGGGTCATCTATATCCTCCCAGAAACATGCATCTAGTGTGATTTTCAACATTGTTAATGTAGACGTCTCACATAAGGGCATCTACAGCTGTCAATACTCATACCAAAACAACACTATCAGGTCACCTTGGAGCAACAATGTTAACATCATTGTGGGTGAGTTCATTCTGTCTTGTCTCTGCCTACATCATAGATTAAATATATTAGTTGAATTTCATTATGTATTGATGTCTCTTAATTTATTTCATTTAATTTTAGTTTTATTTTATTTAACGTATTATTTTTTTTTGCTGGAGATTAATTAAACTGATCATGACAAAGTGCAGTTCTTGAAGCCATTTTTATGTTTAAATAAGTCTCTAAAGTTTCTTCATACTTGAAACCCCTATTTTTTAATTATGCAACTTGAAAATGATCCAATTATTTACTCACCCTCAAGCCATCCTAGGTGTATATGACTTTCTTCTTTCAGCCAAGCAAAAAATAAATAAATAAATAAAAAATCCTAGCTCTTCCAAGCTTGATAATGTGGGTGAATGTTGGCATGTTTTTTTTTTTTTTTTGAAGCCCAAAAAAGCACATCCATCCATATAGATGTAATCCATGCTGCTCCAGGGGGTTAATTGGTTAGAGTTTATTAGAAAGTCGGACTTGTAACCCGAAGGTTGTGGGCTCGAGTCTCAATACCAGCAGGAAACATAGATAGGGGGAGTGAAAAAACAGCGCTCTCTTCCACTCTCATTACCCACAACTGAAGTAGGAGTAGCATATGGTTAGTGTGTTGGCCCAGATGGAATGATGATCTGGCCCACATGCTGCATGGGTTAGCTGGCCCAGTCCTGTTTGCCAGATCTAAGCCTCAAGCAGGCCATAACAATACCATATGTCAGCCAAGAGCTAAGAAATAAACCAGAGCTGGACCTTATCTGAGCCACAAAATCTATGTATTTTAAATATGGATTCATCTTAGCTTTAATAAGCATGTTAACAAGCAGAATTACTGAAGGAAAGAAGAGAACAGAAAAAGAGGTGAAAATTATTTAGAATAAAGAATTTAAGAATAAGAAACAACTTACCTTCCACAATCATCGGCTTGATCTAGTACATATTTGTTTTCAATTTGACTTACATGATTTACCTGAACCTGAAACCTGACATTTCACCATTTCTGTAGACATTTTTGCGTCATTAGTATTCATTAAGTTACAGTTCATTTTCTGAGGGAGTATCAGATTGGACTTCATTCAGAGAGAGATGACAGATCATGCATCATGTTAGTTTTCTTTAAAAAAGCACAACATTTTGTTTTTTACTCTGAGTGTACACAATAAAGAAGACAAAAGATCAAGACAAAGAGATTATGCTGCCTGCTTGTTCATATAAACAATAGAGAGATTTAAATTTTCTAAAAATCTTTGGTCAAGAAACACATGCGTGGAGGCGTGAATCATCATGAATAATGGTGATTCTCACCTGAGAAGACAAAAGAATCGCATAAAAGAGCTCTAATGAGCTGCATAATGTGAAATATTATTACAATTTAAAATAATGGTATCTATTATATTCTTTAAATATAATGCTTTCTGTGATCAAAGTGTCTGAACAGTTATGTTACCTCTGGTGTACTTTATGGCATTTCATATAGGTTAGGCATGCAATTTTTTTGATGGATCTCATATGTTTATGTCATTTTCTATACAGAGGAGTTAATATTTATTCAATATTTATTGTCATCACTATGAACGCTGGATACTGTTTTCAATTCATACTTGCAGCCGGAGGGCGCTCTGTACAGCTTTAGTCCACAAATGCCTGCTAAAGAAGAATAGGCAATGCAGAACTAACGGCATGTCTTCTAGAGATCGCTAACCTGGCTTTAACATCCGATAAACACTTTCAGACATAAATAAACGATTGAGATGATAAAGCATGTATTGACTGAATTTGCGTCTGAATAGTGCGCACATCCGTGGGCGTGGCCGCATTAGCGGATAATGAGCTGAATCACGGATTTCTGACATGGCTCTCTTTCATACAATTACATAAACACAGAATGTTTGTTTTTGATTTGACTTACAAACGATTTAAAACCTGACATTTTAAACAGTTTTTTTAGACATAAGTCATTTTTTTTTGTCATTAGTATTCACTAAGTTCAGTTCATTTTCTGAGAACTATCAGATTGGAGTTCGTTTCAGAGGGAGATGAGAGATCACAAAGCATCAATGTTAGTTTTTTTATTTTGCAAAAGCACAACATTTTGTTTTTACTCTGAGTGTACACAAATAAAGAAGATTCAACAGATTAAATGGTGTATAGCTCTTAATTGTGTGCAACATTGACGGAGTATTTTGAGTCTCTTTCACACTGGTTAGAAAAAAAACGCGGTGGTCACGCCAGCGTGACCGCCGACCCGAGGGAGTTAATTGATATGTACAACATTGATAGAATAGAGTATTTTTAGTCTCTAACTGGTAGCTTTAACTCTAACTGGTCTCACACTGGTAAGAAAAAAACCGAGGTGGTATCACTGGCGATGCCGCCAACCCCAGTGTGTTAACAGATGCGCAAACAGGAAGCAAAGAAACAGGAAAAGGCTTTCAATAACGCTTATGGCTTCTGGAAGCAGACTGAAAATGATCAAGACTGAAAATGTTCGGTTCACAAATTAATTATTAAATTCAATTGATGTTACAAAGGTCCATGAGAGTTAGAGCTTTTAATATGAAGTCTATGAAAGACTTGAAAAGGTTTGAAACATGCAACATGAAGCTGAAGATATCGTGCTTTGTCTGTAAAGATGAAAACCATACTATTGTTCAGTGTCTTTCATTTGCAGAAAGAGCAATTGAAGACAAGAAGGCTTTTTTATGAAAATTACCTTTGTTTCGGATGTCTCAGGAAGGGTCACATCACTAAAGCTTGCAAGAGATGACAGACATGTGCAACCTGTGGCCATAGTCATCCCACCTACATTGCATGAAGAAAGGGATAAAGTGCCTTTGAGAGCATTTAATGAAACTTCTACAGAAGTTCAAACAAGACAGGAGAGGCAAGAAATTTACAAAGGCCACATTTACATAGACAAGGAAATCAGAGTTTTGTCTATCGAGTTGCTGATGAGTCTTGAAATCTTTAGAGTTAGATTTCAATGAAATGATTATGAAGATAATTATGTGTCTCAAAAAGATGTTTACTTTATCCAGCAACTTAGTGCCAGTATCCAACAAAGGGATAATGGACATTATGAGCTTCGTCTTCCCTTTAAGTGTGGTGGTTGACCTTCCCTGTCAAAACAATAGAAAGCTTGCAGCTGCTCGACTGCAATTCTAAAGAAAGTCTAACAACCAGTATTTTGAGCACTACAACACCTTTATGGGCGGGGTTGATCAACAGAGGTGATGTGGAACCTGCCCCAAAGGTACCTGCATGAGAGAGCGTGTGGTACATTCCACACCATGGAGTTTACAACCCCCCAAAACCCGATAAGTTAAGAGTTGTATTTGACTGCTCATCAAAGTTTTGTGGTATATCTCAGAATGACACTCTTATGAAAGGACCTGAGTAATCAGTTTTAATGGGAGTTTACAGTAGGTGGACAACCAAAATGGGTATTACCGCCGCGCATACCGCCCGCCGCAGGGCCGTTGCGTTAACTGAAATCAGTCACTTGTAAAAAACTAACCGCCAGGTGGCGCAAAGGGGACGGATTGGAAATGTGACTAATAATAAAATTCGGTTTTAAACGGAGATGAAAGGACAAGGTAAAACAACAATAACATTATATATACATTTTAACATCCTAAAACCCCTTAGAAAATTTAAAGTGAGAGTTAATTTCAAAACGTGGATAGTCTTATGCTACAGTCTATGCATCAAGAATTAAAAGAAAGACCTTTACACACACAGTCTTACTGGCATGCTATTGTCATTAAACAGTCCTTAGGCATATATTATAAATATATATATATAAATATAATATATATAGATATATATTATATATATATATAGGAGCACACATACACACGATTAAAATGTAATATTTTCATCTGTTTTGGCTCTTAGCAAAAAAAAAAAGTTCTATATGCGAGAGCGAAATGAGAAGGTCCCGCATTAAGATCGCATTAAGGCAATAATTCTATATTAACTGCTATTGTTCTTGCTTTTTTATTGTTTCATTGTGATTTATTTATTTTTTTTGGCTATTGGCTAATATATGTTTATGTATGTTTAGTGATGTCGATATCGCAGACTAAAAATACCGCCGGAATAATATTTAGCTAATTTACTCATTAAAACCAAAGTTCATTCATCAGGATTGTACATCAAGAGCAAGACACGGGTGTGAGCATTTGTTTGTGCTTTATAACAAGAACAAAGCTCGATTCTGTGTGTGAAACTGCGCGTGTGCACGAGCGCCAGCGAACTGATAACAGAGCACAAGCACTGGCCCATGATTTCAGAAACAACACATTCCAGCGGATAGATCCGCCTCTTATTATTAACACAGACCTATATCTTATCGAGTTGATATATTTCTTTGTTTTCAGGTACAATTATTCGCTGAGTTTAAGTTCACTTTTGAGACGTTTTCAGATTCCTCGCAGAGAGACCAGCTGAAAGTGCACCCTGTTTTTTTATTTTATTTTATTTTTCAAAAGTGCAAGGTTTTGTTGTTATTGTGAGCGTACACAAATAAAAGTAGACCATTTGTAGTCTTGCACTAATCTGTAGGCTATCGCCAAAAATTTTTAAGTTGTTTCAGCTGTCATGAGGAGAAAATCCATCAGAACGCGCCAGCGCTTTAGTCGGCCATAGGGATAAAAATGTAGCCAATTTAGTTTCATATTTATATTTAAATATTGGGCTATTGCCTATTATTATTATTATTTTTTATTTTTTTTTAATTTCACCTATGTTCATTATGAAAAGGGAATAGCATGACGGATGCGGGAGACATGCAGCGGGTCAGACATGAGTTCGACCACTTCATTAAGTTTTGTTTTATAGTAAGTCTTTCTTTAAAATGAATTTTGTTTTGTAGAAATTGTATCTTAATTTCAATCAATGTTTCATCAACCAATTGCCTATATTTAATAAATAGGAAGAAAACCAAGAACGTCGGGTGTGGTATGGATTGCTTAACAAATGAACTCATGTTTCCGTGGCCTTTAAATAAGGCTGAATCAATATACGTCTTTCTGTTTTAATTAATAACCATAGCGTGAGACTGCCTCCGTTAGTCGTACAGGCCCAGACTGCCTACCTTCCAGCTCAGCTCGGCAACCCAGCAGATCATTTTTCCAGTCTTTTGTTTTACATAGGTGCAGCGACCACAGCTGCTCAAAAAGGCCTCTCCCAGTATCAGATTTAAACTCTCTGTGGCTGGTCACCAGAGGCTTTTAAGAGCTATATTTGATCCTTTCGCTTCTACGCCAAAGAAGCTCAACGAACTCTTATCAGCAAAATTTCTTCAGCTCTAGCTTGTTCTCACACACTTAAACCTACAGGCTCACCATATCCACCTAAATTAACACCATAAATCCACTCAAATAGTAAAAATATTTCTACTTCTGTCTACTCTTCTTTCTCCTAAGAAATTTTAGGAGAAATATCTGAAACTCTGTTGATACTAAAATAAGGGATATATGAGCAACCACTGAGCAATACATTTTTCCTCTAGGTCAGTACTTATTTGAATTCACAATCACTGCCAAAAGTGCTTCCAATCTTTTAGAGGATGATACAACAAGAACTGCAAACCTGTTGAAAGTTAAACCTTCAGCCCAGTCTGAGGTCCTGAGCACTCTGGACCAGGTTTTCATTAAGTAAATCTCCATATTCTGCTGTGTTCCATTCCCTGACCAGTCCCCACAATTCTATCTCTGAACACTGCAGTCAGTCCTTTAGAACTTATAGCTTTTCAGCTGTTAAATGTTGACAGGTGTGTGCCTTTCCAAATAAAGTGTTATAGCAAATGGTCTGAATATTTACACTAATCAACCACAATATTAAATCCACTGGCAGGTGAAATTAATAATATTGATTATATTGTTACAGTGGCAAATGTCAAGGGGAAAGATATATTAGGCAGCAAGTTTATGTTAATGTAACTGTTTTTTAATGCACTGTAAATGTGCCCCTGTTGTTTTCTAGTGAACTTGCAGCAGCCCAGCATTTCCCACAGTGCTCCTGATGGATGGTTTGACGTGGGGCCTCAGGGGTCAGTGATTACCAGGGGCCAAAATTTCACTATCATCTGTTCCACTGAATCTCACTATCCTGGAGGCTCCTTCTACTTATTCAAGGAAACAAATATCGCCAAGAGTCAATCAGCTGTCAATCACTCTGCCTCCTTCTCCTTTGCTGAGGCAGATTCTTCACATGAAGGAAACTACAGTTGTGTTTATGAAGTCATTGTGTCCTCTTGCACCTTCCGTTCATCTGCCTCTGAACTGCTCGTCATCACTATCACAGGTATTGATGCATAAGAGTCTAAAACAAGCTAGACTACTGGTAATGAAAGTTTATCTCAAACATGTGTGTCTTTCTCAGCCTCCCTGCCTCCTGTGATTATTGTTGTGGTGTCAGCTATACGGCTTTTGTTTTCTGCCCTCATAATCATCCTGAAAAGAATAGTCAATTTAAAAGACAGAGTTTGATATCTGTGAGGGGAATTGATGGGAATCGATCTCAAGTGTTGCTGCTGCCATTTTCATTTTTACTTTCATTTTTACCTTTATTTTTAGCATGGTAATGGATATGACAATATGGGGCAGTCGTGGCCTAATGGTTAGAGCATCAACTCGAAGGTTGTGGGTTTGATTCTCAAAATTGACACAAAATGACTGAGGTGCCCTTGAGCAAGGCAATAATATATGTAATATAATACAATAATATAAACATACATTTATCCTAAGCAATTGCTAATGAACTCAAGTCGATGAATTATGACAATGTCTACTTTATGGCCTTTATATAATATGTTTTAGACTAGTGTTAATTTTAATTTAGTCTTAGTCTCAGTCCTGTGTCAAATGTAATTTTTAGTTCCCTTTCATGGGAACTTCAAGCTGTGCCAGCCAAGACGCATTGGGAGCACCTCTGCATGATTACGTCTTGAAGCACTTGTGAAATCGAACCAATGGCGTAACAGGACGTCAGAGCGGGTGATGTCACGGACCAGGAAACTATAAAGCACACATGAGAACAAAGAATGCCAGCTTCTGTGTCTTCAGCAGCGCTCTGTGTTATCAAGTGTCTTATTTGGTGTTGTCTGTCCGTTACATATACAGCCAGAAAATATCTCTTCATCTGAGGACAAGAGTATTTTGTACACCTCAAGTATATATATACACACTCACCTAAAGGATTATTAGGAACACCATACTAATGCTGTGTTTGACCCCCTTTCGCCTTCAGAACTGCCTTAATTCTACATGGCATTGATTCAACAAGGTGCTGAAAGCATTCTTTAGAAATGTTGGCCCATATTGATAGGATAGCATCTTGGAGTTGATGGAGATTTGTGGGATGCACATCCAGGGCACGAAGCTCCCGTTCCACCACATCCCAAAGATGCTCTATTGGGTTGAGATCTGGTGACTGTGGGGGCCATTTTAGTACAGTGAACTCATTGTCATGTTCAAGAAACCAATTTGAAATGATTCGAGCTTTGTGACATGGTGCATTATCCTGCTGGAAGTAGCCATCAGAGGATGGGTACATGGTGGTCATAAAGGGATGGACATGGTCAGAAACAATGCTCAGGTAGGCCATGGCATTTAAACGATGCCCAATTGGCACTAAAGGGGCCTAAAGTGTGCCAAGAAAACATCCCCCACACCATTACACCACCACCACCAGCCTGCACAGTGGTAACTAGGCATGATGGATCCATGTTCTCATTCTGTTTACGCCAAATTCTGACTTGAATGTCTCAACAGAAATGGAGACTCATCAGACCAGGCAACATTTTTCCAGTCTTCAACTGTCCAATTTTGGTGAGCTCGTGCAAATTGTAGCCTCTTTTTCCTATTTGTAGTGTAGATGAGTGGTACCCGGTGGGGTCTTCTGCTGTTGTAGCCCATCCGCCTCAAGGTTGTGCGTGTTGTGGCTTCACAAATGCTTTGCTGCATACCTCGGTTGTAACGAGTGATTATTTCAGTCAAAGTTGCTCTTCTATCAGCTTGAATCAGTCGGCCCATTTTCCTCTGACCTCTAGCATCAACAAGGCATTTTCGCCCACAGGACTGCCGCATACTGGATGTTTTTCCCTTTTCACACCAGTCTTTGTAAACCCTAGAAATGGAAAATCCCAGTAACTGAGCAGATTGTGAAATACTCAGACCGGCCCGTCTGGCACCAACAACCATGCCACGCTCAAAATTGCTTAAATCACCTTTCTTTCCCATTTTGACATTCAGTTTGGAGTTCAGGAGATTGTCTTGACCAGGACCACACCCCTAAATGCATTGAAGCAACTGCCATGTGATTGGTTGATTAGATAATTGCATTAATGAGAAATTGAACAGGTGTTCCTAATAATCCTTTAGGTGAGTGTATATATATATATATATATATGTATATATATATATATAAGACACAAATGGCAAGCAAACAGCAGTTTGTCAAGTGTGTTCCTCCCTGCCCTTGTTTCATCACAGGTGGGAATACAAACAAGATGTGTGTTGTTTGTTTAGGAGTGGAGCATGCCCAGGCAGCTCTCGAGGGAGCTGTCTGTGTGCAATGTGAGAAGTTAATACTTAGAACACTCCGTTCTCACCGGGCACTCTTTGATAAAGATAAGAAGAGCGCCGCAGCCAGTGTTCCCCGCGGATCGGGTCCCGCTTCTGCCGAGGCATAGCGGCAGCTTCATTTATGGGGTTAGCAGATGGATCTGACAGAGGGGTTAGAGACGGGCCCAGCCTTATCTCTGCCCTCACCTGTCAGACCCAGTTTCTCTCCTCTGGTGGCGGAAGCACGCGCTGCGTTTTCTTCCCCCCGGAGAAAGGCACCGGCGCTTCATCTATCCAGCTCTGAGGAGGTGGATGTGGTGAGTGTCAAGGCTGGAGAAGAGGACTTGCCATCCTCTTCTCCAGCTTATGAGGAGCTGCTAGAGGTTGTGACCAGGGCAGTTGAAAAGTTACATATTGAGTGACCTGTTGAAAGAAATTAGGCGCGTCAAAAGAGCAAGCTTGATGAGTGCTTTCTGCCTGCTAGGTCACAACCTCAACGTCGGGGACTGCCGTTCGTTCCCGACCTCCAAACTGAGGTGTTGAGTTTGTGGCAGAGACCAGCGCAGTGTAGAGTGTTCAGCCCCCTTCGGTCTATTCCAACATCGTGGGGCTGAAACAGTATGGTTATGGGGCAATGCCTCGGGTAGAAGAGACTCTTGCGAGCTATCTCTCGCCCAAGTCTGCATTGTCCCTTAAATCCCGGTCGCTGCCACCATACCACTAAGAACTATATCAGCGCTGATGGGCAAAGCTTATTCGGCAGCAGGTCAGGCTGCAGCTTGTTTGCACACAATGTCAATTTCCTATCCAGGAACTTAGAAAAGCTACTGATCTGTCTCTCTGGGCCACCAAGGAGACGGCTAAAACAATCGGCCGGTCTATGGCAGCCCTGGTGGCCACGGAGAGGCATTTATGGCTAAATCTATCCGACATCAAAGAGAAAGATAAAAGTGTTCTCTTGGATGCGCCGCTGTCTTCCCTGGGCCTCTTCGGTGACTCTGTCACATTGGTCGTCGCGAGGTTCCAGGAAGCCAAAAAACAGTCAGCAGCCTTCCAAAAGATCCTCCCCTGCCGCTCTCTCTCTACCGTCAAGCAGCTCCTCAGAGCATTGAGTGCAACAAAAACAAAATGTCGCCACCCATGCTCCCCCACAAAGAGCTTGGGGACCGGGACTGGTGACACAATCGAAGCCTTCGAAGGGTAAGACAGATCTGAGGACTGTCATTATCGCTAAGAAGGCTTTGAAGAGGTCCTGACACTAGTGGCGTGGAACCTCTGAGGGCAGCCCCCTCCGTAAAGGGTCCTATATCACACTATATGGTATCCGTCTCTCTTCGGTGCCCTAAGGGGGCCATTCTGCCAACCCTGCTACCTTGTGTGCTTCAGGGCACATCGGTCCCCATCGACCCTCCGAGGAGCGGTCAGTGTTTGATTCAGTTGTTCCCTGCCGGTTCGCCGCTTCAGGGCGCCGGGTCAAATGCTCAAAAAACACTAGAGGCCAGTCTCGAGAGACTGGTTCCCTTAGTAGAATTTCTGTCAGAATGGAAACTTTTCCCCAATATTTCTCAATGGGTGCTGCTCACAATAAAAAAGGGTTACAAAATTCAGTTTGGGTCTCGCCTGCCCCGGTTCAGTGGGGTCCTCCCTATGGTGGTGGACCCTGAGCAGTCTCTGGTGTTGGAACAAGAGGTTCTGATGCTCTTGCAAAAAGGAGCTATAGAAAGGGTTCATCTTCCCAGCAAGCTGTCAGGGTTTTACAGCCGATACTTCATTGTTCCAAAGAAGGATGGAGGGTTGCGTCCTATTGCGTCCTATTCTAGATTTACACATGTTAAATCGTTCTGTCCAAAAGCTCAAGTTCAAGATGCTTACACTCAAACAGATCATCCCATAGATCAGATCCGAGGACTGGTTTGTGAGATGTTGTTCTGTCCCACATGAGAAGGTTAGGGCTGAGACTCAATGCGAATACGACACATAGTTATACACTTTCTCCGTGGTACCCAGAGACTGAGGCCTTCTGTGTGTACAAGAACTCTGACCTGGGACTTGGCTATTGTGTTGGAAGGGTTAGCTGAGGCTCCCTTCGAACCATTAGAGGAGGTGTCTGAGAGATTCCTCACTCTTAAAACTATCTTCCTTTTGGCAATTTCATCTCTCAAAAGAATTGGAGATCTTCAAGCACTTTCAGTTGCTCCCTCATGTTTGGAATTTGCGCCTGGTAGGGTCAAAGCTTTCCTTCATCCTAGACCTGGTTATATACCCAAGGACCCCACCAACGACTCAAGGCTGATTGTACTGCATGCCTTTTGTCCTCCTCATTTTACTAATCCGGATCAGGAAAAACTTAATCTGCTGTGCCCAGTTAGGGCATTAGACACTTATGTCAAGTCAAGTCCTTTATTTATATAGTGCTTTTTACAATGTAGAATGTGTCAAAGCAGCTTTACAGTGATAACTGGTATATAATTCTGGCTGCACAGCAGCTCTTAAAGAAAATGGTGTCAATGCAGGCAGATGCCAAGCACTGTTGAATATCAAATGTCAAGTCAAATGTCAAGTCTCCCCAACTAAGCAAGCCAAAGGCAACAGCGGCAAGGAAACCAAACTCCAACAGGTGAAATCAGGTGGCAAACAGGTGGCAAATAGGTGTTAAAATGGAGAAAAAAAAACCTTGGGAGAAACCAGGCTTAGTCGGGGGGCCAATTCTCCTCTGGCGAACAGTGCTATGTTACGATTCAGGTTGCTATCATAAGTCTGATAGGATCGCAACATTCGAAGTATTTATTCCTGTTCAATCCAGTTGAGGATCGTATTCATCACGCCGGTATAGAAGGTTTGTTGAGGAGCTGTGCCATTGGCTGTCGTGTCGATGAGGCCTTCACAATGGTGATCTAGTTGACTCAATCTCGGCTGAAACTTCAGGGCTGTGTTGTGGTCGTGTTAAGGCGCAGGTTGGAAGCCCGGGTCTGGTTGACTACGGTAAACTTTGGGATAAACAGAAAAACTAATAAAGGCGTAGATGCCATTCTTCTTCTGATGTAATGAGTACATTTGGTGTTAAAGGAAGTGTTCCCGGTTCCGGCTGACCTAATTTATGCAGCCTAATAATCCTTTAACAGATTTGAAAATATAAAATTAATAATGTGTTATGTGTATGCCAGGTTAAAGAGATGCGTTTTTAGTCTAGATTAGTGTCTGCTTCCCGAACAATGTTTTTGATTGTTCCAGAGTTTAAGTGCCAAATAGGAGAAGGATCTACCGTCTGCGGTTGATTTTGATATTCTAGGTATTATCAGCTGGCCTGAATTTTGAGATCGCAATAGACTTGAAGGACTATAATGCATTAAGAGCTCGCTCTGGTACTGGGGAGCTAAACCATTTAGTGCTTTGTAAGTAATTAACAAGATTTTAAAATCTATACGATGTTTAACAGGAAGCCAATGCAGTGATGACAGAACTGGGCTAATATGGTCATACTTCCTGGTTCTAGTAAGAACTCTAGCTGCTGCATTTTGTACGAGCTGTAGTTTATTTATCAAGCGAGCAGAACATCTACCCAGTAGAACGTTACAGTAATCTAGCCTTGAGGTCATGAACGCATGAACTAACCGTTCTGCATTTTTCATTGAGAGCATATGTCGTAGTTTAGATATTTTTAAGATGGAAATGCGGTTTTACAGATGCTAACATGGCCTTCAAATGAAAGATTGGTATCAAAGCACACACCCAGGTTCCTAGCTGACGACGAAGACTTAACAGAGCAGCCATCAAGTGTTAGACAGTATTCTAGATTATTGCGTGAAGTTTTCGGTCCAAAAATTAGAATCTCTGTTTTTTCTGAATTTAGTAGTAGGAAATTACTGGTCATCCAGTTTTTTATATCCGCTATACATTCTGTTAATTTAGCGAACTGGTAAGTTTCGTCAGGGCACGAAGAAATATAGAGCTGAGTATCATCAGCGTAACAGTGAAAACTAACGCCATGCTTCCTAATGATATCTCCCAAGGGTAGCATGTACAGAGTGAAAAGCACGGTCCTAGTACCGAGCCTTGCAGTACTCCATATTGAACTTGTGATTGATATGACATCTCATCGTTTACTACTACAAACTGATAACGGTCAGATAAGTATGATTTGAACCAATGCAATTCCACTAATGCCAACATAATTTTCGAGTATATTTAAAAGAATATTGTGATCAATAGTGTCAAATGCAGGACTAAGATCCAGTAACACTAATAGAGAGATACAACCACGATCTGATGATAGAGCAATCATTAGTAACTCTAATGAGAGCAGTCTCAGTACTATGGTACGGTCTAAATCCTGACTGGAAATATTCACAGACACTATTTCTTTCTAAAAAGGAACATAGTTTGATGATACTGCCTTTTCTAGTATTTTTGACAGAAAAGTGAGATTTGAAATCGGCCTGTAATTGACTAATTCTCTAGGATAAGAGGTTTAATAATAGCCAGCTTAAAAGTTTTCAGTTCTTATCCTAGTGATAAAGATGAATTAACAATATTAAGAAGAGATCTATGACCTCTGGAAGCATCTCTTTCAATAACTTAGTCGGTATAGTCTAACATACATGTTGTTATTTTGATGATTAACAAGTTTAGACAATTCTTCCTCTCCTAAAGCAGTAAATGAAATGAATTTTTCCTCAGGGACAATACAGTGCACTGTCTGATGCGATACTGCAGTAGACGGTTGCATGGTTATAATTTTCTCTCTCATATTGTCAATCTTGCAAGTAGAAGTTCATAAAATTACTGCTGTGCTCTTTGGAAACATCAGAAGTTGAAGCTTTATTTCTTGTTAATTTAGCCACTGTATCAAATAAATACCTAGGGTTGTGCTTATTTTCTTCTAAAAGTTTTGAAAATAGGCAGATCTAGCAGTTTTTAAGGCCTTTCTGTACTCAATCATTCTCTCTCTCCACGAAATGCGAAATACTTCTAGTTTTGTTTTCTTCCAGCTGCGTTCCATTTTTCTGTCTGCTCCCTTTAGGGCCTGAGTGTGCTCATTGTACCATGGCATTGGATTAATTTCCTTTTTTTAATTTCTTTTTTAAACGCAAAGGAGCAACTGAGTCTAATGTGCTGGAAAACAGAGGCAATAGTTTCTGTTGCAACATCGAGGTCTACTAAGCTGTCTGGTATGCTGAGGCGATGAAACTGATCAGGAAGATTATTTATAAAGCGATCTTTAGTGGTAGAAGTGATGGTTCTACCATATTTATGGCAGAGAGGCAGTTTAGCCGCTTTGACTGAATGTACTATACACAAGACTAGATAATGATCTGAGATGTCGTCACTCTGCTGCAGAATTTCAACGGCATCAATATCGATTCCATGTGACAATATTAGATCTAAAGTATGATTACGACAATGAGTGGGTACTGACATGTGTTGTCTAACTCCAATAGAGTTTAGAATGTCTATAAATGCCAATCCCAATGAGTCTTCTTTATTATCTACATGGATATTAAAATCACCAACAACAAGGACTGAATGATTCTTTGATAAAGTCTGAATGGTGTCCTGGTGGCCTGTATACAGTAGCCAGCACAAAATGTCAACTTACATAATGTTACGTAAAGCACCATCACTTCGAAGGAAAATATTTGAAAGACTTTTGACTAATACTGTAAAATATTACTATAAATTACAGCAACAACTTCCCCCTTTGCCTTTCTGATGAGGATTGTGTCGATAATCGTAACCTTGAGGGCTAGACTCATTTAAAGTTAGTAAAGCTCACATACATGTAGGGCAAAAGCTTAGAACCCAAAGTAAATGAATGCTTTGTAAATACATGCCATCCAAAGAGAACCACCAAACAGAACTATAGATCTGTACTGAATCCTAGAGGACGGAAGCTAAAAAGCTAGTACCATAGCTCAAACTTGAATGTAAATTCAAGGGGCTCAGGGGAAAGACAAAATCATAGCATGATTAAAGTTCTAGAAAATGGGGCCAAGCATACACTGCATAAACTTATCTATGCCAAGATAAGGGCCTACCACCTGAGAACAGTATCAGGGAGGCTAATAACAGTCTGCAACCTCAACTGTTAACCTCAGCCATTGCACCTACATAAACAAAGGGAAATAGGCATACGGCATAACAACTCCCCAAGGAGGAGGCCAGAACTAGGAACTATACAACCTAACAAAGGATAGTAATACAAAGGGTGGTTTATAACAATAAACACCTAAACCTAGTCCTAGCCTGGGCTTCACCTCTGAATCTCCATAGATAAGCGGAAATAAAGTGAAGCACACAAGCAAACAATGTCAGGTGGCCGATTAAGGCCGACCTAAACATACATATTAACTGAAGTGACGAGTGCTAACTCAACTACTCTAGCAAACACCAGATGAGAAGCTACTCTAAACAAATTGGCTAAGAGGCGGCCATTTTGTGGCCTGCACAATATATTGTTCTAGCCAACCTATCAAACTTCAGTTTGCCCAAAAACCCCTTCTTCTTACTTTTTCTGATTACATACTCGGAAAAAACCATAGAGGAACAGAAGGCCAACATATTTAGAAATATAAATATAGACCCAGCTCACTTTCCTGTGGCTCGAAGACCAAAGACTCCTCCTTCCCTTTCTTTAACAAGGAAGGATGGAATGTAGGGTTCTTTAAAGCCTAAAAGAGCCTCTTACACTATCAAGTCAGAAGGCGGGCCTTTAGAAAAATATTATCAAAGGCCCAGCCTTCAGCCTGACTGTTAAAGAAGCACCTAAGTATGTTAAATGAAACCCAAAACCCAGGAGGTGGAGGAAGAAGGGGAGAGGGCAGATGTAAAGTCGCCCTCGCAATGAGAGGGAATTGATTACCGACGCAAACGGCGTAAGTGATCGATCAGCTCCTTTCAAACCTGCTTCTTCCTCCTCGAGTCCAGCCATCTCTGTGCCTTGCTCCAAAAAGGAGGAGGCACCCGAGCGGCCATACTGAACCTCTGGCCCTGTCTCTGAGCCTCAGCTAGATCTATATGCTCAGAAAAACTATACAGGAAAAACAAGGTTGTCATATTTTAAAACAAAATATAGACTCAACTTACCTTCCTGAGGCTCGAAGACCGAAGATTCTTCATTCTCCTTTTTCTCTACATGAAAGGATGGAATCTAGGGTTCTTTTAAGCCTAAAAGATCCTCTCACTATCAAACCGGAAAAAGCGGGCCAACAGAAAATAAACACTATGGGCCCAGCTATCAGTCTGACCATAAGAAGCATCTGAGCATGATATACATATATATACATTTTTTATATATATATATATATATATATATATATATATATATAGGAGGTGGAAGAAGAAGAGGAGAGGGTAGAAATAAATCGCCCTAGCAGCTGGGAGATCGATTACAAATGCTGCGGTGTTTACAATCGATCACCCATCTCACTCTCGCTTCTTCCCCCTCCTGTCTGTCTGGGCTCAGATACAAATCTGAACGGCTAGGGTTTTTCCATGCCCTCCCGATCTTAAACAGAGATCAGGAAGGAATGGAAAGCTTATAGTAGCTGCAGTGTTCATGGACAGAAAGGAACCGCTCGTCGAGCCATCCGCGTGCGGCCACTTTCTTAATGCGCCCTCACAGCAGCTGCACCCTGCCGAAAAGCACGTCCCAAAAACACCAGCAGCTCCGCATATACAGCAGCCAGAAGAGGATGTGATGGTGTCAAACGCGGACATCATCGTCATCCAACAACTCATCCTCATCAGCCCCCGGGGGAGCTGAGAGAGAATACAACTTTCTCAAACTTCCCAATGAGCTCACCTGCAAGCCCTCTGATTGCAGCAGCCGTTTTGCCTCAGCACAAACGGGGCCAGAATCACCGGGCACAGATGCGGACACCTCTTCCCTCGGGAAGAGTGCCAAACAAGAATGGAGCGTCCTGATAGGGAGACGCTCACAGTAAACAACAGACAAACACACAGACAGCGCCCTCAAGCACTGTCTATGCGCGCTCCTCACAAATGTGTATATCAAGTGTCAAAACCTGGGACACGGATGAACACACTCTCTTGAAACTTTATATTATGTTTGTAAGGCATAATATAAGATTCCCTTACCGGATTCGATACAATTGTGATCAGACAGAACAGTCCTGAAAGACGAGAAGATACTGACTGACTCTCTAGGCGCTCCTTATATACTTCTGGGTCATGCTATGATGACGTCAGAGTCTGTCGCCAGCCAATGGTAATGGAGTGGTTTGATTCTTGGCTCTCAGACATTGGTTCACAAGTGACGTTCCCCATATGCAGTAAAATGCAGAGTTGAAGTTCCCTTCGAAAGGGAACTAATGTTAAAGTGTCAAGGGTGGAGAGCCCAACTATAGTAAACACTGACACCTATAATGGTGACATAAAAATAGGTGAAGACTTTTGGTCAATCATCACTCAATCGATCATTTAATTATCTAATCAATTTTAACACTGCTTCAATGAATCTCAACAAATGTTTTTAATGTCCAACAGTGAACGCACCTTGCAGTCAGCAGGCAGATGTCCACATGCTGGGTCCTTTCCTCAGTGATGTTAAATCTGGCACATTTGTGTATTTGACCTGTTTGGTTACTGGTCAAAATATCAATGATTTCTCTATCCAGTGGAAACAAAGAAACATTCCCAGTCCAGATGTATATTCTTTCATACAATATCCTGTTGATTATGTCAATGGGCCTCAAAGTATACAAAGTATTTTGAAGGTTCCTATTGAAATATGGCATACAAATACCATATATACCTGTGAGGTTAACTGTTTCAGCTCTAACGACATGCAGCAGCAGAACATCTCAACAACCAGAGGTGAGCGTTCATAGTTCTTCAATTTTTAATCACTGCCTGTCAACACTGCAGCTAAAGAGAATATTTATATAAATTTAAGTCAACGACTATGGTTGCCAAACAAAAAATGTAAAATTAAAGTGAAATATTCTAATTTAAATAAAGTGCAAGAAAACTTTAACAGAAATTTTCATTAAACTTTTTTACAGAAAAACTTATTTTACAGTCGTTCCCTAAATTTTTACAATAAAACCCTTTACTGTAAAAAAGAATGACTTTCAGCAACAGCTTCTAAACAAAAACTGTAAAACAATATAAAATATCTGAATTTAAATAAAGTGCAAAACTTTTACAGAAAAACTGTTATTATACAGGTATTTCCTGAATTATTACTAACAACACAGTCACAGTAAAATGGAAATCTCTTGCAGTTAAATTAATGCAACTACTACTGATCTCTCAATATCTCTGTATCTTCACTTATTACAATTCAGATTTTGTTTAGTTCATACTTGTTACAATCACAGAAGGGCAGAGACATTGGATATATAAAAGTAAGGTGTTTATTTTCACAACCAGATGAAACAACAGCAAGCAGGTGAGTATATGGCAAATCTTCAGTTGAATAGAGATAAATGGAATGGTAATACTGTCCTTTGTTGTTGTAGATGAAGTAATGGCAGATGGAGGCAGGTTTCCAGCACAGCAACAGGTAGGTTTCCCAACGAGGTCCTTGAGGAGAGCATACAGGTAAGATACTAACGAGACCGGACAATGAGTGTGACTGGGTGAGAGTCCTTTATACTGCTGGTAATGAGTGTGGTAATGACGTGCAGGTGTGCGTGATCAGTATTCCGGTGATGGGGTGCGTTGTGATTGGTTGATGGTGGAGCCTGGTGTGTCTGTGACAGTACCCCCCCCCACCACAGCCCGCTCCTGAGGGCAGAGGACCCTGACGTTGTGGTGTGACACCTCCATAAAAGAGAAAACATTTTTCAATTAATGCTTTGATGATTATTTATTTGTTTATATTTTTGGTAAACTATTTGTATGTAAACCATTTTCTGTGGGGGCAGGGGGATGTGTTACATTGAATGGGAATGTGTTGAGGGAAGGAAGGACTCTTATTGTAAAAGGCCTCTGGGTAAGGGAGTTGAGAGGCGGCCATTTTGAGGGAAGTTGTAGCTCATGAGGTGGCATGCGTGAAAGACAGGCCAACAAAGGAGTGCATGGTGATTTTTGAGGCCTTTTACCAGTGGACTATCACCTTTTCTCTTTTTGGTATCATTTGAGGATTACTTTTTTCCTCTTCAGTGGCATTGCCTTAGGATTCCAGAAAATCCCTGAGAAGTGAATGTGGGTGAGACCGCTGTTTTTTTTTTTTTTACTTTTTCTCTCTTACACATTTTTCCTTTTGGCTGGGATTATCTTGTTTTTTGGACTGTTTTTTTTGTTCTGGACTCTGATTGCTGGTATTTGGTTCTATGGGACTTTGTAGGTCTTGTTAAAGGCACCATTTGATGCATGGACTCAATTCATTCAGTTATGAGGGTTGTATGTGTTTTGAATGAGGTTTGTTAATATATGCATTGATCAATGAAAGTCCATGAACCCATGAACGTTCTAGGAACCCATGAATGTTCTTCGGGGACTTAACCTTCCCAGTTGACGAGGTATTCTAGATGACCACCACGGCGCCGGGAGTCCAAGATGTCATTTACTTGGTAGGCTGAAAGGGGGGTTCAGCATCCTCACCAGGCTCTGTGGAGATGGAAACAGAAGGGTGGTGAGGTTTGAGAAGAGAGACATGGAAGGTAGGGTGAATTCTGTACTGAGGAGGAAGTTGAAGTGATAAGTGACAGGATTGATCTGCTTCACAATAGTAAAGGGGCCAATGAATCTGGTACTTAACTTAAGACAGTGATGAAATCTACTCCTAGGTGTGACCAGGGTCTGTTGGGAACGGGCAGAGTATGGAGTTTACTGGAGGGAAGATGCCATGGGCTCTTGGAGATGGTGCATTCCTTACATCCCTGCACGTACCGTCTCACGTCAGATGCCATATTCGGCCACTAGAAGCGCTCTTTTAGCAGCGAGAGGGTTTCATTGACCCCTGGGGGGCCAGTGCCCAGTGACGTGTATCTGGAGTGGATGAGAGGTGTGCGCCGTGTCCATGGGATATACTGCAAACCTATTGATGTTATATCCAAGGAACTGCAGTGAGGGTTGATGGAATGAACACTTCTCGGCCTTGAGGAACAGGTGGTACTCCCTCAGGTGTTGCAGGACCTCCGCAACGTGGTGGCGATGTTCGGCCATGCTCCAGAGTATATGAGGATGAGGATGTCGTATAAGCCAGGACAGTCTTGTGTAGGATCTCCCGGAGCCCCTTTAAATCCTGGAATAAGGAGGGGGGGCGTTGGCTAGTCCATACGGCATGACAAGATACTCATAGTGGCCAGTAGGTGTCACAAAGGCAGTCTTCCACTCGTCCCCCTCACGTATCCAGATGAGGTTGTAGGTCCAACTTGGAGAAGACAGTGGCACCTCAGAGATGTTCCAGGGATGAGAGGAAGAGGATAACGGAACTTCACAGTAATCTTGTTGAGTGCCCGGTAATCAATGCATGGCCGCAAGCCTCTGTCCTTCCTAGCCACAATGAAAAAGCTCGAAGCAGCAGGGGAAGTCGAAGGGCGGATGTAGCCTTGCTCTAGAGCCTCCTTGACATATTCTTCCATGGCCTTCTCCTCCGGTTGTGACAGTAGGTAGATCCTTCCTTGGGGCACTGGTTCACCTGGAAGCAGATCGATGGCACAGTCCCATGGCTGGTGTGGAGGCAGCTTAGAGGCTCTCTTCAGGCAGAAAACTTTCTCTCTCACTGAAGTGGGCATAGCATGTTGGAATCTCAAAAGATTGTTTCTCAACAGGACTCTCGATGGACGTGGCGCAGATAGAGAGAGACTGGGAACGTGGAGAAGACGACAGAGGTAGATTAGAGAAACAAGACGGAAAACAGTTTTCGCCCCACTTCAGTATCTCACCAGTTTTCCAGGACAGAATGGGATTGTGCTGCTCCAACTATGGGCGCCCTAGTATCATGTCAGTGATGGACTCCTCCAGAACCAGCAGATGGAGTTGTTCGATGTGTACGATGCCCACTTGAAGTTGTACAGCTCTGACAATATGATTGACTTTTCTTTGACTGAGGGGCCGTCCAGTTATTGAGTGGATCTGGTAGGTTGAAGGCGTCTTGAGCTTGAGCTGGCTGCAGAGGGCGCTGGAGATGAGATTGCCGGCTGACCCTGAGTCGAGGAGCGCACTGACTGGAACAGTAATATCAGCAGCAGTAATGTTTACAATAATAGTGAGTAGCTTCATAGAGTTCAAAGGAGGGAGAATGGCACTCCCCAGGGGACGAGGAGTACGGATGGGGCATATAGAGAGTATATGCCCAGCAGCTCCGCAGTACACACATAACCTCAGGGTCAGCCTCCGCTGCCGCTCAGTAGGTGTCAGTCGATTATTATCCAGTTGCATCGGTTTGCTGACTGGTTCTGGAGGGCTGACGGATTCAGGTCGGCGGAGGGATGTTACTGGCTCAAACTGGCCCTGGTGCTCTTCGAGTCACGACTGCATACGAGTGGCGAAGCGTATAGATAGTTGGATGAAGCGTTCAAGCCCGATGGTATCCTCGTATGCAGTGAGATGCAACCACACGCGTGGATTCAGTCCTTGACGGTAGGTAGTGAGTAGTGACTGTTCGTTCCATCCACTGGCAGCTGCAAGCATTCTAAATTGAAAAGCATATTCATTCACAGTCATAGATCCTTGTTTGAAAAAATATAGTTGCTCACCGATTGAAGAATCCCATGCAGGTTTCCCTAAAACTTCCTTAAAATGGGTGATGAAACTGGTGAGTGACTGGGTTGTGTCGTTCTTCTGAGTCCAGAGCGTTTCAGCCCATTGAAGCGCTTTGCCGCTTAACTGTCAGATGATGAACGCGAGATCAAATATTCCGGTGACGGGGTGCGTTGTGATTGGCTGATGGTGGAGCCTGGCGTGTCTGTGACAATACTAAAGTTCTTATTGAGAATTAACAGAGGTTTAGATGTTAATATTTTATTGAAAATAATAAAAGTTTGAAGGTGAAGGTATTTGATTGTAATAATTCAGGAAATGCCTGTAAAATAAGTGTTTTTTGGTTTATGTAAATTATGAAATTTTACTTTAATTTTATGGTTTTTGTTTGGCAGCCGCTGCTACCAGTCATTTGACTGTTTTTAATGATATTTTTTTAAGGTGAAGGTATTTCATTGTAATAATTCAGGAAATACCTGTAAAATTACAGTGTTTTCGGTTTATTTAAATTAGGATATCTTACTTTCATTTTATGGGGGTTTTTTTTCTGCCATTCATTTGACCGTTTTATCATTTAATTGTTTTGTTACTGTTTAATTACAAATTATTTTTTTGTAATTTTACATATATTTGTATGTAATTTAAGAAAACAGAAAAATTTCAGATGTCTTCAACATAGTTTTACTGTATATAAACCAAAATTGTTTTAATTTCAGTGATTCCACAAACACCAAATCTGAGCTTGGTTCCATTAATAACTCAGAAAAGTACATTTGTCAAGTGTGTTATTGAGGATTTCTACCCCAAGGACCTCACAGTACAATGGAAGGTAAATGATATCAGCAGCTGGAGACTGCAGTACAAACTGAGTGCTGAAGGTCTTAATAAAGCATACAGTCTTTATAAAGTCAGCAGTGAGACATGGAATGCAAATACCTACTATACCTGCGAGGTCACACACCAGGAAAAACGATTAGTGTGAAGAAGAATTTCAAAGGTAAGTCATCTAAATTTGGTTTGCTCTCTCTAGCTCATACTCTCACTTCTATAAATCCAAATTTACACATTAAAACATTTTTTTCTTACTCCTTTTGCAGCTAAATTCACAATGACGCTGAAGCCACCAATTGTGAGAGAATTATTTGTCAATAATAAAGTTATCTTGGAAGCTGTTGTTTCAGGAGATGAAGAAAAGACAGTGAAAGAAGCTTCAGTGTCATGCAAAGTGAAGAATGAACCTGTAACCAGTGTAACAGAATATTTACCTTTTCTCAGGCCATTTCACAGTTTATAAGAATCCACAACTTATCCGTTGATACAGAGAAATGGTTTGATGGTGAAATGGTCACCTGCACCATTCGTGACACAAATAACAACAGAGACATCAAGCAGGAAATCAGTTTTAATAAAGGAGGTAAGTCAATGTAAGCTTCCAAATATTCAACACTGTGGCTTATGTGTGTGTGTGTGTGTGTGGTGTGTGTGGGGGGGGGGTTGGCAAGGGGGGCAAGGAGGGCAAGGGGGGGGCAGGGGAGGGCAGGGGGGGGCAGGGGGGGCAAGGGGGGGCAAGGGGGGGGGGGCAGGGGGGGCAGGGGGGCAGGGGGGGGCGGGGGGGGGGGGAAGGCATGTGCATGTGGATTTAGATAAAACAGTTAAAACAGTTAGATGCCATGCCTGAACACCATTTATCCCTTCACAGTGGCGTATATCGGACGGAGCATGCAGGGCTATTAAATTATTATTCTTCTTATTATGCTACTTTTATTATTAAAATAATATTGTAATTCCTTTGCTCCACAATATCATAGCGCATATCACTGCGACCGATGCGATGTGAGTGTGTGAGGATAATAAAAGATTATACTCCTCATTTAAAAAACAACTTGTTTAACACGAAATTTTCGTATCATTTGATTTGATTTTTTTCCTCACTATGGACCACAAGAGAAATATCAAGAAAATAAATTAACAGTCGCTGCGTTAACGCAGATGCCAAAAGCACAGTCAGTTTTTACTTTCAGTTTCTGTAGCAGCCGTGGCTCGTGGGCAGGTGGGGCAGAGCCTCACCAAAATATTCGTCCTAAAATATAGGCCTACCTCTATGTACACTGAATTAATAATAAATTATAAATGTTTTCAGCATTCTGCAACAAATATTTTTCAGATTTGCTAGACTATATATATATATATATATATATATATATATATATATATATATATATATAGCAGGATATATTAATGTAGCGCATGGATTCGACAGGCATGTATTCATAATACTAAGCGGGGCAGCCGGTCTCAGGGCCCATCCCAGCTCTAGAGCGCCCCACAACTTTCCTATGTAAATCTGTGGTGTAAAATGGAAATGCAGCACCCTTTCATAGAGAGCCATTGTGGCAGATTTCTGACTGCCCCGCTTATTTCCACGTTAAACGCCTCCAGACCAAGACGATATCGATCTGCTTCAGATATGTGTCTGCATCAGGTCAGTAACTGTTTGGCATGTCTGTTCTTCCTATGTGGAGTAGCGTATCTTTAATTTAAACATGCTCATGTTAATAGCTTTTATAGTAGTTCTGTTGTTTATGTTTGTTATGAAAATAGACATGACTTTTTTCCTCACTCGAATTCCTACATAACTATTCTAAAACAAAATTCTGAAGTAATAAATACTACAATTCTAAGATTCTGTGTGTTGTGTGTACTAAAGTCTGTAAATCATCATTAGAGCGCCACCCTCAGGCTGAATAACACAAAGACATTAGAGTATGTCTGATGTGTTCAGCGATTAGAATATAAAGCTTTCAAAATGATTATCATAAACTAGCACTAAGGCTAAGACCCAGCATCTGCCCTAAATTTATGGCAAGGAGCCGCTACTGTTCTCTAGTGAGACTTCACCCGCATAAGTCTCACTCAAAGTTTTGCACATTGTTTGTGTGATATCAACTGGCTCGCCTTCAAATGGTAATATTTTTAATATTGCGATGTGACATTTGTCTTTTTTACCAGTTGCTCGCAAAATGATGGACACTGATTCAGATATCGTCCGCGTCATTTCCCATGATAATAAAATGAAGTGATTTATTAAATAAATGGGTAGATAAATTAGTATTATTAAATAAAAGAACAAGCAAACTTAAACTTATGTGAATAATTTGCTCATACAGGTAAAAAACAAACAAGAAAAAACGTTTACCTTGCCAAAAAAAAAAAAAAAAATTGCCCCCCCTAACTCGAGAGTCAAACGTCGCCCATGTGTGCAGTTATATATTTTTTGTTTATTTTCTGGCTTTTTATGCTGTCAAAACATGGTTTGTTTAACTCTTGTTATTCACTATTGTTTAATTCTTCTGTTTGATTGTTTAATGAATCTTTATGGCTTTGTCCCATTCAGATGGACAGAAACCCAGTGTTGTCATTTACAAACCTGATACTATCAACACAAACACAGTCTCTCTGGTGTGTGAAGTCACCAGCTCTAGACTTGGCAATGTCTATATCATGTGGAATCTGGGTGTAGAGCATTACATTGAGGGCACAACCAGCTCCCATCCACCGAAAGAACTCCACATCTGTTCTCAGTATTCTGACAGTGTCAAAACAGGAGTATGAAAAGCACTACACCATCACCTGTGCTGTCAAACATGCCAACATGGACCGTACAGGACATCCGATACAAGTTACAACATCCCAAACTAAACAGAGAGAATGTCCATTGTCCAGTGATTATTAACGTACAAGCAACTCTCCTAAAAGATCATGTTGTTTATCTGTTGTTCACTTTTATGTTCTTGAGTGCTTCTGTCCTTCTGTCCTGTTGCTCTCATGTCAGATTATAAATCTTTGATGTTGTTTTTGTGCATTTTTTTTCTGTGTATATCAAACATCAAATGCAAATAAATGTTTAATTTGTTATTGCATGCAAATAACTATAGTCACATGAAAACATAGTCTGCATAATAGTGTGAAAAATCTATAGTTTTTAGGAGAAAAAAAAAATGTTTTTCTGTTTTGTGTGAAAATTCAATTTGCTCATTTGCTTTGTCTTGTTTAGTGTACTGCTGTTAGCCTATCCTCTCTATTAAAACATTTTCAATTTCTGGCCCGTATGTATAAAGCTGCTCAGTAAAATTTAGTCTTAAGTGTGTCAAAATTCTAAGAATGACGTAATTTAACTCTTATTCTTAGACTTAAGAATAAGTGTGATTCATAAAGGTTCATAAGTGTCAAGACTAGGTCTTAGCTCCTAAATTATTTAAGAGAGCTGCAGAGGTGTCTTAACCTAGTTAAGAAAGCATGTGTTTCCTCTTCTTTGCTGCCATCTTGTTACGATGGCAGCAAAGAGGAAACACATGCTTTCCAATGAAGATATGATGTATTAGAGTTATATGATGACATGGATTTGATAAAATTATATAAACTGATTTTCAATTCTTTTGTAACTGATCTAATAAAAATGCAACTTTAAATAAATGTAATTTAACCCTCTGGAGTCTGAGGCTGATTTGGGGCCCTGGAGAAGTTTTGTCATGCCCTGACATTTGTGCTTTTTTCAGTTGTTCATAAACATATTAATGGAAAAAGTGTCATTACACTGTATTCAGCACAAACTTGAAATAACACTGAAATAAGGCTAAAAAAATATATTAAATCTGTGTTCACAAGACTTCTGGGTATTTGAGGTTGTAGACTAGAGTTTTTGCTTCAAAATGATGTAAAAATTATCCTGCCTACTTGTTCATATAAACAATAGAGAGATTTAAATTTTGTAAGACACTTTTTGTCAAGAAACACAGTATGCGTGGAGGCGTGAATCATCATGAATAATGGGAAGACAAAAGAATCGCATAATGAGTTGTAATGACCTGCATAAATAATGAGGCCTTTCAGTCAGGTAGGCTGTGAAATAACCCTCTGTGATCATGTCTCTCAAGCTCATCATGGTGTATATCAAACATACAGAAAAAACAGCAATACTGTGAAATACTATTGGAATTTAAAATAATGGTATTCTATTATATTCTTTAAAATATAATGTATTTCTGTGATGCAAAGTGTCTGAACAATTATGTTACCTCTATGGCATTTCATATAGGCTTTTAGCTTAAAAGCATGCACATTTGGAGAAATATTGATGGCTTCTCATATGTTTATGTCAATTTTCTATACAGAGGAGTAATATTTATTCAATATTTATTGTCATCACCATGAGCACTGGATACTGTGTTTTCAATTCATACCTGCAGCCAGAGGGCGCTCTGTGCGCCTTTAGTCCACAAATTAATCTAAAGAAGAACAACCATGTGACTCTCCAGGAACTAACAGAGGCTTCCAGAGATCGCTAACTATGGCTATTCAAAACACTTCTGAAGACAATAAATACACGATTCAGACGATGTATACATGTATTGCCTCTGAATTTGCATCTGAATAGCGCTCACTCTGTGGGCATGGCCGCATTAGTGGATAATGAGCTGAATCACAGACTTTAATATTACATTGTCTATTGCTAAATATTATGAACTTTGTTTTATTTAAATTCAAAGACAGGCTATTATCATCAAACCATTTTTTAAAAACCATCAATTCTATTTCCACTGTATTCAGAAGCTGTTCCAGATTTTTCCCTGAACAATATAAATTTGTATCATCAGCAAACAAAACCATTTTTAATAATTTAGACACTTTACAGATATCATTTATATACAATACAAACAATTTCTGACCTAGCACAGAGTCTTGTGGAACACCACAAGTGACTTTCATTAGATCTAAGTTAACATTATTTATTTGTACATATTGATATCTGTCATCAACGTAACTTTTTAACCAAGAGAAGGCTTTTCCTCTTATTCCATATCTTTGTATTTTCATCATTAATAAGCCATAATTAATAGTGTCAAAAGCCTTTTTTAAATCTAGGAACACCCCCACAGTATATTCATTATTATACAATGAAGTGGAAATCTCTTCCACCAGTTCCATCACTGCCATTGAGGTCGACCTATTTGCTCTAAAGCCATACTGATGTTCACTCAATAATTTGTGTTTATCTATAAAATTATCAAGCTGGCGCACAAATAATTTCTCTAAAATCTTGAGAACTGGGAAAGCAGAAATTGGTCTGTAATTGGAAAAAAAACATGTCTATCGCCACTTTTAAAAATATGAATACTTTAGCTACTTTCATATTAATTGGAAATATACCTGTTAAAATGACTGATTACAAATATATATAAATGGTTTTACTATAGGTTCTATAATGTTTTTTAATAATGACATGTCAATATCATTACAATCAGTTGACTTTTTGCTCTTTGAGTTATTGACAATTTCAAGTATTGTCAAGCTTATTTTTTATGTGCACAATTTCCCGCTTGAAAGGGAGGGTAACATCATCTACGGAGGCTTTAACTGGATTCCACTCTTCTTTTTTATTGAAAAGCATCAATATGCCAGCAAGAAAGGTGAAAAAACCTTTAACAGAAACAAAAACACAGAAAATGTCAATGAATTGTAAATAAAACTTATTAAACATCTGTTTAATAAGTTCTTTGTATATTTTTTTAACATGAAGCACTCTCATATGATGTTATTAACAAGCTTAATAAACTTAATTAGTATAATCTGCACCTTACACATTCCAGAAAATTAACCTAAACACTTACAATTACAATATGTGCATGTAACATTAGAATGATCACATTATTTTAGCGATCCGTCTTAATCATGTGAACTGAAGAAATTATTAACGTCCCGTTGTCAATTTCTCTTGTGATTAAATCGAAATACAAACACGGATATACAAATCAATACACTAATAACTTAAAACTAGATGAGTAAAGTTTGTAGACAAATGAGTTGGCTTAAAAAAGCCTAGCCAGAAGGTTTGGAGTAGTTTTAAAAGCTTGAAGTTTGAAGCTTTTTAGTTTGAAATAGTTTAAGTTTTAGTTTAGTAGTTTAAAAGCTAGATAATGTATGAGTAAGTAAGTGTGAGTGAGATGTGATGTTAGAAGTAGGAGTTTGAATGAGATTGTTAGTCATAGAATGGAAGCTTCATTGAGTTTAATGGGCTTCAGTTTGTTTTGATTTGAATTTGAGTAGATAGATAGTTATATAGTTAGTTAAAGTTAGTTATTAGTTTTTGAGTTTGAATGAGTTTGAATGGCTTAGTAATAGTACATAGAATGGAAGCTTCATTGAGTTTAATGGGCTTCAGTTTGTTTTGATTTGAATTTGAGTTAGATAGATAGTTATATAGTTAGTTAGAAGTTAGGTTTATGAGTTTGAATGAGTTTGAATGGCTCAGTAATAGTACATAGAATGGAAGCTTCATTGAGTTTAATGGACTTCAGTTCGTTTTGATTTGAATTTGAGTTAGATTGATAGTTATATAGTTTTAGAAAGTTAGTTAGTTTTGAGTTTGAATGAGTTTGAATGGCTCAGTAATAGTACATAGAATGGAAGCTTCATTGAGTTTAGGGTTCAGTTTGTTTTGATTTGAATTTTGACAGTTGGAGTTTGATGGAATGTTCAGATTTTCAATGCAAGTCAATGGGATAAGAATAACTAGAATAAAAAGTTCGTCGAGACAGACTTTAAGTTGGCTTGAAAAAGCCGGTCCAGAAAGTTTGAAGTAGTTTTAAACGTTTGAAGTAGTTTTCAGTTTGAAAGTTTAAGTTTTAGTTCAGTAGTTTTGATAGATAGATAGATAGATAGATAGATAGAGTCAGGGTACTCAAGGTGGTTGCTAGGATTTTACTATGCGGTTGCTAAGGTACTTAGGGTGGTTGCTAGACTGTTGGTCTGTGGTTGCTAGGGTACTCGGGGTGGTTGCTAAGGTGTTGCTATGGTTTGCTAGGGTACTTGGGGTGGTTGCTAAGGTGTTGCTATGCAGTTGCTAGGGTACTCGGGGTGGTTGCTAGGGTATTGCTATACGGTTGCTAGGGTAAACGGAGTGGTTGATAAGGTGTTGCTATGCGGTGCTAAGCTCGCTAAGGTGTTGCTATTGGTTGCGGGTGGTTGCTAAGGTGTTGCTATGCGGTTGCTAGGGTACTCGGGTGGTTGCTAAGGTGTTGCTTGTGGGTATCGGGGTTGCTAAGGTGTTGCTATGCGTAGGGTTATCGGGTGGTTGCTAAGATGTTCCAGGTGTGCTTTGTGTGGTTTTCTAGGCAGTTGCCATGATTGTTTGGTTGCTATGTGGTTGCTAGTTGTTCTGGGTGGTTGCTATGAGCTAGTTGCTAGATAGAGAGATAGATAGATTTATAATTAGATAGATTGATAGATAGATAGATAGACAGATTTAGTTTGATAGATAGATAGATAGATAGATAGATAGACAGATTTAGTTTGATAGATAGATAGATAGATAGATAGAGGATAGTAGATAGATAGATAGATAGATAGTTTGATAGATAGATAGATAGATAGATAGACAGATTTAGATAGATAGATAGACAGATTTAGATAGATAGATAGATGGATAGATGTCACGGATTGCACACAAACAAGATGGTAAGTCCCAAGCACAGCATTTATTGGGAAATCCAAAGTCGTATGTCCAAAAACAGGCAAGGGTCAAACTCCATATAAACAGTCCACAAAAACAAAAAGCCAGAGATACAAAAAGTGCACATAACAATACATTAACAAACCGTGCTCCGTGGCCATATCAGGGAGAGCGAGCAGCTCGGTGACAGCCTCCATGGCCGTCTCAGGGAGAGCAGATAGCTCGGTGACGGCCTCCGTGGCCGGCTCAGGGAGAGCGGGCTGCTCTGGGACGGCAGCGGGCTCAGGCTGGGGCTGCTCAGGGACGGCAGCGGGCTCAGGCTGGGGCTGCTCTGGGACGGCCTCCGTGGCCGGCTCAGGGAGAGCGGGCTGCTCTGAGACGGCAGCTGGCTCAGGCTGGGGCTGCTCTGGGACGGCAGCTGGCTCAGGCTGGGGCTGCTCTGAGACAGCAGCGGGCTCGGGCTGGCAGACTGGTCCAGGGTCAAAAATACCTGAGTGCCTCCTCCAGGCATGCAAGACCGCCAAAACATAAAAAGTAAAGACAGCCCTCTTGGCCATCACAGGACTGACAGGGAGAGCATGCAGGGCTGGAGCGGACTCACTGGCTGGAGCGGACTCTGGAGTGGACTCACTGGCTGGAGCGGACTCACTGACTGGAGCGGGCTCTGGAGTGGACTCACTGACTGGAGTGGACTCACTAGCTGGAGCGGGCTCTGGAGTGGACTCACTGGCTGGAGCGGACTCACTGGCTGGCGGGCTCAGTGGCTCACTGCTGGAGCGGACTCACTGACTGGAGCGGGCTCACTGGCTGGAGCGGACTCACTGGCTGGGGCGGATTCTGGGGGGGCCTCCAGATCTTAAGGGATGGAAGCCTTCCTCCTCCTCTTCCTCTTTTTACGTGTGGGAAACGAGACTCAGCGCCCACCTCCTCTGTGGATTCGGGAGCGAACTCGCGGGCTGGAGCGGAACCACAGATTTGAGCAGACTGATGGGCTGGAGCGGGCTCTGGAGCGGACTGATGGACTGGAGGGGGTGCTGGAGGTAATCGAACCTGCCCAATCTTATGCAGATGCAGGTACTTAGAGAAATTCCAGAAACTTAGATCTCCCACAAACTCCATCTCCCATTGCGGCAGGGGTTCGTCAAGACATAGGTTAAATATGTCCCTGGGAGATATTTAATCAGGGAGATTACATTTCTCCGCCCGCGACCAAAATCGTTGGGTGAATTTCCGCACCTCCATACCCCTCTGCCGAAGCTCAGCCAAATCTTGGGGACTGCTCCCACTTCCCCGTGTGCTGGACAGTGGCTGGACTCTCCTGCTGCTGGATCCTTGCATTGGTGGTTTGTTCTGTCACGGATTGCACACAAACAAGATGGTAAGACCCAAGCGCAGCATTTATTGGGAAATCCAAAGTCGTATGTCCAAAAACAGGCAAGGGTCAAACTCCATATAAACAGTCCACAAAAACAAAAAGCCAGAGATACAAAAAGTGCACGTAACAATACATTAACAAACCACAACCAAAGACAGAAACAGCTGAGACTAAATAGACAGAAACTAATGAGCAAACACAAAACAGCTGGGTGCAATGAAACGAGGATAATGAGTCCAGGAGGTGAGTAATGGGTATGTAGTCTAAGGTGAACAATGTCCATGTTGGAGTGCCCTCTGGTGGCTAAACGGGCACTCCAACTCATGATCATGATAGATAGATAGATAGATAGATAGATAGATAGAGATAGATAGATAGTAGATGAGTTTGAATGAGTTTCAATGGATTAGAAATAGTACATAGAATGGCACTTGAGTCTAACTGAGTTTTTGAGTCTAATGGGCTTTCATAGTTTAAATTTGAATTTTGACAGACCGTAAGTCTGATCACTTAGGTCAGACCTTCAGACTGTTCTGAAGTTAGTTGCTATATCTTTTCTGAGTTGGAGTTTGTAGAGTTAAAGCTCTAGGAGGAGTTAGAGTTGATAATTTAGGGTCAGAAGAATAATAACTAGACTAGATAAAAAAGTTTGTTGAGACAAACTTTAAGTTGGCTTGAAAAAGACGGTCCAGAAAGTTTGAAGCAGTTTTAAAAGTTTTCAGTTTAGTAGTTTTGATAGATAGATAGATAGATAGATAGATAAGGTGTTGCTATGCGGTTGCTAGGGTATTTGGGGTGGTTGCTAGGGTGTGCTATGCGGTTGCTAAGGTACTCGGGTGGGTTGCTATGCGGTTGCTATGGTCTTGGGCTATGGTTGCTAGGGTACTCAGGGTGGTTGCTATGGTGTGCTACGGTTGCTAAGGTACCCGGGGTGGTTTGCTATGCGGTTGCTAGGGTACTCGGGGTGGTTGCTAGGGTGTTGCTTTTTCAAGCCAACTTAATAAGTTTAAATAGCATTACAGTAAGTTGGCTTTTTCAAGCCAACTTAATAACTAGATTAAAAAGTTCGTTGAGACAAACTTTAAGTTGGCTTGAAAAAGCCTAGCCAGAAAGTTTAAAGTAGTTTTTAAAGTTTTCAGTTTTAAAGTTTTCAGTTTGAAAGTTTAACTTTTAGTTTAGTAGGAGATACGATAGATAGAGTAGGGTATTGAAAGGTGGTTAGGATTTTACCATGCTTGCTAGGGTGCTAGGTTTGCTACTAGGGTACTAGGCTAGGGGTTGCTAGGTACTCGGGGTGGTTGCTACGCTAGGGTACACGGTGTTTGCTAAGGGTGTTGCTATGTGGTTGCTAAGGTACACGTGGTGGTTGCTAGGCAGTTGCTATGGTAACCTGGGTGGTTGTTAAGGTGTTGCTAGGCAGTTGCTAGGGTGTTCTGGGTGGTTGTTAGGCGGTTACTATGGTAACCTGGGTGGTTGCTATGATGTTGCTAGGTGGTTGGTTAGTTATCACAGATGGTCCTATGGAGTTTTTATAGTTATTAGCATGTTCTTAGCCCACTTTAGCACTTAGCTAATCACTACTAGCATGTAGTTATTCACTGCTAGCATGTGTAGCATGTTAGAAGTCCAGATTGCTAGCATGAGTCAAAAGAGCCAACCGCCATGTCTCTACGATGTTCTGATGCAGAGATATAGATTTTGCAAAACAGTTGCTAGGGTACTCTGTTTGGTTGCTAGGGAGTGGCTTGGCAGCTACCAATGATGATACTCCAAAGGCTGTTTGACAATATAAACCAACCCCCATGTCTGTACGATGTTCTGATGCAGAGATATAGATTTTGCAAAATGGTTGCTAGGGTACTCTTTGGGTTGCTAGGGAGTGGCTGGCAGCTGCCAGTGATGATACTCCAAAGGCTCCTTGACAATATAAACCAACCCTGATGTCTCTACGATGTTCTGATGCAGAGATGTAGATTTTGCAAAACGGTTGCTAGGGTACTCTGTTTGGTTGCTAGGGAGTGGCTTGGCAGCTACCAGTGATGATACTCCAAAGGCCCTCTATGCTTTGGGTTGCTAGAGTATTGCTATGAAGTTGCTAGGATATTCTATATATGATAGATAGATAGATAGATAGATAGATGGATAGTTATTAATTAGATAGATATTAGTTAGATAGTTATTAGTTAGATTGATATTAGTTGGATAGATATTAGTTGGATGGATAGATAGTTATTAGTTAGATAAATAGATATAAGTTAGATAGATATTAGTTAGTTATTAGTTAGATGGATAGATAGTTATTAGTTAGATAGATATTAGTTTGATAGTTATTAGTTAGATAGATAGATAATTAGTTAGATAGTTTTTATTTGTCACAGACACGTCAGGCTCCACCGCTCATCAATCACAGCGCACCCAATCACCAGAATACTGATCACCGGCACCTGCACCTCATCAGCACCTCATCACAGCCTGCATAAAGAGCACTCACACACACCACTCGATGTCCAGTCTCGTTTGCATTAACATTACCTGTATGCTTACCTTAAGGACTCCCCGCGATCTACTTACCTGTCTCCAAGAATCTCCTCGTGTATTCTCTCCTTTCTGTGTGAGTGCTCCTAACCTCCAGTGTCTCCAGCGTCTCCAGTTCCAAGGTCTCCGGTATCTGTAAACCACAAAAGAACTCTATTATCATCCTCCATCTCAAGAACCTGCTTAACTTCACTGCTCACTCACCTGCACTTCTGCCACTGCTCATACTGGTTCTCAATAAAGCTCATTTACCTGTTAAAGTCGATCTCTGTCCCTTCTGTACTGTAACAGAAGACTGGACCATAACAGCGCGAGGCCAGTATGAGCTCCCCGGATCCCTTCCAAGAACTCGTGGATGTTCTTCGATGAACACTCACCGCCAGCGCACCTCCACCATCACCTGTCAGCACTTCCGTAAACACCGTCACCTCTTCCTCTCCGCCAGCACCTGCCAGTCCATTGGCCAGACCAGCACCCTACTCAGGATCGGCGGAGGACTGCAGCGGCTTCCCCCTGTAGTGTGCACTGGTCCTGGAGATGCAACCGCACCTCTACCCCAGTGACGTATCTAAGGTAGTGTTCATCATCTCCCAGTTGCAAGGCAAGGCGTTACAGTGGGCAGAATCCATCTGGTCTCAAAATGGTCCCGTCACTCAATCATATGCTTCCTTCGTGTCCCACTTCCGGGAGGTATTCGGTAAACCCTCCCTACGACTCCTATTGGTGAGAAATTGTGTAATCTCAAACAAGGTTCCATGACTATTAACTATTATGCCTTGCAGTTCAGAATGCTAGCCACGTCCAGTGGATGGAATGAACAAGCCCTCATAACCACCTACCGTCAAGGGTTGGATCCTCGGGTGCGGTTGCATCTCGCTGCATACGAGGATTCCATCGGCCTCGAGTGCTTCATCCAGCTGTCCATCCGCTTTGCCTCTCGTATGCAGTCGTGTATAGAAGAACACCAGGACCAGTCACTCTTTCACCACCTCCTCCGCCGACCTGAACTCGTCAGCCCTCCAGAACCAGCCCACGAACCCATGAACATTGAGAATTCTCGCCTCACTCCTTCCGAGCGCCAAAGACGGCTGACCCTGAACCTCTGTCTCTATTGTGGTTTACCTGGGCACATCATCTCGGCGTGCCCAACTCGTCCCCCACGACCGATGGTGAGTGCCATTATTCCTTCACTCAATAAGATGAAACCACTCACCACTGTAGTCAACCTTACTGCTGCCGGTATTTCCCTTCCAGTGGTGCGCTCCTCGATTCAGCCGCAACTTCATCTCGGCGCCCTCTGCCGGCAGCTCAAACTCAAGACCACGCCCTCCGATGTCTATCAGATCAATCAATCACAGGAAAACCTCTGAGCGAAGTGTGTGCGCCGATGTGTGGGTCCCATTCAATTACGTGTCGGTTTCTTCATCTGGAAAACATCCATCTGCTGGTTCTGGAGGAATCCACCTCTGACGGGGTTCTAGGGCGTCCCTGGTGGCAGCACAAACCTACCATCTCTTGGAGACCGGCGAGATCCTGAAGTGGGGGCGAAGCCTGTTTCTCAAGCTGTTTCTCTGACCTTCCAGTTCCTCGAGTATCATCCTCTCATGATCTAACCATCTGTGCCACCTCCATCGAGAGTCCATTGAGAAACGTTCCACCGAGATTCCAGAGTGCTACGCCCCTTCAGATGTCTTCTTCTGCCAGCAGAAAGCCTCCAAGCTGCCTCCACCGGCAGGGACTGTGCCATCGATCTGCTTCCGGGTGAACCGTGCAAGGGTAGATCTATCCCCTTTCCATCCCGGAGGAGAAGGCCATGGAGGAATACATCAAAGAGCCCTTGCTCAAATACATCCGCCGGTCTACTTCCCTGCTGCTTCGAGCTTCTCTTGTGGCAAAAAAGGACAGAGGCTTGAGGCCCTGCATCGACTACCGCTCCCTAACAAAATCACCGTCAAGTTCGATATCCCCTTCCTCTGTCCCAGCGGCCCTGGACATCTCCGTGGTCCACTGTGTTCACGAAGTTGGACTCCGCAGTGCGTACAACTTCATCGGATACGAGAGGGGGACGAGTGGAACCGCCTTCATCACGCCCACGGCCACTATAATATCTTGTCATGCCGTATGGCCTGGTCAATGCCCCTCCGTATTCCAGGATTTCATACATGAGGTGCTCCGGAGTTCCTCCACAAGTTCGTGCTGGTTTATATCGATGACACTTCTTGATATACTCCCGGAGCCTGGTCGAACATCGCCACCACGTTGCCCGGAGGTCCTCCACGAACTTCGCCAAGTTCCATCTCTTCCCTCAAGGCAGAAAAGTGCTCAGTCCAACAGTCTTCAGTTCACTTCCTCGGGACATCATTGATCACAGTGGCATCCGGTGGACGGAGGGGAAGGGGACGCCATCAAGACCTGGCCAGTTCCAACCCATAAAGAACTCCAACGTTTCCATAGGTTTTGCTAATTTCTATCGCGGATTTATCAAGAATTACAGCTCCATAACCCATCCACTCACAATGCTCGAAACCAGCCCAAGTCTCCGGATGGACCCAGCTGCCACCAATGCCTTCGAAAGCCTCAAAGAAGCCTTCACTACTGCTCCCTCCTCATCCACCCTAACCCAGACCTCCCTTTCGTTGTGGAGGGGACGCCTCCACCACAGGAGTGGGAGCCGTCTTGTCTCAGCAGCAAGGGACACCAAGAGACTCCATCCATGTGCCTTCTTCTCCCGCAAGCTAAAACCGAGGGGGTCAACTACGACATAGGAAACAGAGAACTCCTAGCCGTGAAGTTGGCTCTAGAAGAGTGGAGGCATTGGTTGGAGGGAGCCAAACATCAGTTTCCTTGTTGCTGACAGACCCAAAGAACCTGGAATATTACGAGCCGCAAAAGATAAAATCCAGACAAGCATGCTGGGGCCTATTCTTCCACCGATTTGACTTCACCATTTCTATCGCCCGGATCAAAAATGTCAAAGCAGATGCACTCTCTCGACTGAAAACCACTGCTGAAGCTGATCCATCCCCTCCCAGCACCATCATCGTGAGTTCCATCTCCTGGTCGGAAGAGAGCATCCCTCCTCCATGCCTCCACTAACCCTCCGCCGGATGTTCCCACCTGGCTTGCTATACATCACCGAGCACGACGCACTCCACTTATACACACAGCCCACTCTTCGCTCGGCACTGGCACACCGGGGCTCAATGAACCTCTCGTTGCTAAGGGAACACTTCTGGTGGCCGAGTATGGTCGATGTATAGAAGGTACGTGCAGGGCTGCAGGGAGTGCGCCATTTCCAAGAGCCCATGCCATCTCCCATCGGCAAGCTCCATCCGCTGCCGTTCCTAACCGACCTGGTCACCACCTAGGAGTGGACTTTGTAACGGATCTACCCGCATCAGAGGGCTGTACCTGCATTCTAGTAATCATCGAAGCGATCTCCAGAATCGTTCAGTGTCTAGTTCCACTGAGAGGGTTACCCACTGCCATGGAGAACAGCCGAAATTATGTTCAATCACGTGTTCAGGTACTCGGAATACCAGAGGATATCGTCTCAGACAAGAGGACCCCATTCATCTCCCGAGTGTGGAAAGCCTCCCACGCTCCTAGGTGTGACCGTTAAGTCAAGTCTATCATCCGGCTACCATCCACAGTCGAACGGGCAGACGGAGGAGATCCAGGAAACTGGTCGCTTCCTCCGTACCTTCTGGCAACGACCACCAGGACTATTGGAACCCAGTATTGGGTTGGGCCGAGTACGCACAGAACTCCCTGCGTCACCTGCCACCGGACTCACACTCATTCAGTGCGTGCTAGGTTACCAAACCCCCTGTTCCCGTGGACCGGGGAACATCGGACGTCCCAGCTGTGGATTACTGGTTCCGAGAGAGCGAGAGGGTCTGGACTCAGAACACCCACCATCTGCAGAGAGCCCTGCGCAGACAGCCGATGAGGGCAGACCTTCGTGCTCTCACGCTCTCTCACGCTCCCACCTACAATACCGCAGAAAGTATGGCTATCGACAAGACGACATCCGCCTGCGCTGCCCTGCAAAAGAAGCTGAGTCCCAGGTTCATTGGCCGTTCAAGATCCTCAAGAGATCAACCCGGTGACATACCAGCACAAAATCCCTACAGTATCGTATCCATCCCACCCTTCACGTATCTCTCCTCAAGCCTCCCATCCCTCTGTTCCTCTCTCCACAGGCCCGACGTGGAGCCGCCGAACCCCCCCTTCCACTCATTCGTGGAAAACGGAGCACACCTAGAAGTACGGGACATCTTGGACTCCCGGCGCCGTGGGGGCCATTGGAATACCTGGTAGACTGGGAGGGTATGGCCCTGAAGAGCGCTCTGGGTCCCCAGGAATGACATCCTCGATCCCAAAGCCTATAGTACTTTTGTACCTTCCAACGCAAATCACCCCTGAACAGACCTGCCCACGTGCAAGAGGACGGCCACCTCGACGCCAGGGTCCTCGGCCCTCAGGAGCGGGCCGTGGGGGGGGTACTGTCACAGACACGTCAGTAAGCTCCACCGCTCACCATATAACAACGCACCAATCACCAGATACTGCATCACCGGCACCTGCACCTCATCCAGCACCTCATCACAGCCTGCATAAAAGCACTCACACAACAACTACCGGTATGCTTACCTTAAGACTCCCCGCGATCTACTTGCCTGTCTCCAAGAATCTCCTCGTGTATTCTCTCATCCTGTGTGAGTGCTCCTAACCTCCAGTGTCTCCAGCGTATCCTGTCTCCAGCGTCTCCAGTTCCAAGGTCTCTGGTATCTGTAAACCACAAAAGAAACTCTATTATCATCCTCCATCTCAAGAACCTGCTTAACTTCACTGCTCACTCACCTGCACTTCTGCCACTGCTCATACGGTTCTCAATAAGCTCATTACCCTGTTAAAGTCAATACTCTGTCCCTTCGTACGTAACATTAGTTAGATAGATAGATATTAGTAGATAGCTAGATATTAGTTAGATGATAGATAGTTATTAGTTATTAGTTAGATATTAAATAGCCATTTTAGGAAAAACCGTAAGTCGGATCAGTTAGAAAATATATAGCACACTAAGTCAAGAACAGTGAAGGTCTGACCGAGTTGGCGTTTGTAGAGTTAAAGCTCTAGGAGGAGTTAGAGTGGAAATTAATAGAATAATAAAACTAGATCAAAAAGTTCGTCGAGACAAACTTTAAGTGGCTTGAAAAAGCCGGTCCAGAGAGTTTGAAGTAGTTTTTGAAAGTTTCAGTTTTTAAAGTTTTGAAGTTAGTAGATGATAGATAGATAAATAGATAGATAGATAGATAGTATATAGTTTAGTTGGTCACGCTGGGATACTATGGAGTTTTTATAGAGTTATTGCATGTTATAGCCCCTTTAGCACCTAGCTATCACTATTAGCATGTAGCTATTCACTGCTAGCATGTGGAAGTTCAG